>JAOXJK010000023.1:95519562-95538228 GCA_025774025.1 Xenus cinereus | reverse complement strand
CCTTGAACCCCTCCAGGGATGGGGCAGCCACAGCTTCTCTGGGCAACCTGTTCCAGTGCCTCACCACCCTCACAGAAGAGAATTTCTTTCTGGTATCTAATCTAAATCTCCCCTCTTCCAATTTAAAACCCTTACCCCTTGTCCTGTCACTCCACTCCCTGTCAAAGAGTCCCTCCCCAGCTCTCCTGTAGCTCCCTTCAGATATTGGAAGGCTGTTAGAAGGTCTCCCCAGAGCCTTCTCTTCTCCAGGTTGAACAACCCCAGCTCCCTCAGCCTGTGCTAAAGCAGTTTCCTAAAGAAAGGGATGGAAGCAGAGGGCCACACTGGTGCTAAGAGTGCCCTAACCTCCTCCTTGCCATCGGTCTGGGCATCGAGCAGCTCCTGGGGAAGCCACCTCCCTTTTCTGGTCCCCTTTCCCCAGACCAACAGCAGAGGCGAGCGCCTCCTTCACGCTGCTCTTACTGTGGGTCTGCCCCTTTTCTCCATCTGTTGAGGAAAAGACTCGTCCCCGTACTGATTTTAGCTTTGGTTTAGTTTAGCACAGAGTCAGTGTAAAGCATGGACGGTATACTGACAGACATCTTGCTGAATATTCAGCTGTTTCTCGAAATACAAGTATTTCAGTAGGAACAAAAATGAACACAACCTGAATTTCAAGCAGGTGACTGTCCTTGTTCTCTGTGCTCTGGTGCAAGACCTGGTGCTGTTTCAGCATGGAGGTGGAGAAAATAATTATCCTTCCTTGGTAGGCTTTTCAAAGTGATGTGAATAATTTACTACATAGCCAGAGGAAGAGGAAATCCTTTTAACCAGAGTTGTATGCCTTCACATCTTCAAACGTACTAAGGGAGAACTTCACTGTAGGCTGATGCACTGCCTGGAATGTTTTTTTTTATTGCATTTTTGCAGGTGTAAGGCCTCTACAAGGGAAAATAAAAATAAACTAATGTGTTCAATAACATATTTCCCTTTTTAAAGACCAATTTGTGGCAGAAAAGAAAAAGAAGAGGAATTTTTTAAGGTGATTCACAGTTCAAGTAGACAAAGTGTCCGTGTTTGTATTGCTAGGGCAAAAAGCATCTTTTTGCTGACAGCGGGAACCGCGATATTCCTACATGATAAGGGAGCCAGTTCCTCACTATCTGAAAGCAGGCGCTCTCAGCAGTTTAGGGGTTTCTCAGGTGACTTTGGCTTCTCAGTGCCGGCAGCGGGCAAGGCGATGCACTGCGGTGTCTGGGGCGTGCCGCGTTGCACACTCGCCCCGTCTGCCTCAGGGGTCCCTTTCCCCAAAACTAATGAGCTTCTTGGAAAGGACTGGGAACGGTCCCTCTCCATGAAGGTCCCATCTCCGTCCCATTTGAAGCAGAAGGCTTAACAGACTGCAAGATGCTATACGTACAGAATAGTCGGATCTAAAGGTTATGCAGGCAAACAGAGGGATTCAGTGCTTGCCATTTGTCAGGTGGGGTCTGTTGGACTCGGAGCAGAAAGGAAAGAAAGAGGACAGCTAACTCTTTTATCCCAAGGTTAGCTCTCCCGTTCTGTTATATATTTTTATCTGATCATGTCGCGTTTTTTGTTAATCATTTTCTGGCTGTCACAGAGACAGGCTGCTTCAAAACAGCGCTGCATCGAAAACATATTAAAATGCCAATTCCTTGTTAAACATTAAGAGGCGACTTTCTTGTTTACAGGAAAGCTGTTCAGGTATCCAGAACAACTTAATGTCTGTGCAGTGACCCAGAGCACCTCAAGGAGGGGGTGCAGTCACTGCTAGCTGTCAAAGGAAGGTCTGGCCCTATGTACCTTGGGGATCTCTGAATCCTCTGGACAAGGGGAAGTGACAGTGACTTGGATAGGAGAAACATGTGACTCGGAGGATTTTAGGCCTCCGCTGAGAGGAACAGGGTTGCAACTGGGACCTTATTCACCAGTTTCAGCAAGATCTCAGTGTCATAATGACAGAGGAAAAAAAATAGAGGGGAACATGCCCATACACCAGCTGATGAGAAGTTCAGTCTTCTGAATTTTGGGGTGAGTACCATGCGCCGCTCATCTTCATACAGCCAAAATACCTTCTGTCCCTCAAGAAGGGTGACCATGTCCATCCTGCCTATCAAGAGATGCCCTGGCCCACCATATTCTCCTGTTTCTGAGTGTGCACTCGCTGACCTGAGCCAAAAGCATTCCAGGGAGCACCCTGGCACCGAACCAGTACAGCTGATGATGGGGCAGCTCTGGAGCTTGTGTCTTGGCCCCATGTCATTTGCTAATAGGGATGTAGCCATATGATGGCAGCCCATTTTTACCATAACAGCCTTTACTGTTTTTCAGTGCTGTTGTAGGAAGATCAACACTTTTCCCTCGGCAAAATGAAGTCTGAGCTTCACTTCTCAGCAGTGATAGTTGTGCCACCCGCTATCAAAGAAGGAGTTCAAGTTTTTAGTTTTGGATCAAAGATTTTTCATAGCTTGTCAGGGAGTTAATAAAGTATTTCATATTCTGGTTGCTGGACATTCTATTAGCAGAGTCAGACATAAACGTGTGATTCAGTCAGCACTGGAGTGTGTGATGTTGTCGAGAAAATGCTTCCTTAAAAGCATTTCTGCAGCGTGCTTTTGGAAGAGGTTTCCTGCATAAGTAGAGTAGCTTATCCTTGATGATTTCAGGTACTTCAATAGGCCTTTTATTGCATGGTTACGTGGTGTGGAGGAGTGCTAGAAGGCCACGGGTCCTTTGTCTGCGTAATGACGACTTGATAACAACTGTAGCTTTCTTTTTATTTTTATATTTACCTTTGTGTAGAAAGCCATGAATCTTTCACTTTTACAAACCCTTCTCAGAAATCTTGGAGAGGAAAATAATTATTGTATGGCAAATCCTACGAAGAAATAGTCATGAATTATGGACTGTGAGTTCCTTAAATAAGCATTGTATCTTTCACTAAGTTGACCTTCTTAATGAAAAAGTTTTTAATGCAGCTTGGCAGTCATCACTCTTTTAACTGCTTTCGGTTGAGTATGTTTCCTCTCATTTGATGCTGCCGATGAAAGGGCCCCAACCCCTGGAAAGGCGGGAGGGGATAAAACACAAAGCTAAGAGAAGATATTTTCCTGCCTGGGCCTTGCTCTTCCCAGGTGTGTTGAGCTCCTCCCCACCTCTGCCACCTTCACCTCAGCCCCCAGGCAGGTCTCTGCCCTTTCCCACCAAGACAAGGGGACATCTGCCTCCTGGGCTCTCCCCTCCCATAGGCACTGCTCTTGCCCTGTCCTTGCTGGATGCCTGCAGATCTCATTTTAAGGTGGTCCGTAACTCAGTTTACATGATGCGCCCGGCAATCTCAGCTGCACCATTCTAAGCTTACTTTCATAGCAAGCTTCTCTTTTTTTTCCAGGCAGACCGCATAAGCTTATTGCTCTTGTAAATAGGCAGCCTGGCATTATTAAATGTACATAGGCTAAATCTTATAAATAAATTTAATAGTGAATCAAGTTTCTTCTCTGCATTTTCATACCCTGCTGCCTTCTGAGGATGGGGTGCTGTGACAGCACCTGTTTCTCAGTCCCTCTGGGCTGCAACCACAGAAGGATCTCAGCAGCAGCCCTGCTGTTATCTACATAAGTTGTGACAAAGACCACCCATTTTCTACAGGGTAGCTGCAACAAAGAAGAATGTAATTGACTTATTTAAAAATTTAAATTCAATCACAGACCCCTCCAGGACTTCAATACTTACCATGTACCAGTTTTTCTTCCTTTGCTTTGCGAACAAGTCTTATTTTAAAATTATCCCCAAGCCTCCATTTAGAGTTTATGCCACAATCCATCATGTCAGACTTTACTGTAAGGATTCTGAAAGTCACAGATGTACTAAATTGACAAGTTAATAGTCAATTTTTTGGTTGGCTGGTAGCTAAGCAAGAGATTTTTTCTTGATTAAATAATCCGATTTGTCTGAAATGAGGGGAATCACACACCCATGCTGACTATATTCTCTAAAATTGTACTTTTCCAAGTGAACTCCTAAAGATACCATGAAAATCCAGCATGCAATCACTGGCATTTTTCCCCAGAAAGATTTTCCCCTAAGATGTTCCTGCCTGGGCATAAGTTAACAGCATCACGTGCTGTCCTTCCTTGTTTCACAGTTACTGTTTTGAGAACCCCAGAAAGGAATTTGCAGACGTGTGGCTGTGCATAAAGTTTGACTTGATGAACTTATCAAGATGCAGCTGAACAGATAGCGAAAAACAGCCAGCAAAACCCACAAACCATAGTCTGACAGACCAGCATCTATTTTTGTGTTGGTAGCAAACAGATGTCAGTGATGTGGGTCTGTGCATCAAAACAGCTCTTGCCATTTTTGTCTACAGTCTGTATTAAAAGTAGGCCGGGCAGCATGACACCTGAATAATTTTGGTGGTGAAATACATTATTAATAAAACTTTTAAAAATCTAGTCAGTATAGGCCCACTGGAATTGACTTGTCTAACAAATATTCTGTAGATTGTAAAGTATTTTCTTTAATTTTATTTTTCTTCCATCTCTTTTCTCTTGGCTCTGCTATGGGTGAAGACAAAACCTGGTGTCATTCGTCCCGTGCTGGTGAAAGGAAAGAGCGCACAGCAACAGGAGGAGCCCTATCAACCCAATCCTTTTAAAAAGTACCTTGAAGAAATCAGCGATCAAGACACTAAGCAGGTGAGTAACTCCCGCTCTGAAGGATTTTGTAGCTTCAGCTAGTTACCTTAAAGATGATGGAATAATCTTAGATCCTTATTTTTTCCTGGGTCTCTTCTATTATTGCAACATTAGGTTCCTCAAGGGGCACTTGGCTCCTGGAGGAGAGTCTCCAGACTGGAGAAGGGCAGCTGATCTTTCTACAGGCATATTTTTATGGGCGATCTAAAAACCTCTCCTGCTGAGAAGAAGACCTTTTCATGATATCTGTAGGAAACACTGTACAAAAGAAAGAGGAAAACCTGTGTTCCCCTGTCAAGCAGGTGTCTAGATCAGATCTACTAGAAAGGGCTTCAACCATTTGGGGTCCACCTGAATCCTCACTAAAGAGAAATGAGGACAACAAGGACTGGGCAAGGTTCCCTCTTCCCTGTCCAAAACAGACTGCAGAGGAGCCCCAGTGAGTTTCCATGTCACTCTGTGGTGCGTAGCTCCCCCAGGTCCATATTCATGTCCCTTCACAGCTTGAGGGGACAGGTCTTCTACCACACACAAGGGTCAGTAACAGGCGGCCCACTGGGGAACAAAAGTGCTGCCTTCTCCCACAGACCTCAGCATAAAGCCATAGGATCATTTTGCTGACCTTATATTTGAGGCATTATCTCAGAGAAACCCCAGATAAATGATTCTGTCCGCCTTTTCTTGTGCGTTTGTGTTTATGTGCACTATTGAGAATTAAACTTTAACTGCGATACATAATCTGAATGTCCTGTAGGAGCTTATTATTAACCTACCCAGTATGTTTGGAATCTTACATCTGGAGGGTAGTAAAATGTAGCCAGTAGTCCTCCTGTCAGACATGATGTGAATAAAATACCTTACTAATTGATGTTCTCTGACTTCTATGCCTCTCTAGTCACATTAGAGAGAGACTTCAGCAATGGCAGTCCTCTCTTCTTCCTTTTATAACTGAATTTTTTAAAGATTTACATTGTAGTTCTTTCCATTCCTCCCCATAGTCTGACATGCTATAGGATAATCCCAGCATTTCTCAGGAGTACTGCATCATTACAAACAGAGGAAGATTTATTTGCAGTATTAGCGTGTTCCAGCAACACGCATGGGTGGCATCAGAAGGTTTCTCATTCTATAGGTTCTATAGAATGTAGAGTTTCTGTAAAATATGTGAAAAAAAAAAATAAATTATGATTTACAGTTTGCCTCTGCACTTTTGAAGTTGACAGGGCATATTTGATTTCAGAGGCTACAGGTTAGTTCATAATGAGTTTTTCATGCTTTAGCTTACTGAGAACCCTCTGGTGCCGAGTCACTGCGCTGCCATTCGCCTGGGGTGAAAGAGAAGGAGAGCTGACCTGGAGCTCCTGCGAGAGAACTTCTGGTCTAGGTCACCTCAGTGGGGCCTCTCTGCAAAGTCAGGGGCAGCTTATACCTCCTTTTCGTCAGGGCCGGGCCCTGGTTCTGCTGGCTATTGTTTTGCTGATAAAGGAAAGATGCAACACTAAACTTTGATTTTTCAGGGCAAATACAAACCTGGGGCTATTGCCACAGTCTGAAGCTCACTCAAATTTGATGCTAATTGTGAAAATCAATCAACTTACACCTCATGAATTTCTTATGGTACATATTACTGAAGTACTGAGGACATAACACGTCCATGAATAAATGTGGTTGTCATGAAAAAAGCCAAAATTATTTTATACAAAAGCTATGTATTAAAATTAACTGAACAGATAATGCACTGCCTTTTATAGATAGAAAAGTTAATTTCACAACGAATATGTTCAGTTTTGCTTCCTTTATTTGAAAGAACAATGTCATATGCTTTAAAGTACTGATAAATTGTTATTTTTATCCTAACTTAAGAAATACCACTGCTGTAAAACACTTGTTATTTTGGGAGATGTCTATTAAGACGTCCTTGTTCTGGAGAAGGAAGTACTTAGACCTGTATTTAGATGGATTCGCTGATTTAACAGAAGCTGTTTTTGTTTGTGTGAGGAATGGTTATATGATTCTAGTGGTGGTCTAACACAGCAATTAACAGTACGAAAATAGCCAGATCTGGGGAAAACACTGAAGTGCTTATGATTTCAGCTCTTCCCTCTCAGAGTAGGTTCGTGGTGTTGATATAAGTCTCTTGTGAGTGGAGGTGACTTGGGTGCCCGCATGAGGATGTTCACCACCTTAGGGCGGCCGTGAAGCTCTCCTGAGGGGTTTCGGGGCGGTAAGAGGGCTGCAGCACTGCCTGTGGAACTGGGCTCCGTGCCCAGACAACAGCTTGAACGTTGGCGGTGGTTGTCTCTAATCACGAGGCTGTTAGCTCATAAGGACACTCATCCTCCCTCTTCACCTGCTCTCAGTAGTTAGCATTTTTTTGGCTGCACAGTGGCTGGTTTCCAAAGACCGGGAGGTGTTCTCGCCGATATTACCCCAAAATCAGGTAAATTGATGGCTTTCATAGGATATGAGAGCTGTGGGTTAAAACTAGGAGACTAGCAGCTAGGCTTACTGATTTCTGTGGAAGAGCCAGCGTTAGTCCTCTTGTCCTCAAACAAGAACTTCGCAGGCATCTACTGTGGCTGAGGGCAAAACTGCTCACACTGTTATTGATTTTCCCTGGTTTTCTTTGGAGATTTTCCCAGTCCTGCTGGGAGGTTGAGCTCTTACATTTCTGTCCTCTCCCTCTCTCTGCGTTTTCTTTCCCTTTCTTTTTATACCGTTGCCAGCAACACCCTCCCTAGGTGATGTCGCTGCCCCTCCTTCACCCAGCCATCTTGAAAGGATGCATCTTGGAGCACAGTACAGGCTAAATGAGGTTCCAGATGCCATCAACTTTATTAACTTCTCTCTTTTGATTTTTCTTAGACCTCTGCAGTAACCTCCCCTCCCTGCCAAACTTCCCAGTGTGACACTGAGCGCTGGTGACTGTGTGAGTGACATTCAGTTTGAGACATAATGATGCAGCCAGCCTTAACTGCTGACCTTCAGCTTCACATCCCTGTGCTGGACACACAGTTTTTTGCACGACAGAGGGCAGCTTGTTTGCTTTTCACTTCATTAAGAATTGTGCCCATGTGGAAAAGCCCATTTTCCTTGTAAAAAAAATAGTAATTTTTGCTTTAACAGGCAGCTGTTCTCATGCAGATAACCCAGTGTAATGGATGGAGACAAAAAGAGATTTCTAAATTAGTAATGATCTTCTGGAAAGGATATAGCTCTGCTCACAGATAGCTGTTTTCATCTGTGCTCTGGGTATACTGTATGTAGATTGACACTGGTGTGACAATAAAATTTATAAACCAGGGAAAAATCCCATTATATTTTGATTTTTATTCATGTTAGTTTATATTGCTTTGTTTTGTTTCTTTTTTTTGTTTTTTTTCCTGAGAGCGTATACAACTTGTAGCACTGGCTATTCAGTGTATATCCCCCCATCAAACACTTATTGCAGACAGAGTATAGTATTTCTGAGTTTCCAATTTCTGATGTTCTATTAAGCTTCCCACATCTTTAGATGCCCTTACTGGAGCTGGTAATTTTCCCATCATGAGATAGATAGAATTCTTTTCCTCTTGCTCAGCACGTTTCAGTAATATTTCAGGAATTTTGCAACCATAAAATTTACTGGAAGTATATGTAACTCGTGAGCAGTGCTGACATGACAGTTTCGTGAAAATTTGGAACAGGGAAAACAGGATCTCTTCGGGGGGAAAAAGAGGGGATTTTTTTACACGGTAGTGTGAAAACAACTCATAATGAATGTCAGAGGATTCACGTGCTTGCAAATGTTAGTTACCAGGGATGGTTTGTCGTTACGATATAAACCACTTTGGGCAACGGAGGGGCAAGACAGGGATGAACTAAGGAGATATGGGGCGGCGTGAAGCTGCGAGGCCAGTTTGCCAAGGTTTATCGTTGATAGAAGGAGGGCTGGTGCCTCGGAGGAGGAGCGGCGGGAGGCCAGGTGGCTGTGAAGCCCAAGCTGCTGCCTGGTCCCCTTCCAGCCGCTCTCGCCGCCGCCGGGCTCCCATCCGGCTGGTTTGCCCACCCTCGCTCTTTTGGCAGGTGACACCTTATTAGCTTCTGCTGGAACTAATCGCAGCGCTTGTCACAAATTTTCTGGGTCTTGAGCTCAAAGGCACAGCATGCAGGGGAGTTTCTGCTCTGGGCTCAGGCGGGTGAGAATTTAGGACGTGTTGTGTCAACAGCCTAGACAAAAGCCTAGCACGAGACTTGTGCCAAAAGCTGGGCATGCCTTCCTGACTTTATCCCAAATCTTTTAAAAATCAATTTTTTTTTAAAGGATTTTATCCTTTACGTACAAAAAACCACATGCGTATTGGGTTTTTTTAACCAGAAACACTATTAACTGCTGACAGCTTGCAGTAATGAAATATATTGTGTGTGCACCTTCGCTGGTTTAACACTTAAATGGCTGAAAAAGCTCGTTAGAGTCTTGTTAAAAAGCCAGAAGTCCTCCTGTGAGTATATGGATAAGGCAGACCTTCTTTTGTACCTCTCGGACACTGTTTTCAGATTGCTTTTCTTCCAATCCACTCTCTCAGAAAATGTCCCAAAACGTGGCCATTTTATCCTAGCACGCAATCCTCCTGGGCTTTCCTTTTCTGTCACCTGAGCACCAGCTGGGCTGCAGGAGGGAGATGCGCTGGTCCCCAGACTAAGGCTAACTGGTTTAATGGGGCACCTACAGCAGTTTTTTGTGCCTGTGCTTTCATGCTGATGAAAGGGCTTAGTGTAGAGCAATCGTATTGGCATGAAGGTAGAGTTGTCATTCCTAGTTAATCATCAAGCCCCATGAAATGTAAAAAAGGTGCAAGGCAAGCACTTTGATTTCAGTCCAAAGCTTCTTCTTTTGCATCCGCTAATCTGTTTCTGTTTACTTTTCTTTCTTCATAGGAGACTGCTCTCCTACACCCTCTGTATCCAACTAAACTGATCCCTTCAACTAAGTCCCCTTTGCGTCCTCCGTCCGTCTCCCTCGCTGACTGTCTAAACCCTGGACCTTTCAGCCACTTGTCTTCCATCATGTGTGACGTTCACGAGAATCCTTATAGCCCTTACAGTCACAATTCTTTGTACAATAAGGTGAGCGTCGAGTGTGGTGTGATTCAAGAGCTTTGTCAGGCTATTAACCCTTTAATTCTAGGCGGAATTCAGCTGAGTCGTTAGGATTCGGTGCTGACAGGTGCTCTGGGAGACACAGCTCAGAGGAACCTGTGTCTCCACTGTCCCTGGAGATATCACTGCTTTTCCTTCCCTCAGCACCGCTCATGTCGGGGCTTGCTTCCTCCAGACCAGCTAGGACGGGGCTCCAACCACTCTCTGTTCTCTCAAGTAGGAATAATCTATTTCATCCCTCGTCCTCAGATTACTTTAGGATTTATCCATACAAAAGTAATGGGCTATTTCTTTTTTTCTTTTCAAGATTTATCCATACAAAAGTAATAGGTTATTTCCTTTTTTTTTTTTCCTTGGGGACTGAGGGAAGGGAGGCTAATGTGAGAGAAACACAGGCTTTTCCAGTGGCTTTATCTGTCATCTTGGGAAGCATGTATCTCTTGCCAATGCAAAGGGAATCTCACCCTTTCTGATATTTGTGCCTGGTTTGAAACAGCAGTAAAGAAGTTAGGCAAAATCTCTGTAGTCCAAGGTGTGTGGGTGACAGGGATGGCTAAATGTGCTTTGTAAGATGAAAACTGGGCCCTGTGTCTTAAATGAAGTCTTTTCAAAGAACAGCTGGCACAAGGTATTTGTAATACCTCACCCTGTCTGGTGTTAGAAAAGCATCAGTTGTGGAAGTCCATAGAAGATGCTGTTTGGACCCCTGAGATGCATCCCTCCCACATCCTCTTTTTCTAACACAGACTCTGGCTGCAAATGCTCAAACCTTGATGCCAGGAGAGATAATCCCACTCCGAGATGCACAGTGTGCTTTATTTGGGATGCAAGAGGTTAAAAGACAGGCATTTGGTGCTGTTTCTTTAGGCTTTGTCGTGCTTTCCTCAGCTGGAGAAGCACCAGAATGAAATATGAATTACTAGTTCCAGTCCCAATGGGAGCTGAGACTGCTTTGGAGAGAAGTATCACCTCTGCAGAGCATGTATGTTGGTCACCCGTCAGGCTGAATTTACCATTTTACCCACTAATTAGGATGGATTAAAACTAAAACTAAAAACGACCTTCTGTTCTGTCTTTGAGGCACCACGTCAGCCAGACTTGAGTTTTGTTCTGTTTCGATTTCTACTGAACTGGGTTGAAATGTTTATTTAGGCAGCAATGCTTTTACAATCGAGTATTTTTTGACAAGTTTCCTGGTTCATTGCAGGGCATTCACATGAACAAACAAACAGTTCATATGACCACTGAAGCCAGTTTTTATAGTGAAAAGGGGTATTTGCTGTTGCTGGTGAAAACACTGATAGAAACTCAGAAATTTGAGTAGGAAAGCCAATAAGGCAGGGAAAAATTGTCTGAAGATAATTAAGATAGTGTGTTTTTTTGCTATGACATGTCAGGTCTTTTCTCAAACAGGGATATTCTTGCTGAATAATTGCTGAAATAAGGAAATTTTGCTGCTGCTCTGACTTCCCATAGCACTGTGCACCCAAAACTCTTCCGAATGCAGAGGTCATGGGACCGCCCAGCCTATGTATTTGCATTCCACCCATATGGTGATGATTACAAGGCCACAATTTTTTATCTCAGGGAACTTTTGTCATTCCAAGCAAGCTTTGTGAGCTTTTCAAATTGATAAATGCAGCCACACCTCTCTGATGTTAACAGGTTCTTCCTGCAAACTGTAAATACAAGAGCTACATCCTCTCTTTGATTTCTTACATTTCTCTGTATAACATAAATTTGCTCTTTTTCTTGGCTCATTTTTTACTATCCGCTGTTAGCAAATGTATTTCACGTGGTTTTCTTGTAGGAAACATACATCTCTAAACTGCTTTTATTTTATTTTTATATTTTATAATTTTTAATATATTATGTATATTTTATATATTCTTATTTCCATATTGAACTCTGACTCTCTGTGTAAGTCTTCAATTTTCCAGAGTTTAGCAGCATCATGCATAGCCCAGAATTCCCTGAAGAGTGCTGTATTCTCTCAAAGAAAAGCTCAGAGGATCATTTAATTTTACTTCAAATATTTCTGCGGCAGCATTTTGAATGGTTAGGTCATCAGGGAGCTAATTGGGAGCGCTGTGTTTCAGATGAGGCCCTAGTACTGACCTGCTGTGACAATTTGTACAAAAAAAGTTCATAAATTTGGGCTTCTGGTTGACTTCCCACTTCCATCCCTCTTGTCGTGTAAGTGAAATAAGCTCCTGACATTGGTCTGGACCCCATGCAATGATATTGTTTGTGTTTCTCCAAATGCATGCCTCCATTTAGTTAATGTAGCAAGTTTTCTCTTCCGTTCCATAAGATTTAGTGAAAATCCACTGGAATCTATGATGTTAACCATGATTAGTACAAAAAAAATCAATAATTAGATCTTCTGAAGCAGGATTGTTGAGAATGACAAAGGTTATTGAGGCAAATAGCTTTTGTGGGACTTTTTTGGAGATTTTTCAGTATAAATCAATTTACCATTGATTGTTTCCCAGTGTTTAAAATAATTTTAATTATTGAATTATTAGCAATAATTTTAAAGTCTCAGCAAAAGAAGATAAGGTTAACTGACATAAAGTGAGACAACTCAATTGTCAGATGTAGGTAAGATTTTTAAGCATTTCTGGAAGTGTTAGTAAATACCTTTAGTAAAATGTTTTGTATTGCTGAACTGATGTCAGTCACTAGGTAAGTCTGGCCCAATACTTTGTGAAACAGAACAATCAGATGTCAATATTGAGCTAGTTTAATACAAACAGAGGTTTATTTACACAAGAAGTAAATATTCACCACTTAAAATATCTTTTATATTTTTTTAATGTTTCTGGTTTGGTCTATAGCATTAACATTCTTTGATAACCATTAATTTCTATCCTTTTCACGTGATCAATATTTAATATTTGAGTCAATATATGCTGCTAAAACCCCTGACAATATTTGCCTGTTATATCTTGCAATAACTGTGTCTTCTGCAGCATCCAACTACAGTATGAGCTACTCATGTTTTTAAAAAAGAAATTATGTAATTTGTTGTCATTTATTGTCATAAATATCGAAGTACCAGAAAACAGTACAGTAGACACATTATCAGGTGGTGAAATTTCAAGCTGTTAGACTAGACCTGTTCTGTAAACATCGTGACGTCACGGGAATTTCTTTCCATTCGTTACTGAACCTGGACTGTCATGTCTGGAAATTCCCTGGAGTTCCCCCTCTCCACTCCTCATCCTTTGCCACAAGGGATAATACATACTGTGGCTTGCTTGCCGTATCTCCAGCCATCCAGTAAACACATGGTCAGTGTTCACATGGTCAATCTAGATAGATGTCGTATTTCTAACTATATGTTGTATTTTGCTTCATCTTCCACTAGAGGGCAGAACTCGTTGCCATAAATTCTTACAATAATTTAAAATATGTTGTAAATACACTATTGCGAACGGACAGGATGTGCCAGTGAATGGAGGTGCTACTCTTCACCCACACTTTCATTATAAAAATTGCCTTAAACAAGTGTTCCCTCAGAAATGGGAAACGGGACATGGGAAAAAATGGAATGATCACCTATGTCTTATATTAGGGAGGCTAGATACGTTCAGCTCCTAAAACCAGTATCACTACATTTATGGCATCGGGGTGTAAAAAAAGAATAATTGTCTCTATCTGAAATACTTTATTGAAAGGACACTGTGTTGTTGTTTAGGCAGATTGGACCCAGTGCCAGGTTGTTTTTGTTTGAAGCTCCACCAAGCACCTGAATCTTCGTAGCTGATGGAATTACACAGATAAAGCTGAAAATAGACATGGCAGGTTTTGTAGCTTATAACTGTTCAGAGTAATGAAATCCATGAGTTGTGCCCCAAAACATTTCATAATGTGGTTTTAGCTTTGATGGGAGGACATAATGGGAACCAAGGTATTGTGTCTGACCTTCGGCTTGGAGAAGAGCAGAGGAGGCTCTCTCATCTCATCTGTGTGCAGGCTGCTTCTGAAATAAAAATGTTGCTCATTCAAGTGAACTGATTCTATTTTCATTGGCCTTGTCATCTCCCTTGTCCTCTCCTTCCCCACTCTGCCCCCAGGCACTAAGCGCTACTGCTCTTATTTACACTCCTTGCTCTTGAATATTTGTGAGAGTTTAACTTTTTATTATATAAAAAAAAGTTCATTTTCCTTTTGATTGGAATAGAACAGCTCAGGAAGATGGACTTGAGCACAGCTGTTGCAGTGATGGTGAGTCTGAGGTAACATTTAGCTCTCTGGTAAACTCCAAAGTGTGCTTCTGCAGGCAATCCCTCCAGCCTTTATCAGAGGACTGTGTAGGATGGAAGAGAAAAACTCTGGAACTGGAGTACTGTGTCCAGTTCTGGACCCCACAATCCAAAAATGATGTGGACAGACTGGAGATTGCCATAAAGATGATCAAAGGGCTGGAGAACTTGCCCTATGAGGAAAGACTGAAGGTGTTAGATTTCTTTTCCCTGGAAAGAGAAGGCTCAAGGGGGGCTCTTCACAGTATTCCAGTACTTAAAGAGTGGCTACAAAGAGGATGGAGGCTCTCTCTTTACAGGGAGACACATGGAGAAGACAAGGGACAATGGGTACAACTTGTACTGGGAGAGGTTTCATCTTGTTATGTGAAAGAGTTTTTTTACAGTGAGAACAACCAATCGCTGGAACAACCTCCCCAGGGCCGTGGTGGAGTCCCCATTACTGGAGGTTTTCAGGATGCGTTTGGACAGAGTGCTAGATATTCTTGTCTAGGCTCCCGTTCCCACAAAATGTTGGACCCTTCCAACCTGGACTGTTCTATGATTCTATAATTCATACGGAGGCCCCATCAATAGAAACATCTGTCAAGGCAGAGAGCATTAGATTTTGGGAAACTGGCTGTCATATTGAAGGAGAAAGGAATGATCTGCTTAAGCGAAGACGCAGGGGATGAGAGGGTGTATGTCCCTCAGCTTGGGACCAACTCTCAGTCTCTATTGACTTTCAAACTGCCATTTCTTTCTGCCAGCAAGGGCTGAGCACATGATTCATGTACCTCCCTGTGAAAATCTCCCAGTCGGTTAAATATTTAGCACAGCCTCGAAAATGGATTGGGGGGAACTGGCTTTTTGCAACAGGTATGAGAAATGTTTAAAAATTACCATTTCTGTACCTGATCAGACAATGCTTATAGGAGTAAAGGTCCAGGCTTTCAGAGGACAAGTCTTCTTTAATGTCCAACTTTGAGCTCAAGCCAATTTAATTTTTTTCCTGGGTGTAAATGGAGTTTACTTAAAATCAGTAAATGTTTTTGTGTTGGAAGTGCCAGCCTGCAATAATGACTTGCAGGTCTGCAGGCTCCTAGGTAAGCAGAATATTTAAAGGGAATCTTTATTATTTTTTAAATGAAATCAGTGGTGTTTACCTCACCATCCAATCTCCTACTCATTGGAGTTTGCATTTGATTAATAGTAGCATAGTGGGAATTGACATTCTATGAACGCAGCAGCCTTTCAAGGTTGCCATGGAAAAGCACTTTTCTCCCAGACAACATCCCAGCTGCTTTTATTTCTAGAAGAGAGTTTCTTTCTCTCTTTTGAACTTTGATATTTAAATGCTGTACTTGTGTAGGTGTATTGTGGTTGATCAACCTTCTACTGTCTGTGATCCAGAACAATTGCTGTCGCGTAGAAAAAGAAATCAGGGGCAAACAGGCCAGTTCATTAGTGCTGTGCTACAAATTGGGGCTCCTTGTTGGGAAAATATTAATGCTTAATATTGTTTTGTCTCCCGAGTATATTCTTTTACGGCATTGCTTGGGCTTAGTGAGCTCTTTTAATCATATCATGCTTAGATGACATTTCTATCACTTTGGACTCGGCTTGATAATGCCTGCAGAAAATGCCTTGAGTTCTTGCTCAGCTCATCTTTAAAGAAAGGCATTTCTCCTGAAGCACTTCAGGAGGATCCTAACTTGGTAATCAGTTGCTTTCTTTGAAGCCATCAAATTAGAAACAGAACATGAAGGTAGCTTAGGCTCAACAGGAGGCACAGCAGCATGCACTTAATGGGGAGATTTCTTAAGTCTGACGCTGCCTGGAGAGAACTCTGGTACCCACTCTTGCAGGGACAGCTCTTCCAAAGAAAAAAAAGGAATTTATTACTGTGTCACTCCTTTTGGCCTGGGTAGTTAGGCAATTTTAGAGCCTTGCTGTCTTATTTCCATTAGGAGAAACTGTTGCTGGTAGGACGCTGGTATTTCTTTGGTGCCCTTCTGTTCATTTAGAGCACAAAAAGTTGTTTTCTTGAACGCGGTAGGATCAAACCCCAGCAGGCACTTTCCACACTTAGAAATAGAAATGTGCTTCCCAGTGAATGCTGTGCCCAGAAGTGTCCACGTTTCCTCTTGGAACATATTTACAGCCACTTCTGTTGCTTTCTGCCTTCTAATTTGCACAGGCTGTCTCTGCTGGGATAGCTTAAACCAGTCTCAAGCACCAAAAAGTGCTTTAAAATGCTTTGTCTTCATTCTTATAAGTCTCTACATAATATAAAACTTGAGTTCGGTCTTATGCCTGCCTTTCTAGGATGATTGCATCTAGTCTTCTGCACAGTGCATTTAAGGCAGACATTTTTAATACATAAAATAATATAAATTATAATCTAAATTCTGGCCCCAGCTAACAATTCATCTTAGCCTTCTGTATCTTCAAATGAATATGTGAACATGCATCTTGGGAAAACAACCAAAGGAAACACAACAGCCCAAATACTACAACACTCCTAATACCTGCTTCTAATATCTCTGTTGTGAAGGGGATCCTCTGACGTGCCCCGTGGTGATGGGGACAAGCTTCCATAGCTTGGAGGCCGCTTCTGGTGCTAGGATCCTGATCCATGACTGGAGTTGGACTGGACTACAACTCCATTTCTAGGGGAATTTGAAACCATAGAAAATGGGAATGTTAAAAAATTATCTCTATTAATGATTTGGCAAATGGCAAACTGCAGCCTGGGGACATGTATTTGCTTGTAATATAGTAATAAAAACAAAAGACAAAATAACAAAGAACAGAAGCCACTTAGAGGTAAAAGTTGTTATTAACAGCAAAAGCAGAAATACACTGCTGAATGAAAAAAATCAAACAATATTTGGTGGACATGTAGCCTGTATGAGAAACAAAAATGATACTTCTATGTTTTTTATTGAAGACAGTGAGAAAACAAAGGCTGAAGGACAAACAGTTCATAATTAATGGAAACTGTGCCAAAACGCCTAGAGCTATAGAGAACTTTTTAGCTTAGACCTCACTGAACACAGATGTTTCTACAGCATTTCCTCTGGTGTTTTAGATTGTAAATAACTTTTCTGAGGTATCAAGGAAAAGTAAACAGTGAGCTGATGAACCTTTGGAAACTCTATATGTTAAAGGACATATTGGTACAATTAGAATTCACTTAACTTTTATTGCAGGTATTGATATAATGTGTACTCTGAAACATCTCCTTAATTAACTCCACTTCCAGTTATGTTAGAAAAAAGTATAAATGTATAATTGGTTTGGTGAAATTCCAAGTCTGTACTTAGAGCTTGAATTAAAGAAGCCAGTATATGGCTATATTATAGAGATGTTAAGAACTTCAAGGCATTAGTGTTTTTTTTTCTTTTTGGCAAAGTGTCCTGGACTTTGATGAAGAGGTCATATACGATAAACTGTAAATGATAGTACTAGCTTTCTCTTTTCCTTAATTAAATAGTGGCTATAATTTCAGTAGTTCTACAATAGGCAGAATATGATTTTAATACCAATTTTTATATAATAGGTGACAGTTACACATGTATATTCTTGAAAATTCAGTCAAAGTTTGTGGTTTGGATTTAAAGTAGCTAAGGTCAAAGATCTCTGTTGCATGAGAAGCTTACTCAGAAAACAGTTTTGCCACTAATCTGGGAAGAACATATACGGGGAGAAGATTGGCTCTGAAAATTAAATCCATTTCATTTCCCACTCTCACCTGGAACAAGCTAAAATTCTTCAGCTGTTATCAGTCAATGAGCACCGAGCCCTTCCTGGGGCAGGGAAGCATCGTCTCGTCTAAGCAATGACTCGACTTCTGTGAGCCCATAAATAAATAGCTCACAGTCAATATGCTTGGGGACATTTCCAACACTTGTGTTGCTGAAAATTCTCAAAGATTTGTTTTCTTTCTAATACAGACGAAAATTTGAAAACATTCAAATTCTCCAGAAGTCAAAATGCATCATTTGGGTTATATGAACTAACCCAAAGCAGATAGTGCTAATCTGTGTGATTAGATGTCTGTCTACTCTGCTGCCTTACTCTATGGGTGTGTGATTGCGTGCATATCCCTCCCTCCAGCTCCACTTAGAGATAAGGAATCCCTACTGCAAAGCTCTGTGACTCCTCCAGCCTCTGGTATTCAGATACAAATCTTTCAGTCCCGCCTGACTCTGGTGCCCCCCAGACCTGTGTCCTGTGAGAACCTGTCAGGGAACCGCGTTCTGCGTGTGAGTTGTCCCTCTTGTGCAGGTACTTACCAGTGTCTGGAGAGTTTTGAAATCTTCAAGTTAAAAATGCACAGGTACAGTGGTGTGTAATAACGATTTGCAAGTCCGTCAGGATGTTTTCTGGCATACGTGGCTTAAGACGTGTTATAAATCTTTGGTGTGATCACTGTTTCTACTTTACATTTCCTTTTACACAGAGGCAAAATGTGCAAAAGAACTGGGTGCGTAACTGACTGAATTTCTGAAATGGATTTTATACAGCGTCATTTCAGAGAGACTATAGACATCATCATTGTAAATCGTCCC
>JAOXJK010000023.1:95479625-95494299 GCA_025774025.1 Xenus cinereus | reverse complement strand
TGTCATTAATTACCTGTGAGAAGAGACCAGCACCAACTTCTCTACAATGTCCTTTCAAGTAATATGAAATGCTATATTACTACGAAATGTTATATTATTATGAAATATGGTTTAAGCTTCTTGAAAATGGAGGCGAAAGGAGAACTTGGGAGTTCTGACTCCAAACCTTTCCAGCGGGGGAAGGAACGTGATCTCTACCTGTAGGCTCACCAGTGGAGGGACCGTGAGAACGGGCTGGAAAACAAAGACCCACACGATAATTGTAAAATGTTTGTTATTGGCTTGATCCAAATCTCTGCACAGGCATTCTCGATCTTTCTTTTACTGAAGCTTTGACAATCAAGTGCACTGAAGAAACAAGTTATGTGGAAGATCTTAAAACACACACAAAGACTTTTCTCAGTAAAGTGTTGTCAAAGAAAAAAAAAATGTGAGGCATGTATTTGTTTGGAAAAATCATCACTCGATCGATGTTTTATACAATGTTTTGGAGAGTATATGAAACATACATTTGCCTTGCAACATAATCGATCAGTCTGTTTTTCAAAGAGGAATTAAGCTAGTAAGGAAAAAAAAAATAATGTAACAATAGATTTAGAATAGTTATTATTTTTAAAAAATTCTATAGCTGGAAAAAACTTATTTCTATTTTAATTGTCAATTAGAAAATGATTTTTATTAGAAATGTAGTGTTTTTAAGTTTATTACTGGGAAATAACTTTACTTGAAGAATTGTTTTTATTTATATGTAAGATAATTTTTCACTGGATATTTTGAATCTGTTGCTGATTTTATTTACTATGAACGATAATGTACCTGGTAAAAAATGAAAACACGTCAAACTGCCTTCATTACTTGAAAGAAACTGGAAATAGATGTTGCAGACTTTAGACTAAATAAATTGTGCACACCACATACAACGAATTAATTCAATAGTAGCAAAAGTTTTGAGTTAATTCCATTAATTCAAAAATTATTATTTTTTTCACACTTATATGTTATGTTGGCAGGTTGTTATAAAGATGGCCGATATTATGGAGAAGGAACAATAATTAAAGACAACTGCAATTCCTGGTAACGTTTCAGAGAACGGCAAATTGAATTTTATTTAGCATCTGTCATGAAACAGGAATTAAGGTAGTGAGCATCCTTTAAAGTCATATTAACCACGTAACCAAATCACAATGGCTGGAAGATTAGTGCTGTATTAAGGTATTGTAGAACTGATTACAGCCGATTTAGAAGAATGGCAAGAGGTCAACGGGCTTTCTAACTGAGATACGAAAATGAAAGTATTAAAATCTCCTCCTCGCTGGCCTAACTCTGTTCCTGTTCAGTCAACCTGCTGCTCTGACCCGAGTCAAGATGGTTTCAGCCTAGACCTGGGCATTGGCCACACGAGACGAATATCATTAAAGTTTAGAGGATTATTTTAGAGTGCCTTCCTCTGTTTCTCTGGCATGAGTGATGAGACCTTACATTATTTCATAAGGGAAGACTACATATATATATATATGTATAGTTATGTAGGAAAGGGATGAACTGTTTAGGCGTCCCTTTCTCTGTCCTGCCAGCCCTGGCCCTCGGTCGCCGGAGCCACCTCCCTGCTTTGTCTCTCCAAAAACCAGCCCTGCGCCCCCAGCCCCAGGGCAGCCTGGGGGGGCTCCAGCAGCACCCAAACAGGGCTGGGGGCCCCACTGCCCAGGGTTCTTGCAGCAAGGTGTCTACAGCCACGTCTCCTTTCTGGTTTTCCAGGGTAAAACCTCCTTAAAACATCAGGACATTGTTGTTTTTGTTTTTTTTTTCCCCTGGTTTGGTCTCACAAAGATGGAAGCAAAATTTTTTATAATATGACCTTTCCCACAAGCCGTGAAATTTCCCACCTTGATCCAACTAGGATTCATTAGGTAGTGAAATAGCAAGAAGTAGCATTATGTTTTCATAAACACTATGTGACATTTATATTGCTTATGCTTTTTTTCCCTCCATCTTCCTTCTGCTGTTAAAGTGCATATTTTTCCTTTGACAATTCATTTCCTACTCAGTTACATTCTTGTCCTTGCAGCAAATGCTTCAAAAGTCTCTGGAAGTGTTCAAAGGAAGTGTGCCTTGTTCGCCAAGATTTAATTCAGCACATCAATTCTGGAGATTATGGGTGAGAGCACTCTTTTTTTAAGGTTTTATTGTAAACCACTGTGTTGCTCATTGTATGTATGTGCAAGTTACAATTTATGCAGTCCTCCCCACCCCTTCCTTCCCCAATCACATTACAGCAATTTGACAGTAAATGTACCTCTGTGAAACTTTCCTATAAATCTGGCAGATTATAGAGCTTCAAATGGAAAGATACTGAAGGTCTCAGGCTGGTAAGAGTTGACACCGTAAACATCTGTGTAAAATATTCTCCAAATTGAGTACAATTTTTTTTTTTTTCTCACAAAATGCTGTTTAGATTGTCTTCACTTATTCTTCGCTCTATTTATTACTTGGGATAGATATTTAAAGTCATTTTTTCTCCTGCCCTGAGAGCATTGTCCCACATAACTCTAGGTAGTGTTGGAAAAAGAGAGAATGGGCTAAATGGGGACAAAGATATCAGGATTTTGTGGGGCATCGGTGTTTTTCTTGCTACCAGTTCCTGTACCTCCCAGGCGGTGCAGAGGGATTGGTGAGATTCCTCTACCGGAGCTGTGCCTTAGGAGATGCAGGGTTTGCTCCCCTGGGAGCTGAGGTGCTAAGTTCACCAATGAAGCCTGCCCAGAATTCAAGCTGTCACTCGGCGCCGAAACAGTTTGTACCTCATGGGTGTCCTGGTGTGAGGTAAAACTGAACTAACAGAGAGATTGAAACCAACTGAGTTAGGGCAGACGATTAAGTTAGGCAATTGGAGCCCTTCACCTCCCTCTCGTCGGTGGTAAGTGGTGAGGTTTGCCACAGGGTGGTTAAACCCACCCGAGATATGAGTCAACTTCTGCAGGTACTTGCGCTCTGCACTGACTACAGGCAGACCAAGAGCGATGAGGCTTCTCCTTTGGGCAGCATGAATCCCACCTCCTTGTTCCTCATACGCAAGCGATAAAGAAATGGGTAAAGTGAAGGCTCTCCCCTGTGGCTCAGCTCTTTTCCATTAATGATAAATTCCAGTGTGTTCCAAATCTTTTTTTCTGTTGTGCATACAGTTTGCGGGGTTAACGCAATCTGAGTCTAGTCTACCTGAGAGCAGGGAGAGAATAATTAAAGAGCCACAGGGAGCCCTTTCCCTCAACCTGGCTATTGATGTAAAACTCAAGCAAGAAGGTGTCAGCTAGGCTTTTTGCTGGGTTCAAGTGTCTCACTGTTGGTGCACCGGAGCTTGAAGGCTCACTACATGAAGCTGTTAGATCTCTGTGGGCTGACTGAAGCATAATTTGAGCATGACTTCAATACAATGCTAATTGTTATGACAGAAAGTCTTGTTTTCCAGTACTTCTCCAAAGCACTGCATGCTCAACTTCTGTGGCCTGACACGATGCAAATCACAACCTGTCACATACCGCTGCCTTGCTCCATCCTACACTCATTTGCAGTGGAGGAGCCCATACTAGGCATTTTCTCATGAGTATCAAATACAAGGTTTTTAAATGTAATTTGAAAGATTTATTTCTGGACGTTACTATTAGCGTTGCTCTTACAAAGGAGAAAGGTACTAACGCGCATGGTAGCTCTAACCTGGGTTTTCCTTGTTTGTTTTCTGTCTGTGAGGAAGATGGAAAGCCGACAACTACAGTCAGTTCTGGGGAATGACAGTGGAAGAAGGTTTCAAAAAGCGCCTGGGCACCTTCCCTCCATCTCATTCCTTGCTGAATATGCGAGAAGCTCCAGTGAGTATAATGGAAAATTGTTAATTTTTTTTAATAAGTTAATCACATGGAAAAACAAATGGGAACAATTATAAGATTATGGTTCAGAATTTTAATGCCAAATTTTTCCATGTTGAATATGAAACTCCCAGCATATTTCTCCAAGCCATAGAATGTGTGGTCCTATTAACTGAAATCAAACAGGGAGGAATAAAAGCAAATGTTAACCATTGGGAAATTGTGCACCAATATTAACTTATCCTTGTAGATCACTGGTGTTTGAAATTGTTGCCTCTTTAGGATGATTCCATACTATCCTCTCCATTTGCTAATCATTGCACACATAGCTGTAACCATACAAAAATACAAATCTCTGCATAGTTCATTAAGGCTGAGACTAAACATCAGTCTTTGAAAGAAGCTCTGAAAGCTAATAGGATAAAACAATGTAAAGATGCAGTAAGAGGCTGGGCTTTTGGCCAAATGATGGGAAAGAAAAATGATGGGAAGCATGGGAAAATGAGATGATTCCCACTACTAGATTTCTAAACCTCTTGGCCATGGCCATTTTCATGGCAGCTAAATTAAATGTCCCGCCATATATTCATGTTCAAATTATTTCTGCAGCAAAGCAAAGCTGCATATAGTTATGTAGGTAGGTTAAGCAATTAAAGAAAAGATGCATAGTTATGGAATCCAGAGCAGAATTTCTAATGCTTTGGATCTTAACTTCTTTCTTAGAGGACCCAAAATTAGGGAAACCACAGACTGAAGAAACTAACTACCTCACCACAGAGAAATTAGAATAATTACAAGAATAAGTAGACAGATCCAAGGATTTCAAATGACATTAAATACAACAGTTTTTTATCTTTGGCTTATATATAGTTCAAGCAAGCGATGCTATTTGATTATCCATTTGAAGTCAGTTGTTGATGGTTGTTGTACACGTGTACGGCAGAGGGGTTCCCACATCATGGAAAGCCTTGTGGGGACAGCAGTGCAGAGCTCCCACTCGACAGGGAATTTGGGAATGAGGGGGAGGACCATGTGCCTCTGCAACAATTTTAACAATCCTAACCCTTTTGCTTGATGCAGACTGGTTCTTTGTCCCACACACAGTCAGCTCCCTGCACCAGCGTGGCGAGGCATTGCGTTGTGGCCCAGATTGGCCAGCTTGCTCAAAATTACACTACGGAAGGTTGTCAGAGCAAGAAGCTGACAGAAATTAAGCTTTGGAGCTTTGCCTGGTATGATTTGCTCCACTATTCTTCACAGCCACAGTGGAAGATGGCAAGTCAACGGCATAAAAGAGTTTAGTGCAATATTTAGTAGGTATCTGCCACAAATTACCAGTCAACTGCATTAAGGCCCAATAGTGTTGGGGTTGATTTGTTGTTGTTGGCTTTTTCCTTGAGGAATACAGCGTGATGCTTATATAGCAGAAGCAAAAAGTAGATATCATGTACCTACCTCAGGGTTTGACATCTATATTACAAGATATCTAGGTATGTGAGACAAATCTCACCTAGGATAACAAGACAGGGAAAGTTACAAGAAATCCTTCACCGTATTTCCTCTTTTCCATTCAGTTTAGGGTAGTTCTTTTAGTGGTCCTGCACAATGTGCAGCCTATTGAGCCATTGTTATTAAGCTTCCTGTAGCTTCTCGACTGCTACCTTACTTGCAACCTTTGTTCCACTGATGATACATTTCTTAGGCATATTTTCTCTATCTGCTATTTTTTTTTTTTTTGTGAAATCTCTGAGCTACAACCCAACTGCCTTTGGCCCTGCCAGACACCTGAGGAGCTTCAATGAATTCTTCTCCAGAAACCCAGCTTTGCACATTCATGCATTTACCCCTAAGGAAGTCCTACACAAGCTTTGCACAGGATTCTAAGAAATCTCTCTACTTACAAAAGCTTTGCACAGGTTTCTTAGAAATCTTTCTCTCTACTTACAAAAGCTAAAAATATGAAATAATAATCTCTGTATGACTTTCTCAGCTTCTGGAGAATTCTTTGATCTTCCAGAAAATTGCTCTGAATTGTGCATGAGCCCTTCTCCTACCTATGGTTTCTCTTCAGAATTATTAGAACTTTCTTGTTCTTACTCCAGTGGTTTCTGTCTTAGCTAGTCTTGATGTAAAAATATTTTTCTCTGAAGCTTCCTGTGAAACTCCAAGTCTTCCTGATTATGTCTCCTTCTATAATTTTCTAAAAGAACATCACAGAATCATAGAATAGTTTGGGTTGGAAGGGATCTTTAAAGTTCATCTGGTTCAATCCCCCCTGAAATGAGCAGAGACATTTTCAACTAGATCATCTCTTTAGTGTCTTTGTTCGGCCTCAGGAAATTTCCTATCATTTAGTACGTCACAAAAAACACTAAAAAAAAAAAGGAAGACATTTTCTTCACTCACAGCCAGCTCCATACCTACCATCGCGGCATGATCCAGCAATTTCATAGCGTGGATTGGGTTTACCAGTGTACATCGACAGATTCTTCCAATTGGCAAACCAACAGCAGCCATGGAGTTAGCCTCCAGACACGTTTTGAGAGATGTATTTTACCAGTTTTTCAGATGTGTTTGCCCCTGCTTTGCCTTCCGTGAATAACTTTCTGTCACTGGTATTCTGTGAAGCATGCTAAGTCCTAAGTGATAAAAAAACAAATGAGTTTTCATGACAGTGTGTCCATTAAGCTTCACCTGTAACTAGGTGGCAGCTCAGAAGAGACTAAAAAGATATGAATCATGAAATTTAGAAATAATGACTTTTTAGTACTTTTCAGAGACATTCTGCAAACCTTAATGGCTTGAGCTTTAAGTGACTTTGTTGAGTATTAATTCACCTGCAGGCCAAGGTACTAGTTACTTACTGTGGATAAATTTGCACTAATTAAATATTCATGCATTCTCTGGGATTATTACTGCTTTTCCCATTTTGCAAGTGAGAAAACCGAAAGTCATTTGCAACAAAGTCATATATTTAGTTGATAAAAATGCTACAATTAATGATCAGGAGTTTTTGGCTCTATCTTGTGCTGACCTGATTAAAACCCGGTAGTTTTGCTGATGCAGAAAGAAAACCACAGCTACCCATTCATTAAATACAAATTTTTTTTTTTTTCTGCTTTAAATGAAAACAATTTCTTCAGCATGCCACTACTCTACTGCTTAGGGAATAAATGACAGTTCTGGTACTTAAGGGTCTGCTGTTCTGATCATTTTCTACTGTCTTTTTGGGATGCTTGAGAAAGGCATTTTTGCATGGAAGGAGCTTCTTACTCAACTGCATGGAAGACTCAAGAATGTAAATTTATGTCTACAGCAGAGTCTTAGTTCTCAGTGTTGAAAGTTCAACAGTGTTGAGAAGTTTGGTTGTGGAGCGGAGGCTTTTTAGTCGTTTCTTTGACTGACATATCCAACTACAAGTACAGCTTCATAACATTACTTCAAATTAAACAGTGTGAGAGAGCGCTATGTTCATCCCACTGAAAACAAAAACCTCCTGAAGTTGCTCACAGAGCTTTTAAAAGCTCTGCTATTAAGAAAAGACTATACCTGCTCAATAAGGTGATGCTTATGTCTGGAAGGGTAGTTTAATGATGGCACACTAGACTACCTAAAAGACAATGATATGGAACAAGTACTAAATCTGAACTGAGGACCCTCCGCTGCAGAGCATGGCTAGACCTAAATACACCACTAAAAAAAACTGTTGTGACTCCTGACAAAGCTGAAGCTCTCAATAGCGTCCTGTGTGGTGTCTGAGAGGGCATTGTGAAAGCGTTTACTCACTGCAGGAGGTAGCGTGATCATTCTTGAAGTTCTATGTAGCACAAAAATAACTACCACACCTTTAAAACACCTTGTGATAGGTGGTATTCTGTCCGCACATGTTCTGGCAGGAGGTACATTGCAATGGTGGGGTCTGCACCTGCTGGCAGCAAGGTGCTCGCCTAAGTGCCGTTTTACAAGAAAATGGAACACACCGTTTAGTAATAAGGCACCATTTTGGATTAAGTACCAAAGAACTCGTAAAGACAGTCCGGAGGTATAGAAAGTACACCAGCTGTTCCTCTGATACATGGCTTTTCATAGCAAAAAAGCTCAGCAGTTGTAGATCTCCCTACTGCAAGCTGAAGGTCGTGCAGACCCATTTTGTCTTCACAAAGCAAGTGATGTCCAGAACCTTTTTCCTACCTTAAAAAAAAATATATTGCTCTCCCTCAGAAAAACTATTTCCACATTTGCAATTTCAGTAATCTTCAGCCTTTTTTCGCTGATGGGCCATCTAACTTTTCTGAAGAAGTCATAGCTGAAGTACGAATGCTCTTTTATATCCACTTACCTTCCTGCTTTGGCCAGACTGCTAGCTTCACTGCAGAGAATACATATGAAGGTTTAAAAATAGTTTGCCAGTCATTTTGCTGATTGCATTGTGCTGTCTGATGCTGGTCCATGGAGCATACATTGAGAAACAATTGTCTAGGCTTACTATTTGTCATAGAACAGTAGTGCTTCTTAATACCAGGGCAGCAATTTCTCAGACAAAAAGCTAGTGTTTCCGGCTACAGGTCACTCCTGCATTTCTAAATGGCAAGGCTGAGGGTTAATGACATATTTGCTCTGGGATTCACAACATGAAGCTATTAAATACATTGGCAGTAGTTTAGGAATACGTAAAGTAACAAATTGTCTCAGACCAAAGATCTATTTAGAACTTTGCTTTTCTCAGCTACCTCATTTGTAGCATTGTAAGCGGTCATTGCCCACATAAGGGTGCTAAACAACCTTTGCCAAAATTTGCTTGTTTACTGGTTGATAATAAGCTGGTCTTATCATGTAAAAGAAATGCTATTTGTCTGGGATTTTGCTCGTATGATTCATCTTCAAAGTAAATCTTGTGCTTCTGCTTGCTTATTAATAGTGAACATAATGAAACTTTAGCAAGAGATTGTTTGAATTAGCTGTAACTTTCTGTGGGTCATTTGAGGTTGCAAGTCCCGTGTATCTAACAAGCTTTTGAAAAAGCAGACTTCTGAAAGTGATTAATCAAAATATTGAGATTAATGTGTTAGCAAGATTTAAAAGATTACTGGCTTCTTATGGGTGAAGGTAAAACTTTCAAAAGCACTTAAAGGACTTAACAGCTTGCAGTATACTTCAACGGCATTTAGGACTCAGTCTGCATCTGAAATAGTGAAGTACTTGAGGTTCCTGGGTCTGGACACATGCACAGACTGTATCTATCTCTCTGTTGGGGCTGTATCCCGGTGTAATGTCACATACAGACATGAGGTGCAAGCTTCTTCCTTCCTTACCAACTTCTTCTCAGTTGTGGGTTTTCTGTGGGAAATCCAGGTGTACCTGCTGGATGAAGCCACCACTGTTTCCCAGTGTACGCAACAATGTGATCTGGATACAGACAGAGTGGTAATGTTTGGTTCCCCAAAGAGTCCTGAAATAATTTGAAAGAATTGGCCTCAAATGTTTAAATCATCTTAGGAAAAGGTATGTAGTCTTGTAAGTCACAAAAGCAATTTAGAAAAATGATGCAGTAAGGGCACCCAGAATTAGAAGACTAAGTAAATTGCAGTAAAATAAAGGAATTTGAAGAAGTCAGAAGCCATGGTACTTCAGGGTATGAACCTGCTTATGAGAAAGAAGCATCAGAGAACGTTTTGCTTAGGAACAGATTATCATAGTTTGTGTATTGTGTTTCCTCTGGAACAGATGTTATAAACAATTGTTTGAGACTGATAGACTAGATGGACTAATATAGAATCATAGAACTGTTTGGGTTGGAAGGGATCTTAAAGATCGTCGAGTTCCAACCCCCTTGCGATGGGCAGGGACACCTCCACTAGACCAGGTTGCTCCAAGCCCCATCCAGCCTGGCCTTGAACACCTTCACAGATGGGGCAGCCACAGCTTCTCTGGGCAACCTGTTCCAGGGTCTCACCACAGAATATTGCAATTCTGTGTTGCAATTCCTATTTCCCTGCTCACCGTAAGCAATCATTCCATAAAGTTCAACAGTAAAAAAAAAAATAATGGGTCAATACTTTTGGTGTGTTGAACACAGAGCAGATTATTAACAGTTGTACCAGATGGTTCTTGCATATGCAGATATTTGTGCAAAGCTTGGAGGACATAAATTAAGGCTGTGCAAAGATGCCAAAACCGTTTTTCCAAATGGCTTTAGTGAGCAGACTATGAATTCTCATCAACTCAACATCAGATTGCAAAGCAGAAGGAAAATCACTGATGAGAATAAAGCCTGGAGGTTGAAAAATCTCTGTGTAAAAGACAAATCAATGATACACTGTACTGACGCCTCCCCCAGGGCAACTGCAATTTCCAACCTACAGCCACGTGTCAAGGAGAACAGGGTAACAGATACCTGAATTCACTGCTATTTGCAGCAGAATGCTTTTCTTTCCAAAAATGCCAGCTGGGACTTAATTGACATGTTTCATAGGGAACTGTTGTTTGAGATAAAAATCAGGGAGAAACTGGACAGGTTACTCAAGTGGGCAGTTGTGGAGCTCAGCTTTCCAGCTCAGCTGGAGCCCCCCTGCTCTGAGGGAGTCCACAGCACCCAGCTGCAGGGGAACCACCTCAGGGATGCCTGGGAAACCACAGGTGCCAATGTTTTAGGTTTCCTCAATTGAAAAATTAAGAATTTTAAAAACAAAATTAGGGTAAAATTTAAGTAAAAAATAGGAATTGAAGCATATACAGATTTCCTACATTTTGTTTTAGGTAAACTCACTTCCAGAAGAAAAATTTCCTGCATTTTTTGCAGCCACTTATGCATGGCCTGAGTGGATTCATGATCCTCTGGATCAACGAAACTGTGGAGCATCCTGGGCTTTTTCAACCGCAAGTAATATCAATTTTTTTCTCCTTTTAAAAATACCAATGATGATGATGATGATATGTGATAAAAATTTATAGTGAGTATTAATGAAGAAATTTCAGCTTGCCCTTCTGTTTTTATCAGCAAATAAGAATATATATCCTGATTGGATATTAGGAAAAAGTTTTACACTGAAAGTGTTATTAAGCATTGGAATGAAATGCCCAGGGAAGTGGTTGAGGCACCATCCCTGGAGGTGCTCAAAAGACGGGTTGACATAGTGCTTAGAGACATGGTTTAGTGATGGTTTTTATCAGAGTTAGGTTGAAGGTTGGACTAGATGATCTCAAAGGTCCCTTCCAACCTAGACAATTCTATGATTCCATGATTCTAAGAACAATTAAAATTGCCACAGCTTTCCCTCTAAGTTGTCCCAAAGTGTCAAAAAGTCAATCTGGGATGTAGAGCTTTATTTACTTTTCATTAGTTTGTGTAACATAGGGAGATTTTTTGGTGACAGAAAGTAGAAAATAAATTGACTAGTGCACTTTATCGTAACTGGTAGAGTAACTTTAAAAAAAATCTTTATCCCTTCCTTGCACAACTACATGCTTGACTTGAAAGCTTAAAACGGGTAGACTTCATTTTTTTAATAAATATGTATTTTTTTAATAAATAAATACTTATGTGTTTGTGCATTTGCCATTGTCCAAGCCTTGCTATTCAAGTAGATTATGTATAATCTTTTCAATAATGTTATGAGAAGAAAACACTGAAACTGCTCAGCTATGTGGAAGAAACTATTTTCAAATTCTGTAAGCAAAGAAATGTCAGTAACGTGATTCAACCTCATGTGCTACAATCTCTGGTTTTATGAAAAATGGGCACAAGTGTTTGTGTCACTTTCTCCAAAGAAACTACAGTGACCAGATATGTTCATTGTTCTTATGCTGCAATAAATCTCAGTATATATTGGGATATATAGAGAAAAAAATTATACAATCAATCTTTATGACTTGATCTGACCAGTCATGGGTGCAGGTTTCTGCAACTGCTTCTTTAAACCACAGCAGTAAGAGAAGGAAAAGAGCATTTAGGTCAGTTAATCCCAGCTTCCTGCCAAAGTCAGGCTGAACACTCTGTTACCAATATGTCTTGTCCAGTGCAGTTTTGAAAGAGAAAAATCAAGAGATATTCTAACAGCTTGCCTGACAGATTACTGTAGAGATGAATAGAGCTCACTGAGGGAAAGACTTCTAAGCTATTCAGTCTATTTTTTCCCTTTAATAAATAAATCTTTTTATTTTAATTCACATAATAATTTTCAATTCTAAATATTATGAGATGCCTTCCCTTGTTGTTTAGGTGCATCTAAATTTTTCAATCTGAATTTTCAATCCTTCGTTATAAGATTAATTGTTGGTCAATGAATAGACAAGCACTGCTGTATCACTTTTTCTTATCATAAATAATTCCTGTAAGTATTCCAAAAACATTTTACACCTATGAAAATAAATTCATTCATTGTTACTTCGTAAAGAAAGGAGAAGTGGCTTAATTTCACTCACAACTTAGACACTTTAGATAACTCAATCAGATAGTCAACTTGTCTGCCTTTAAATCAGTGCATAAATGTATTAGAATTATGACTAATCTCAGAAGAAGAATTTTGCGTGATAAAGGAAGAAGGTCCAATGAATCCCACATTTACACAGTTATATGAGAATTTCTGAATGTTCTTTCCAGTAAAACCAATACATACTTTCAGTCTTGAATTTTTTTTCTTCATAAGGCTGTTCATTTTTGCCTTTTTTTTTTTCTAAAATAAAGGAAGGAAAGGTTAAAAAGAAAGGAAAGAGATTTGGAGATTCAACTGGAGAGAGGTGGGAGAGTATTTGTGTCTTCTACTGCAGTCAACCAGACACAAATATGCATTTACAAACGTGGTTGAGACTATCAGACTAAATTATGTAAATGATTCATCTGATGTTTAAATACATGGGACTTTATGATAAATATAGTAAATCTATGGATTTATAATATTACAGAAAAGTTGCTCATGATGCTTTGCCATTTCATAACCCTCTCTCTCAAAAGTCAGTACAGATTATATCTGTATTGTTTCAGTCACTCTTTCATAATAACCAGCATGAAGTTGTGAGTAATTATTTGTTTTTGATAACAGGAAATTTATTTCAAAACAGGTGTTGCAGCAGATAGAATAGCAATTCATTCTGAGGGTGAGATCACAGACAACCTTTCTGCTCAGAATTTGATCTCGTGTGATATCAGGAATCAACATGGATGTAATGGTGGAAGCATTGAAGGTGCTTGGAGATATCTGAAAACACATGGGTAAATATTTTATCTATCTGTTCAGATTATTTCAGCTTGAACCAGTTGCTTAAGTTACAATAGGGCTTGTATTACAATGATGATTTCTGACCTTTAAAAAAAAAAAAAAAGGGGCATTTATCTCTGTCCTGGGTCAAATTAAGTGTATCACTTCATCGAGACTACCACTCTCCCATTTACGTGTTCTTTAAATCACCTTCATGAAGCCCAGGAACTACGAAACATTCCCAAAGAAATTAGTGAAGACTATTTTGAACGAGGCTCTCAGTGGGAAAACTCTGCAACCACCTAGCTCCCATTTGAGCCCCATTACATCTAGATGTTGTCACCAGCTGTAATACAGCTGGGGAAAACAGTAGCCTCTCTAACAGCAAGACAAACAAGAAAGGATTTTTTAGTATCAAAGACAATACTGTAAGTGGACTCAAAACTTCTGTGGCTCTTGGGATACAGGGTCTTCATGTTAAACAACCTTAAGTAAGCAGCCGGTTGCATGAGACAACATTTGAATATTCAAAAGGATCAAAAATTGTCTCTTTATAAAGCAAATTGTAATTACCCCATCCCAAGCTTGTGCCAGAATGCAACACTGTAGGTAGGACTATACCTAGATCCTTATTCCTTCAGGTCAGACTAACCAAAGTTAACAGCTCTCAAACTCCACATGAACAGTTAGAAACTTTTTAAAATAACACTTAATAATTTATAGAATCACAGAATGGTTTAGGTTAGAACGGACTTTTGGAGGTCACTTAGTCCAACATTCTGCTCAAAGTATGACTAACTCTGAAATTAAATCGGGCTGCTCAGGCCATGTCCATGGTCATATTTTGAGTATTTTCAAGGATGGATGTTCCACAACCTTTCTTGCAGCAGGTCACTTTGTTTGACCACTCTTGTGGCCAAACATTTTTTTCTTCTATCTAATCAGCCTTTTCTTTGGTACAACATGTGACTGGTACCTTTCAGCTTTCCACTGTGAATCTCCAAGAAGAATCTTGTTCTGTCTCCTCTAAGACCTCCTCAATTTAAGTTGAAGATGGTAATTAGATCCCCTTTTAGCCCTCCTCTTATCTGGGCTGAACAACTCCAGGTGCTTCAGCCCCTCCTTGCATATCATATGCTTCAGCTCCCTAAGTGCCTTCTACTGGACTTGCTCAGTTTGTCATGGTCTTTACTGGGGATCCCATGGTTGAACACAGTACCCTAGATGTAACCTCACAAGTGACAATTTGAAGGGAATAGTCGCTTTTCACAATGTCTTGGCTATGTTCTTGCTAACACAACCCAGTACTGGTTGTCCAGTCAACTGACACCAGTCACTTTGATCAGTCCCCTTTTCAGCATGCCAGTCCAGTTCAGTTACTGATCTTGTAAGCAACTTATCTCACCCAATAAACTAGAAGAACACCACAGGAGACCATGCTGAAAATGTTGTTAAAGTCAAAATAAATGTTAACCACAACTTTTCTTATTCTGCATGGTGCCAGTCATTTCATCACGGTCAGGTCATCTCATCATCTCATTGCGGTGAGGCATAATTTGGCATGGGAAATCTGTGCTGCCTGTTCCCAGTAAACTCCTTGAACTTCATATGTCTGGAAATGGC
>JAOXJK010000023.1:95440543-95470066 GCA_025774025.1 Xenus cinereus | reverse complement strand
GCCCCCAGGCACGTCACCTCTCGGCTCCCTCGCGAGATTCCCGACTCGTTTCGGGTCTCTCCGCTCTCCCTCGGCTTCTCCGTCTCCGGGAAGCCCCCTCTCCGTCTCGCTCCGGGCAGATTTAAAGTGACAGCACTCACCGCTGTCACCCTCCGCGTGCTCTGACATACATCATTGTTTTATATGGTACAGGAACTGAGCAATTAGCACTTTCAGGTCAAATGATGAAACAATGTTCTTTTTTTTTTAAAAATCCATTTTCAAATAAGCATAGTGAAGTTTCATTGACACTTTGAAAACTTTCAAATGGACACTCTAATAATGCTAATAATGCCCATTTATCTTTTTTTTTTATTTTTCCAAAGTGGATTTTAGGAAATACTCTGATAGTTATAGTGCTGAAGTAGGAAATTAATCCTTTCTGTCACATTAGTCAGTCTCAATCAAAAGAAAAGCTGAAAAACTTTGGCAATACATCAAAGTTTTGACCCTACAAAGCTTATAATTTCAGCTATCATAATCTGGGGGGGAAAAAAGAAAAGCATTTAATTTTCTAACACAAGAAAAAGATCTGGAGAAAGCACTAGGCTACATTAATGTCCAGTGCTACGCTTAAATTGCTTTTGTCACAACTGCTCTTAGTTTTTTGTACCTTCATGTGTCTTAGAGACACAAATTCCTATTTAAGACATTTATGCAGAGGAATGAATCTTATAATCTGCTGCATTTATATGCATAGATCTGAGCTCAGCATGACTGAGGTAGTTCATGCATGAGCTACAGTAAACCTTATGAAAATTTCTGCCTCTTCTGATTCATTAATAATTAATCTGTTCATTTTGGAAAATGCAAAGTCTCTTCTACGTGGGAGGGAACAAAGTTGGCTGGTTGACTGTGATCATCTCATCCCGTCCAAGTCACAGTTCATATCAGGATGAAATCACTCAATAAATTAAAATATCTCAGTGCTTGACTTTGAATTAGCATCTCTCTGTCCACCCTACACTTCATGTAACCAGCCCACTTAACTCCAAAGAGTGTACCATTATTTAGCTCCTGATTGCCAGGTTTATACAGATAGTTATACATAAATATATATATTTACATATATACACAAACATATACATATACACATACACATACGCAAAATGTAGATATAATGTGTAATCATGGAAAAAGTTCTCTCACATAGACTAAAGCTATTCTGGAAACACACTTCAAAATCTTCTATTTAATTTCAGTGGAAATAATTTAGGTATGATGTTTTTTCACAGAGCCAAGGATATGTCTTTGATTCAGAGTCACTGATAAAGAATAAATTGTTTTCTGAAATTGAACATACAGACCTTGATTTCAAAGAACAATGTGAACTCCTGTCTCAGCCTGACAACAGATGAGATCTTCTAACCTCAGACTTCCCGTGGGAGAAGTCAATTTTGCAGTCCTTGCACCCACTCTAATTTCTTTGCCTCCCTTTGGCCAAGGTTTTAAAACAAGATCCAGGGAAGCATCTGCAGTAATTTTTTGAATGAGTCACCCCCTTCACTTGCCCTCTGGGACCCTCACCTGGACTAAGGCCGGTGGGAGTCTTCTTCCCCCTTTCTGTTCCTTTGTACCGCTTTAAAGTTCTCCTTCCACATGCTCCCCTGCTGCTCAGAAACCTCAACAGCTGCCATTTTACACAGCGGTACAGGGACATTCAGAGGAGTTAATCTCCCAGCTTTACACACGGGTGAGCTTGGGGGGCAGAGGGGTGGGGGGAAACCTTTGCAGAGAGCTCTAGTAGAGTCCCGAGCTTGCAGCTAGAAACCAGGAATCAAGTCTGTGCTATTTCCCACCAGGTCCTCTGCTGTCAATACGAGTGCGAGCTCCCATTCTGCAGGCAGCTCAGCAGAAGCTCTAACATTATTCATTAAAAGAATTTTAACTTTTTTTTTTTTTTTTTTCTGATTTAACTGATATAGCTCTCCCCCAGATTTGCCACCTGGGTAGCATCCTGGCTGCTTATTCCCTGTATGTTGCTCTCAGCACACATTTTTTATGTCAGCAACCTCATTAGGAAAGTCTATTTTTAGCCAGGTTTCCTGGGCAAATGGACTCATTTGACCACGTTTTGAGCTGTTCTCTTTCATTCCCTAAAATTTGTGATTTCTGTTTACAGCCAAGTATGATACAGGCCAAGAGGTTGTAAAGATAGTTAATTTCCTTCAAGTTTATGAAAATATTCAGGTAGGAAAAAGAAATTTGGAAGTGTGCCAGACAGAAAAAACCGCAGCATGAGCTCAGCTTACTGGATACAGCAGATCTATACCAGGCACATATGTTATAAATGCTCCAACCGCATAAAAATGGTCATTGAAATTTGTACTTTATGGGATGTCCAAGATTCAAGACTTTAGGAAACCGAGTTTCACTAATTCTCATGTTCCAAGCTGTGTGGTATCTAAGATTGTTAAAATCATAAGCTAAAAGTAAGTTGGAGTTAAGCTTCTGGTTCACTGGAATTTAGAAGTAATGCGGACCTGGAAAATATTTTAATTTCTCTGGATCTAGCAGCCCACCATACAGCAAAGCAAATGGTACTAAGGTGGCAGAATAAATATGGAAAAGAAATAAAAAACATTTTTCTTAAAAAAACAGTGAATGATATCCCTAGGAAATAATGAATAGACTTAAAATGCAAATTGTAGTCTTTATTCTCTTACATAAAGTTTTCAATTCATCATCTCTTTGGCATTACATTTTTATGGACACAAAGGAGTTTTTTCCCCACGCTTTTGTCTGAAAGTCAGGATGAACATATATACAGATAATCTAGTTTTCCATAAGGAGATTGATGTGTACTTAATGAACGCTATCTGAGTTTCAGAAAAAAACATAAATCATTTCACCATATATCACAGGATATACAATGTCTGTTAAATACTTTTCTTGAATATGCAGGTGCTTGTCAGAACTAAGGATTTTATGGATGAACCTTGACGAGATTTGTTTTATTGAATTGGACTTCGCTGGAACTGAGAAAACTCATAGAAGCCTACACTAGGCAATATTTCTTCTTACTGTATTGGAAGAAGTCTGTGATAGGGAGTTTCCATGACAGGAAAACCCAATGAACTTGACAAGAGAACTTAGAGAGAACTTTGTTAGAATATTTCCCTTGGTTCACTCACAGTAGGGAACTTCGGGTCAATTAGTGAATTTAGTGTAATTACAAAGTGCACTTATGCTGTCCAACACACAACAAAGGTCTCACTGGTAAAATGCAAGGAGCAAACAAGAATAGAAGCAGTATTTACTTCCTGTGCTGATTTTGCCTGTTGCTTTTCAGCTATAATGAAAGTGTATGAAGATTTTTTCCTTTACAAAGAGGGAATCTATAGACACTCCCAGAAACCAGGATCTAAATGGAAAACTCATTCAGTCAAGCTCCTTGGGTGAGTAAAACGTCTTCTTTTACCCTTTTCCTCTGCCAGTCAAGAATGTAGTAAAATGTCAATGTCCAGTTTGGAATCCAAAGGTTTCACTGTCAGAGGTGAAGCACTGTTAGCTCCCCACATAAGATCGTTGTTGTTTCATTTTTGAGAATTTTAGAGAGCATTGGCAAGAGGTATAGAACCATCAGCTTTCCATCTACTCTAACATTTGCTCTAAAGCTTCAAATAGACTGGTTTATAGAATTAAATGTTTCACTGAGTATTTCACAAATATTCCACACACACATCAAGCTGTCAACAAAACTGACGCATTTTTCTCCAAACATGCCACCAAGCAGAATGCAAATGGAAACATAAAAATTGCCAGTGGCCTCCTAATTAACAAGCACAGCTTACTGGCACAGCAGTCTGGGCTCTCTTCAACCCAGACAGACTTTATTTTATTTGGGATGCACAAGGAATACATGCACAGGACCGAAACTGCTGCAGAAGAGTGTTTATCATACACTAGTGGATTTCCCCTCAAACGTAGACCAGTGCTGCTACATTAAGACGACAAGTGTCTAATAATGCATGCACTGGAATTACAGAGCACAACACGGGGCTTCATTCTTTGACATGGAGGGAATATGCAAGGATGAATTCATTAAATCACTAAGTGAGTAGTTAAACAGAGAAATGACTGGAAAGTCTCAAACAAATATTTTGTACGTGATCTAGAATATCAAATAAGTCATGATTCAGGCCTGTGCTAGGAAGATTACTCAAGAGTAATCTTCAACATGTAGTTCAAGAAAAATCCCTTCAAAGGATTGTGTTGAATGGTCAATGCAAAACACTGAGTAGGAGAACAACCAAGTGGTCTGATATACTGAAGAAGGACGTGAGAAGTGAAGCTAAAAGAGTCTCATTAAAGTTGGACTTCAAATAAAAATACTGATGATTATTTGCATTCTGCTTAGCTGAGGTTCCTGGAGAGAGAAAAAGGAGCTGACATGTTGACACAAAGGATAAAAGATGCAATTTTGTGTGGGCTGATGTTTATTGTAGTCTGATTTTTTATTTGGAACAACTTCTGTCGGAGAGATTCAATATTTCTAAAAGGCAGCCATAATAATGAATGACCATACTGAATTGATATTTGTAATCTCTCAGAAACATTTTTGAGAATACCTTAAACTGCCTGTGAATTGTACAACATAAAAGGTGATGGAGTCATAAAATGGAAATAAATTTTGGTGAAGCTTGCAAGAACTATTTGTACAAAAATAGAAATGCACATGTAAACTGCCTAATTGGCCTTTGGATCATAAGGATGCTAAATGCATTGACTGGCTTCCCTTCTGCAACTTGAAATTCCTAGTTATTTTCTGTCATTTGAAGGCTTCTTATTTATAAAATCAGCTCTGATAGGACTGTAAGTCTATCTCCATTGAGTTACTGTGTGACCTCAGGCTCACTCCTCAGGGGGAGAATGGGGAAAGACAGAACAGCATGGAATCAGGAGAGGAACGTGTGGAACAGCCAGACAGAGGGCGTTACGGGCAGCAGACCATTTGGGTTTGATCACGATCTCTATGAGCAGTGAAACCGGGCTTTCAGTAACCAGATGGCAGGATGGGCTGACCCCACTGACATTTAGAGAGAGCAGGATCTCCCAAGCAGTTTCTGTTTCCATATTCCAGAGACGGGGAGGTAAGCAGAAGAAGCGAGTAATGGAGACTGGGTTTCATAACAGCTAAGTTTTGATGTGTAAAAGTTAGATTCTTGTGTCTCTGCTAGGCAGCCATGGTTCCCTTTATCTTCCATGGCTACTCATCTGCTCTGTCCCTGGTATCTGTCTTAAGGCGAGTCAAATTGCTTTGTTAGATCTTCTTTCTCTTTGCTGACTATGAAAGAACCTGTGGGGTAACATCAGACTTACATAGCTAGCATTAAAATGTCTATGTTGGGCTAGAGGAATTCCACTTGTAACGGCATCATAAAGTAGCTTAAAACCAAAATGACCTGCTGACTATAGTAAGATGGTACCTTCAGAATGTCTTGCGTATGTATGTTTATATATGTACTCACACTCATGCATGGATCTGTGTGTATATACACACACAATTACAACTCTTAATGACACCAGAATGAAAAGAAGCTAAAGAGGCACAATGAAACTGCAAATGGTAAATAGGACTAAAGAAGACAAATCGGTCAAAGTTTGGTAATTTTCACTTTTTCAGCTGCACTCTGTTATTTTAAGAAGACTAATGACTGAAAAATGACATTTGAAACTGTCTTCTTTATCTCAAGATCTCTTAATCATAAAAGTAGACTGAATTCACATCAAAGGTGAACTTGGTAGCAGATTTGTCTCTCAGATCTTTACATTTAAGCTAGAGTTGCTGAACAAACCTGTCAAATCTATTCTATAGCAGATTCTCTGTAAAATTGCTGTATCTATAATTTTTTTTTATCTTCTTTTTCTTCTACCCCTCTGGCTTGCTTAGTTTCACCTAGGAAAAGACAACAGAAGAGAAATGTAATGGCCATATGGAAAGAAAACATGAGGCAGATTTGTTGATGGTGTAAGGATGCCAAAGTCTAATCAGGGTAGAGGAAGTACATTGGCTTAAACAGCTACAGTTCTAGTTCAAATATATCTAATTTCAAACGTAGTCATAATGAAGTTAAGTATCCAGCGTTAATGTTTGTGGCCTAGTCAGACAAACCTTCTCTTAAACTCTTTCCTCTGCATCACTTCAGTATCAGGTCCGTGCTACAATATCTGATCCCCACCTTCACTCAAACACCTGTATCTGCTGATCCCCTGGCACTGGAAAATGTAGAAAAGCCCCCAAAATCCAAGTCTTTGGCTACAATCAAATCTATGGATAGTCCTCTTACGACTTGAAGGGGACAAGAATAATTTTATTAAAAGCCTTATATACTGTTTGATCAATAAGGTAGATTTTCGGATGTTTGGGAGGTGCTCAGAATGACAAAGGACTTTCATAAGAGGACATTGAGAGATGTACATTAACTGGAAACACATTTCCCCTCTATTTTTATCAGTGACTCACTGGAAGCTTTAAATTCAATAGTGCAGCAGATTAAATGACATTGGAACATCTATGCCCTGAAAAAACACTGGTTGAATGTTTCTTAACACAAAAACCTACACTAATGGAGATAAAATTGACATGTGAGGCAAAAACTTGTGTTTTAGTATTGAGAGGATAGCCAGACAGATCAACAGCACTCTAAGATTTAATACACAATTAAATGATTCACCTGTGCAAAGTCCAAAGGCTTAAAAAAGATACCAGTGACTAGTGTTAGTGACATCTAAGGTTTTGGCTTTGAAGACAGTGTTTTTCTTTTCATTCTCATCTTCACTTGTCCTCACTCGAGGTGAGACTCAAAATAACAACAAGCAAGCAACATCTTAAGCTACCAAAAGTCATGATCCAAATTATTTTCTTCCTGACTAAAAATCCCTTGGGTTGCATTCCCATTTTCTTTCATGGGGGAAAAAAATCTACTTTATTATTGTCAGACAACAAACATTAGATAATATAGTTTAAAAATTAAATGGCAATACCCAAAAATATTTTACAGCAAAGAGAAAACATTGGAAGATCATGTGGAAGATCACACAGCATCTGATGATTCATGCGATTAAATCCATGAGACTGTCCCTCGTATAATTCATTACGGTAGATTTGTGGGAATGATTTAACTATTGACTCACTGATACTTTGAATCACCTTTCATGCTGAAAAGTCCAGTTAAAACCGTAGTTTCAAATTCCAGCAACCATTTTCTAAAATGTTTTGTCTTGTGCAGAACACTAGTCAGTGACCCTAACCTTCTTATTATTAATGAAAGATTAAGAATTAAACTTTTGTCTGATTGAGTAGATCAAAATCCTAGTCTTTGAAAGGTACTAGGATTTTGTGTTACAGCACTAGGAATAGGACATTGCAGGAATAACCTGCAATAGTTATACCCTTTTTCTCTGCTAGCATTGTGACAGCTATGACAGCTTATGACGAGCAAGTGCAGGGAAGAAAGTGAGATGAAAAGTTTTTAGACAGCATGTATTTCTGTCCCACGCTCTTTTTGTCTGGGCAAGGAAGTATTGTGAGCCTTTTATGAAAATAGAACTTTGGTATTAAAATAACCTGGTCAAGATGAGAGGAATCAAGTCATGTTTGTATCCTGTCGCTGTATATGCGTAGTCTATGGGAAGACAGTATTTTTGCCTAAGAGATTTCATAATTTCTTTCGCCAGTGTGGTTAGAGCAAATTTGCAATGCCTACATAGAAAACACTGTATTAGAGAGACAAATGAGTCCAGTTTGTTAGCACTGATTGTGGTCAGCACTTAGGCAGGATGAATTATCTTCAGGGGGTATCCCTTTCTCTTGATAGCAGAGAGTAGTTTTTTTCATTCTTTTTCTAATCCAAATGTTCAGAGACGGAAGGGGTCAGAAATATCTCATTAAATACATAACTATGGAAATCCCATGGTTTACGTGCCCTGGCAGCCAAAAGGGCAAACTGCATCCTGGGGTGCATCACAGTGTAGCCAGTGAGTCAAAAGTGGTGATTCAGCATTTGTGTGGCCTCACCTTGAACACTTTGTGCAGCTCTGGGCCACACAATTTAACAGGGATGTGAGGGTCCTTGAATAAATCCAGAGGAGGGCAACAAAGCTCATGAAAAGGCTGGAAGGAATGTCCTATGAGGAGCAGCTCAGGACTTTGAGCTTGTCTAGTCTGGAGAAGAAGAGGTCAAGGGAAGACTTCATCTCTCTCTACGGTTTCTTGAAGAGAAGAAGTGGAGCAGGAGGTGCTGATCTCTTCTCCTTGGTATCCAGTGACAGGATGTGTGGGAATGGTTCAAAGCTGTGCCAGAGGAGGTTCTGACTGTACATCAGGAAACATTTCTTTTCTGAGAAGGTGGTCAAACACTGCAATAGGCTTCCTAGAGAGGCGGTCAATGCCTCAAGCCTGTCAGTGTTAAGGAAACATTTGGACGGTGCCCTTAACAAATTCATTGAAAAAGAAACCAGAAAATGTTCAAAGAAAGACAATTTCCATTCTGTGGAAGAATACTGAAACAGTCCCATATTCTAGATTTTTAAGTGTCAGGCAGTGTTGTGCATTCAAGGCCTACTCTTACAGAGTAAGGGAAATTATTACTAAGGTGCCTTTACTATATAGAACTGGACACAAAATTATGAAAATCCTTTTATGGGAGCACACAAATACTCATCCTTTCATCTGAAACAGAGCCAGAATTCTCTTTACAGAGTCAGTCGGAGATGGTTTCCCTCAAGTAAATGAAAATACCTTGCTTACTTTTTCTCCTGAAGGGTACTGAATGCAGTTTGGTGAAATTAATTCTTTTTATTCAAGGTTATTTTTGACTGAAGATCACGATGTTTTCTTTCAGAAAAGCTAAGTGGTGCATTCTTACAGAATATTTTTGTCAGACAGAAAAAAAAGCAATTTTCAGTAATTAATAGACAGGCCTTAAAATATTTTGTTTTTCTTTTTAATAGAAATGGAAATTTTGGAAGAGGTAGGGTTGAAAGCTTTTCCTAAAAATACCAAAGGTGGGGACATTAGTGGTCTAAAGCTTTGTAAAAATAACCCTTATAGATTCCCTGTCTCAGTAAATAATGAGATCCAGCGTCTGTTTGCTTTTGAAATGCCATTCATTTGGAGTAAATATCAAGCTGGAATAATCACAAAAACAAGAGACAAAAAGGCACTATTAGACTATTTTGATCATCTTCCAGAAAATGTAATATTGTTCTCTAATGGAAGTTGTCCAAGAATGTGTCAACTCACTTTTAAGTCTCTGTCATTTCCACTTGGGGGCTAATTCCACCGGGAGTTAAATTGCTTCATTATTGGGATTTTTTTCTTCATGTTTTCTTTCCTGGACTTCTTCCCCCTATTCCCCTATATATAAACTTATATCTGACACTTAATTTTCTCTTTCTGCTTGGTGTTAAATACCTGTTACTGTTGCTCTTTTTATTCCTAGAGACTCATCAGATTTAGTGTGGTGCTCCAGTCATACGCTGTATACTTCTTAACTAGAAATGTGCATGATCTTACCTACTTTTAATTCCAGCTTCTTAGGTTTTCTGTCTAACGTTGTTGAAATACCTAAAGCAGACTCCATGTCTAATTTGCTGCTCACTATCACAACAACCAGCTTACAAGGTCTTGGCTTCCCTGGAGACACTGGAATCTCTGATTACCTTCAGCCAGGTCGGGATGTCATTAGTTAGAAATACATAGTTTGAATTGGTCTACTTAAAGAAAAATTAGTAATGACTACATTGGCTGTATGAACTACAGGATCTCAGGAACAAGAACTGTCAGAGAAAGAAAAAGAACTGTAGGAGGAGATACAATATTGACTGTACTAAAGAAATTATATCAGCAACAACTCTGAAAGTGTCATAATTTTTTATGAAGTAGTGACATTTATTAATTCCCATTGATTTAACTTATAGTCAAAACACTGGTATCTCTCAAACTCATGAACAGGTTCCCATTTCTTTTCTTTAGAGATTAATTTCTGAAAGCAGAAAATGGCAACAGGATTTGCTCTTCTACTGAATAATTTTCACTTACAATGTCCAGCACAAAGGGGTTCTGTTCCATGATTGAGATTCCAAGGAACAGGTGTTTTACAAGAATAATTAACTAAAGTGTCATTTTCCCTTCCAATCTGTTCGTCACTAAAACAACTCTTGCTCCAAGCCATGAGGGAACATAAAATGCAGCCCAGATTAGTTTAACAACCTTTTTAGCACAACACATTCCCAGCTTAATATTGTTCAACCAAACTGTAGCATTTGTGATTTTGTGTTGTGAAAAACTTATATATCTCAGAACTGTATTTTCCGTGTTGTTAATTATGATAATTTTACCCACTTCTCTAAATTCTTTGATTTGATCCCTGATGCTTTAAGATGGACATAATCCCAGTCCTTCAGTCTGTAATGTCTTAATTCTCCTCCTCATTTATTCTGAAATCATGTCCTCCAGTTGTGTAGTTCTGGAAGCCAATAAAATTGTAAGCTGATTCCCATTCTAACATTTTATTCACTCTATATTTCCTAATAATTTCCAGACTTCTCCTTTGCTCATCTCATGCTTCAGTAGGCAGTTAATTGTGTCAGGGTTCCATTTGAGATTCAGGCAGGTGTGATGTGCTAGGCATCCAAATTCTCATCACGGAGACGGTGATCTCGTCAACAAAGTCAGTGGAGACTGGAAGGCAGCTCAGCTACAACTGCTCATGGGTCCATTAGTTGCCCCCACACAAATATTTGGTGCTACCAGAAGTGGGAGGAGCTTCCCACCTGGCTGTGTATCCAAAAGGATGTGGATGTCTCATAGGTCCTCTGTCACATCTGCCAGAAACATGTGGATGTCCCAGGCACCCTAAGGCATCTCAAATAGCCCTAGACACCTCCATTTAGGCAAGTGAATGGATCCCAATATCCTCTGCTTGCTACTGTGGGACACATACACTTAGATATCTTAATCTTGAACTAAATCCCACAGTATTTTACTGACAGGAAAAAGACAAATTTTAATTCCAGTTCTGATATTAACATTTACATTAAGGATAATAATGCCAATGTACTGCTTAAATCTCAGAAGAGATGACTAAAGCAGTAGTACACTGTATTAACTACGTTTTTGAAAATATTGTAAAGGAGCTATTATGTATTCTATTTTCCAAAATATACCCAAAGCAAAAATTTGCATTGATTAAGAATATCCCTGTACTACTGGTGCCTTTCATAACCTGTACAAATCTTTCACTTTTTTGGGACAGAAGTGGACAGTATGGATTATCACTTTCCACAATTGCTATCAATATACCAGGTTATTTTTTACTCCCATAGTGTCTTCCATTTATAGTGTCTATTTTAAAATATCAAATAAATAAAGAAGTAAAATCTCAAAGACTATCCAGATTCAAAAAAAGATATTTGTACAGAGTCCTGTCTATGTAGGAAAACATACAGGACGTGAACTCTATTGAAACAAACCTGTTTACCGAACTGTTGAAATAAGATGCCATCCAGTTTATCCAGATACCTAGTGGATGGTTAAGAGTTTTAGAAGGTTAACATTCCTTCTGAATTTACTTACAAATTACTAAATATTATCTGATCATTTTAACAAAGTCCTCTTATTGAGTCTTTGTTCATATTTCAAAGAGTAGTACTTGCAGCAGGAAGTAAAACTAGTTAAAATTCAAACTGAATATAATATTATTCATTTATATCATATATTTCTTTATAACTAAGAAAACTCACCCTCAGGTGCTTGCCTTGGCAACAGAAAGGATATTTAGAGATTTGCTTTCTCTGAGGAATCTAAACTTAAATTAAGCTTAAAGTGGAAGCTGTGCTTGGATGCCATAATATATTTGATAGGTGTAACTAAGGGATACAATGCAGAATGAATTTAATCCATCAGTAAGGCTGAAATCATGAAAGCTACTGAAGTATAACTTTACAGGCAAGAAAAGGGAAAAAGAGAAATTGCAAATATCAAATGCAATACTTATGCTGAGAAATCTACTTTAGAAAATTGAGAAATCAATTTTAGAAAATATGTCCTCCTTTCCTAAATATACTACTGCAGAAACACTTTCCACCTAGGAGTTTTTTGAAAGAATTGCTTCCTCTTTAGAAGTTATATTAGTATGAATGAGCCAAGAAATCCCCAGAAATGCTCTTGATGGAGCTGGCATTAACTCCTAGAGGCAAGATGTCAAATCAAACTGGCATGTGGTTACAAACACTGCATCACTGAACAATATATATAGTCCGTGGTTCAAAAAACAGCAGCTGTTTCCATTACAGCTGAGTGCTTTTTAAGACCGAGAAGGGCGTTAGCCTGTGAGAAATGAGAATCGGTGAATCCCAGCCAGCCTTTGCAACAAGCCTGAACAAACTGTCGAGTTATAGGAAAGGCTTGGTAAACAGGCCTGGGACCTCATGCCACAGCTGCTGCCAGCATCTATGGAGGTGACATTCCGTTCCACAGTTGCTGCTAAATCCTGCTCCCGATTCCCGTGCTAACCCCGAGACTGGTTTTGATCAGTAAACAGTAAATCGACCTTATTATCTGCTCTTTAGACTGCAGCTATAAAAATAATTGGCAAAATCACTGGCCTTATCACAATCTATTAATATACTTAGTTATTTAACTGTTACACAAAATCTATATGCTGAACACAATATTTGATAATTCATAGAACTGTAGAGTCACTGAGGCTGGAAGTCGTTTGACCCAACTCTCTGCACCCTAAGTTGGCAGTGCCATCTTAGATGAAGTTGCTTAGGTCATTGAATACATTAGACTAGCGGGGGTCTCTGAAGGGCATCTAGTCTAATCCCCTAGTTTGAACCAGAGCCTTAACCTTCACAGTTAAGGTTCATGGGTCTTCTCAGATTGAGTTTTGTGTACCTCTGAGGACAGATAATCCACAACCTCTCACTTCAGTGGTGCCTGCTTTTTTGCCTTGTGTCCAATTGCAAATTCCCTTGTTTAAAAAAGTGACATCTTCTGACCATTGGCTGTGCGTTTATCAGGAGAGTCTGCTCTATCTTCTCTATACTTGCCCTTTGTAAAGCAGAAGACAACAAATAGATCTCCCCTGAGCCACCTCTCTTGAGGGCTGAAGAAAGCCACCTCCCTCAGCCTCTCCTTGTACATCATGTGCTACAGATCCCAAACATCTCAGTGGACTCCTGCTGGTCTTGTTCCAGCCTGTCAATGTCTCACCTCTATGGGGAAGTCCAAAACTTAGCACAGTGTTCCAGATCTCGAACGGCAGGTCCTAAATAAAGGGGATTAGTCATTTTTCTTGATCTGCTGGCCGCACTGTTGTATACTTTAGTTTCATGTATTTCAATTTAGAGTATTTGGATGAATGCCCATGGGCATGAATTATTGAGTAAGCAGCTCTTCTTTCTAAACTGTAAGATAAAATGCAAATATGTCAAGTATGCCTGTTTGTAGCTGACTATGATGGAACAACACCTAGGAAATTAAATTCACGGCTATGTTAGAGTCAAGGATAAAAAAGGACCCTTTTCCATTTTGGTTTCTAAGTTTTCTTCCATTTGGAAACATTTCTGAAAATCAGTAAATTCCTATTAGCTTATGAAATGTTTTTTGTCTTTTTTTAAAAATAACAAACATTATTAAAATATGTAATCACAAAAATGTGAGTTTGCAGGAACTGGTAATCATCCTGCTGAAACAAGTGGGAGCGATAGTGTGTAGTACTGAATGCAGGAATACATAAATATAAATTCAAAGCAATTTTCCTCTGTTTCAAGGTTGATGTAAATATTGGACTTTCACACTGCAGCTGATGTAATTTTTTTTTTATTAAAATGATCATGAGGAAAGAAGTACATCTGAACCTTATGTGAAAACAGATACCCTATTACATCTTTTTTTTATTTTAATTTATGACTGTATCTGAAATATATTTGACAAAGAAATGGCAAAGATTGTTAATAATCCCTGAACTTTCACATGGTAATTCAAATAAAACCAACACGAGGCCTTTTTAAAAAACAATGGCATTCATTGGTCATTATGACCAACATTATTTTCATGAATTCCTGCTTTTTATGATCAGTAGCTACAATTTGTACTTGCAATGGTAATCCAGACTTCACCTCTCTGCTAGTTGCTGAATTGTCTCAATTTTTTTCCTTTGGCTGGAAGTGCAGGTATTCCATATACATTAAGGTTCACTGTTAACCAAGGAGAGCTGAAGGCACTGTGGCTATTCAAACCTTTTTACAAAGATGATGCAAAACTTCTTATTTGCCCATTCATGGTGTGGGATTTCTTATTGTATTGTTGCTGTTTGCCTTTCAAAGTGACTGGAGCACTGCAAAAACAGCTCAAACACATGGCATAGGTGGGATATACACTGACAAACACCCTGCCAATGGCGTTCTGTATATTCTAGAATTAACTTTATCCTGTGGAAGAACCTGTAAAAGTTCACATCTTTGGTTTTCTGTTTATGTGTGCCCTTTTATAGGGCACAAATGACCCAAGCATCATGATCTGTGAATAGTAATTAGACAAGCACTCATTGCATAAATGCAAAACATGACAGAGGTCTTTAAGCAATCAGTAGACATACAGTATATACCTGGCTACCTATGGTGTGCAGTACAGCTTTTGCTCATTGAACTACATCCAGACAATGGCCTTGGAACTTCTTCTGCTTTACAACTCAAAGCACTGTGCAGCTCAGCTACAACTACACGGTTATGAAAGTCCTATCCCCTGTCGGGCGGGGACAATCTCTTGTGCGATTTCATGGATATTGCCACAACATTTAGCACGTCCTCAAAGATGTCAGAGAAACATCAAGTAAGCTTACGGGTCATCCCACACACTGTGCAGTAAAACAGATTAGGTTGTCAGCAATTTAATTTGAGCTGAAAAGCTGGGAACATTTTCAGTCCCAACTCATGAGCTATTTTTGTAAAGGTGTTGGATGAGATATTTAACAAAAATGTTCCTAGGGATCTTCAGCTGAATTGAAGAAATGTGTTCACATAAATGTCAATACTCCTACACAGTTCAGTTCAGTTCAGCTGGCAAGCTCTCCAGAGGAAAGAATCCTTCAATGAAAACAGATTTTCGCAATGACAAGCTAAAACTACATTTGCGTGAAGTTTTTGTAGTCCCTAATGGTAAATTGGCTGGTGGCTAGCAAGATACTTGTCTTCATTCTCATCATCATCAGAGTTGTTCGAACACGGAGGCGTCTATTAGTCATGCTTTGTTCTGATACTGGTTTTAGGACAACTAAGACAAGCTTTTTTCTGGTTGCTTGTTTAAAGCTACGAAATGTGAACATAAGCACCAAAGGTCTCACCAGCACCATCTCTTGTAACAGGTGGGGAGCACTAGCTGACAAAAATGGACAGAAACAGAAGTTCTGGGTAAGTCAATCCTTAGCACTGCATTTTGAGGCAGAAGAAAAAATCTCTACAACACAGATTATCTAAAACCAACTTCTTTCCTTTCATTCACTTTCTCTGCGTCTATTTTTTTCCTTCACCTTAAAGTCTCCTGCATAATTCTATTCCCTTTCTGGCAACTTTTATCATGCTGACTCTTGAATTATAGCATCACCTACCTCAATGTCAAAGCCTGTTTCATCCGATCTCCCACCTATATCTGTGCTTTTCCTATGGTGTCTTTTCTGCCTCAAATCTTATTCAAATTCTCAAACGTTATTCAAATTTCCCATGAAGACTCAGTTCTTTTTGGTGTCTGCAAATAAGACACAATAAAAGTAATCAATATTGTTTGCTAAAACATAAGCTATCTATTTAAACAATGTTGGCAAATGCTATCAAGCTACCAGAAAAAAAAATTAAACATTGGGTTTCAACCATTTAGAGCAAGTCAGATTTATCACTTTGATTATGATTAACAGCTCATCTCATTATTCCTTTGTTCAGCAGAAGGTAATTTGGAGTTTACATAGCTGATGGCAGGGCTTGTGGTAGATAGTTTCACTGACATCTAGGGCAAAACTTCTGCTGGGTTCAATAAAAACTAAATTGCTCAATATATCAATAGCTACCTGGATGAAACCTAATTTATTAAAAGTCAGCTATTTTGTATATTGGATATTTCTTTAACAGATTAGTTGTAATTGGAATTTTGTTGATTCGATGACCGCTTTCTCCAGCCAATAGTTGAATTATCTAATGATTTCAACTTCAATTTATCAAACTGCCTTGTAGAAATGGCATTCCATTTTTATTGACCTTGATTTGCAACTGAAATTTTGATCAAAACAAAAAGGAACAAATGATTAGAAATCGGGAAAAGATACATTCTGATAATCAATGTACCAAATCTGAGAAACTCTGTTTCTTAAAAAGGAATCTAATACATAAGATAAATTTTGTATTTTAGTCCTTGCATTTTTAAATACTACTTTAAAATTAAATTTGATAATTTTTTCCTCTTTGTTTTTTTTTTAGATTGCTGCAAATTCATGGGGAAAATCTTGGGGTGAAAATGGTTATTTTAGGATTCTACGTGGACAAAATGAGTGTGATATTGAGAAGCTGATTTTAGCTACTTCGGGGTAGCCATAGCCTTCTGCTATAATTGCATTGTACCATACTCTGCTTTATGTGTCTATTCTTTCCGTTGTTGCATATTGAGTCTTTCTAGAGAAATAAAAATGTCTTCTCTGTAAGTTACCTTTCTTCCTATTATGGCTTATTAGGGCTTCTCGAGTCAAACACGCCGCAGCCATCGCAACACTCTCAGATCCCACCTGGTACAAACACTCCTTTATACTAATAGCAAGCTGTGTCCAGGACTACTGAAAACCTTGGTGTCACACGGAGCAGGAAGTTCCCCCCTCTGTTATTTACATCTCACCACTATTTTGTTGTATTACTTATGGTTGATTCAACAGCGCCTGAAATAAATGGAGTTACATTGTTAGTACTAATCTCTTTACAATACATACACTGGTAACAAGTCAATTCAGAAATATTATGTGGTCTTGCGCACATAATTGGCTCAGACAGCTCATGGTCATGCCAGTTAAAAATTCTAAAGAAATGTAAATACAGTTCTGATCTTGTTGCAGAATAATTATTTTCTATTCTAACTTGGATAAGTTGTATCTATGTATGATTATCTCTTCCTTGAAATTAATTTTTTCCTAGTAAATTCCACAAAATTGATTCAGTTAGAGTAATACAAAAACTACCTGCAGTGAAACAGCATATTCATGTTCCCACAACCACAATTAAAAATGTGCTATTTTAATAATTGGTTTAATTAAAGAAAAACAAAGAAGAAAATGTGATTTCTCGTCAATGAAGTCTAGACCAGACTGATTCCTGAACTGCTTCCCTTCCACTCAGGGTTTAAGCTGGGAACAGGCATGTGCCACCGTTCCTAAAAGCCTGTTTTCAATGGATAAAGATGGAAAAGACATTCTGCTGTTTGTTGTAGTCCAGGCACGGCTGCCAGTGTTGGCCAGCAGTTAGGGCAGACAAGACACCCAGAGCCCCTTTCATTCCTAACACTCCTCTAGCTGCTTCTGTCTGAAAAAAAAAAGCCTACTGGCTTGCATCCCTTTCTATCAGCACTGCTACAAAGCTTGACAGGCTTGAGGACTATTTTCCTTAATTATTAATTAAAATATGGATATCACAATCATCAATATCAGAAGAAATTAACTACTTTCTACCCCTTTTAACTTAAATTAATCCAAAGGCCAGATGCCAACAGGAATCATCAGTCATAAAATTATCTATGAAAGAAACAAGCTTGGCAGGTTAAATTGGTGGGGAAAACAAGCTGCCACGACATTCCAGCAAACAAAGAATTTCCAGCGACACCTCCGGTGTCTTTAATAGACTATGCTTCATTCTTTCTACAAAATTAAGCACTTGACTTCTAATGTCATCAGCAAAGGAGTAAAAGCTTTTCTTTCAAGAACTTTTCATGGTGGTGGTATACAACAGATGTCCTTGCCACTGAAATAATGTCTCTTAAACTAAACTTAGGTCACAATTTATGTTGCATCACCACTGAAAGAGCTATTATTAAAATGTTAGTATCATACTGCTGCACAAGATGCTCTTCTGTGGCCTCTAGTGTCATACAATAAACTGAATTTAGACACAAAACCCTTTATCACTTTAAATTTATAGCAAATTGTAACAGAAGCAATTTTAGAAGAGCTAAGTGCTCTGAGAGACGTAGGAACTTTTCTAGGTTTACTGAGCTAAACCAGTACTTGAGAGTAAAGTGTACTGAGACATCTGCACAGCTACTTCCCAACCTCTTGATAAGTACTGATTCCATAAATGTCAAGATTTCAAAAGAGTAGAATTTAGCTCTGCAGTGAATGACACTGTAAAAACATATGTAGTCAACTTGGGTTTTTTTTTTTTGTTTCGTTCAACGTTAAGTTGGTTTGCACTGATGTAGCTCTTACTTTTGTCAGTGGTTGTTGCTACTCCTGATTTGGATCTGGGATGCCATGTCAAGTTTCGTCAGTGATGAAGCTCAAAACTACTCTCCTAGATCTTTACTTGATCAAATGGTCATCTTGGCCTGAACAAAATGCCATATACAAGTGAGACACATCCAACCATGCCAAAGCAATTTAATGGTTTGTGAAACAATACTGCTCTACCCACCTTCTGGGGTTACCCTTTGGTGCTCTGAGTGATGTATATGCTCAGAACCCTCTCCATACTCTCTCAGTATCATCTTAAAGCTGCTGTCTGTGGGAATGCCACAGTACGTAGAATAAGCAGGCAGGCCAATGTGTCTGCACCTGGAAGCCAATTTGCTCTTTGAAAGCAACCTTGATGCTGAGACAGCTCTTCTGCTGCTATTCAGAGCACAAGTGAAGGGTACAGGAAGGGAACATTTTTATGGCAAGCAAAAAAATATATTCCCACTCAGATTACACATTACAATATTTCTTGTTAACAACATGCCATATGAAGTTTTGATTAGTTGTCAGTCTGACTGTGAAACTTTAAAACTGGGTAAACAAATAGCTAGAATAATATATGTCTTGGGACCTGGTACTTGACAGTACTCATAACTAATGGAAAACTCCCTGTCTAAATTCCTATATGTTTAGAAACTGTTTCTGATAGAACTCTGAACAGAAGTACCTATGAACTTTGGGAGACTTCGAATCTTCCTAACAGTAACTAAGCATAATTGGCTCCTTTTGCAATTTATATTGATCATCCTTCAGGGCTTTTCCACAGTCAGATCCTAAATGTTACTGACAGTATGTAATAGATGAACACTGTTAATGCCCTTTGAGATGGCTTTAAGTGGAAATTCATTTTAAAATTAAAATGGCTAACAAGCCAGTAAAGGGACCCAGCTATTTTCACCTTATTGCTACCCTTTTTTCCATCCTATTGTTATAGAAACACCGCCCATCTGCTAAATGATAGCAAATAACACCCTGAAGATTGGCTTCCTGTTCCACGGAAAGCACTATCAAGACTGGTAATATTTTATGAGTGAATCATTTTGTTTACACGGGGGTGCCCCAAACATTGAATTCCTGAAGGGAATAGCTCTGCTGAGGGGTCTGAGTCACACACAAGCGAGTTGCAGGGAGATGCCTCTCCATCTGGCTGCAGTCAGAGATTTTGGTGGGGCTGAGAGGCACGGATAGGTCCTTTCCTACCTCACTGGCAATTGCTGCACACAACTTGGCAAGGCCAGGTTTCCCCAGCTCTGGAGTTTGCTCGTCGTCATTGGGAAGTCTGAAATGCTGATGACACCTGCCATAATAGGGATTTTCATTTCATGTTACTATTACGGAATTATGCATGATGAAAATGCTTTTGCACAGCTATATAATAACATTAAAGCACAGTACATACATACTCCTGGTAAAATAAATTGAGAAAAGAGAAGCGTCTGAACATCTCACCTAATGAGCACAATTGCTTGAGAACAAAAAGCTGAAGGCAGGCAGGCTGCAAAGTGAGGTTGGAGCAGAGGGAAAGGTTTTGCCAGTGTGTTATTTAATCCCTTCAAATTATGGGAGAAGTAGGGCATACGGACAGCCTCCTGAATGTAATCTTCAGAGATCTGAGATGCCCCTGTACCAGCACTGTATTGTTGCTACCCTGTCTTTAGCTGGGCGATGTACTACATGGCTTGGATTTTGCCTGTCTGCTGTTTACTGCCCGTACCTTTCACTTAGGAAGCTGTGGTTGGGTAAAAAAGAAGGTTTTTTTGGGGTGGTTGCTTAGTCATGGATGCCCAGAGTGAGGTCCCTCTAGGAAAGCTTCTCCTGGGCATGCTGAGCTTAGAGAGGCTTCTGGGCTTCAAGTTGGCAACCAGCACTGGAACTCAAAGCTGCACAGCTTTATGGGTAGCTTAGTGCAACAAGTGATGTGTTTTGGGGGAATGCATCCTAAAGCAAGCAGAAAAGGAAATCTGAGGGACGTATCTGGAGTGGGGACTGGACAAGCCCTGAGAGGAATGACAAGGGGACTCCTTCCCTGTAGTCCCAGGGATATAGGAAAGCTGCTAGACTGAGGGCAAGCCTAAAGAAAAAGAGCTACACTTCTAGGAACCAGAAATAGAGGGAGATTTGCTTGTAAATCTTTTCAGTTTAATGTTAGTTTACTAGAGACGTGGCTGGAGCTTGCAGCTGGGCACTTAGTGCTGCACTTACCATTCCATTCGGTGCCTGTTTCCTCCAGGAACAGCTTGGCTTACATCCCTGCGCCCGTTCCTCAGGGCAGGATGGAGGCTCTTGCCTTCATTAACAGCAAACTGAGCGACGTTGCTGTATTCTGAGGTGCTCCTACGTCCTCTCGGCCGAGATAGATACACCCATCCCCAGTTACCGTGTTTATTTCCAGACAGATTCAACGTGGGGACTCCCAGCTGCCGAAATGTTCTTGGTCTTTAGCTCCCGGTCCCCCCGTGTTGTTCAGCAGTCACTCAGAGCCGGGGAGGTCGGCAGAGGTCGGTGAGTGAGGGCTGTATAGAGGGAACCCCAGCTTCGTCTAGCACCAGCTCGTCATTAGGACATATTAAAGGCGGAATGGACGCGATGAAAGGAATCAGTGTGGGCTTTTCTTTGAGTTACAACAGTGAACGTTATTACTTCACCTATAACTTTATATCGCTGTGTCTGGAAATCTCCATCACGGAGCAGCACCATGCGAAGCTGTTCCCGGCGAAGGCAGCTGAGGGAGAAGCCTGAGGCAGGAGGTCAGGCTCTGCTCGCCACTGAAATCCTCAGTGCTTTAAAGTTTTTGGGGGCACTTGAAGCCATGGACTGCCTCGGGCTGTGTATGAAACAATTTAGGGTTATCTGGAGGTTTCACTCAGCTGTGCCAAGAGTGACAGCCACCTAAACACATAGAGAGGAACTCATGAATTTAAACTACTGCCTTCATCTAAACGTTACTGCATTTCCATTGCAAAACTCTTTTCTTTTTCTCTGCAGCAAAACCAGCATAAAAGCACCGATTTAGTGCATCGTGTCTATCAAACCCTGATACACAGCACAATGTCTTATTGAAGAAAAGTGTTCAGAAAACTTATTTATAAAAGACAAATATTTAGCCCTAGTGTGCTCTACTGTCTTAGTGTGAAGGACTCAGCTGATGGTCCAAATTCATTGGCAATATTGCTATTGAATGTAATGTTAATACTGTTCTCACTGAGATGTCATAAACTAGCCAACAGGGCTCCTGTTCATGAAGAAACTTGCAAGCAGGGAAAGTAGACAATCAAGGCTGTAGAACCTGCATACATCTGTTTTTTTACTCTACACAAGCAGTTTTTTAAAAAGTACTCTGTATTCCTAGCTGTCATGATCCACGGCCTGTGGAAAACCGTATGCAAAGCGTGCGACCTCAATAGAAGCCAAATTGTTGAAGTTTGTGAAAGTCTTGACATTAAGATAAAGGCAAAAAGGATATAAGGAGAGAGAAGGGGAGAAGTGGTTTAATAATACTTTATGTTTTTCACCACGTGTGGAAGCAAAAGCTAATTGTACTTTTGTCTTGGAAACAAAACTCAGCAAGTTTTGCTGGGTTTCCGCTCATTCTAAAATAAAAATTAAGGTCATACTTACAGATTTTTCAGCAAGTCTGGGCCAAGCTTTGAGAAAGCCCAAAGCAAGAGAATGTTTCTACTGAAAGCTGTATTACACGTCATCTTGTAATGATTCTACTCCACCCAGCCTGGCTTAGAACTCACCCCCATTTGACCCTGATTTCCTTCTTGGGAAACTGTCCCAACCCAAAACTAATTGTGGCAGGACATTAACAGATCTGCACTGAAGGACGGCATAAGGATTAAAAAAAAAAAAAAAAGAAAAAAAAAAAGAAAAAGAATGTTTGATCCCCAGTGAATAGATCCTGCCAAGTTTCATCCAACATTGCTACAGGACAGAAATGCTAGAGCACCATGGGGGAGGCTGCCCTAGTGGCATTTTCAAGGTAAATAATTGCATAATGACTCATCCAATAAAAAAGACCAGATAGAAAGGAAAAAATTGCAATTAATCACTCATTTTTCCACACCCTGAAGAATTAATTACTCCATTAAACAGGAAAACTTCCTGCTTTTGAGTGAAGTTTGGAAGAACAGATGGCATCTCACTAATTGGCTAATATTAATGTGGATTTTCATTCACTGTTCTGATGCTTCTCTGCCTCCTCATCGTGTGTTGCCTCTTAATGTGTTTGCCTTTCTGTATTACCTTTGTCATTACTGACATGCTTATGTTTGGGACAGTGAAGCTGCTATTTAAATAAGGTTGCAGGCAAGCCACCTGTGTACACTTGAAATATTCTGCTCCCATAAGTTTCCACAGTATTTTAGAAAGGCTGCTGGAATTTTCTTCAGGAGAGCAGAAGAACAAGAAATTTAATATAATTGCTGGGTATTGAATTTTCTCAATGGACTGACCACCCAAGTGACAACAGCAGAAAGGGAAAGAATGCAAATGGGCACAACAGCAGTTTTGATATCACCTATCAGTCTGATTCTGTTCCACTCTCCTTTCAGCCTGAGTCTCTGCCGTTCTGTGCATGGCAATTCACGTTCAGTCCTCGCTGGGATGTTCTGCTTACTCGATATATAGCTCCAGTAGCAGAGGCTTTTTTACCTAAAGAGGTAAACTATTAGTCATTGGAAGATAAAAACCCGAGAAACTGGGCACACTTATGTAAAGATGTTAAGAAGAGCCTTCAGTTTTAGCCTGAAAGTCCGTGCTGATGTTGGTAAAGCAAGATGCTTGAATAGTTCAAATTGATGCTCCAGGACAGTATGGTGTATGAGTGGATTTTAGGGCTGTTCACAATTTCCTCTGCGTGAGATACCCTGAGTTTTTCACATGTGTAAGCGCAGCTCCAGGGAGAGCTAAAGGCTGTTTGGGGTATGTGTGCTGCAGAGAACAGACAGGGGTCATGCTAATTAGCACGAAAACAGCTACAGTACTTGTGTACATCTGTGGATGCACGGATCTGTGTGTTTGGATAAACACAGTGAGAATCTTTTCTCCACAGCACTGTCTCAGGTCTAGAGTTGTCCTGAAGGAGAGCTAAATCCCAATGACAGGTAATTCAGGTAGTCAGTGTCTTTAGAATTGGATAAATCTCAGGGAAGAGAATGAAATTTTCATTCTAAAGGCAGGTTGCTTAGTTAGTCTAAATACCATGAAGGTACCTGTAGAGAACATGTGAATTTGCTTCATTGAGAACACTGAAGATAGGACTGTATAATCACTTCTTCCTGTAATAACTTTTTTAAAAAAAAAAACCAACTCATTCCACATGAATTAATCTGTAGCTAGAGGTCAAGAACTTTACTTTATCTTCCCACGGGGACAGCTCTGCAAAAGTATCACACCTTTCAGAATCAGTGGTGATGCTCTCTTTTACGCAGGAGGAGAATAGGAGGGAAAGGAGAAAGAAATCAGCATATACTCTTTGTTGTATACTCTTTCTTCATGTGTGTTCTTGAATACAAAGATCTGAGCTCTTGTGGTGTCGTAATGAGAGAGATTTGCACTGGTTTATCTGATTCACCAGCTTCCTTCCCCCTCTGCAAATGAGCGCAGAAGCCCAGAGGAGCAGTGTTGGCATACTGAGTGTGCACAAATATTACTCTCTGCCTAGGTTTTAATGAGACTAATGGCCCGGCTGCAGACGTAGCTGTACTGGGGAAAAGCACTGGGTTTTCTTTTTATTTATTTTGAAGTTCTCCTTTCTTTCTCCAAGCCCTCAAAACCTTTTTGTTCCATGCTGCTCAGTGCTCACGTTGTTCTGAAGGGATTCAGCTGTATTCAGAAATATTCAGGGTGTTTTCAAGATGTGGCCTGAGAGCAGTGCCAGCCCGGGTGATAGTAGTTGTCTTTATTGAGTGGGGTCAAACTCTGTCTCAGAACCAGGTGTATCAATCTCTGTAGGCCTGCATGCATCTACACATGTGAAAGCTATCTCCAGGGGAATGCTGTAAAGATGTATATAAGTGTTTATATGTTAATGGCTTTGTTTATGCCTTTTTTTTTTTTGAGGGGGGAGATAATTACTTTGCCTTTGTATTTTATTTCCAATAGAGCAGAATATAGCAAATTTGTATATGTATGTAGCGTTTTTCAGTCATGATGCAACTCCTAAGAAAACACAGGGCCGCTATAACAGTATGGCACAGGTAATGTCAAATTGTAATCGCTGAAAAATAAAACTGTTCCTGACTCTTCACAGAACAAATGTCCTTTAGTGTCTGCTTAACCTTGCAGTTTTGCTGATCAGTGGTTATTTGTATGTAAGAAATGTAAGAACTTTGCATAATGGCATTATTGAATGTGTTTCTTACTAATAGCAGGTAAAAAATATTGTAAAGAGCACTGCTTTTGCCCATGGAAAAAGCCTGAAGACCTGGGTATATTGTCTGTAAAATTACTTTTAAAGAAATCCTCCCTTCCCAAATAAATACTGTCTCACTGAAGTCCATGTGGGTTTTTCTCCTTCTTTAGGTGAAGTAGGTTTCTCTGGATATCAGTCTGCCTCCCTCGGGCTGTCCTGCCCACCTGGAATCGGCTCCCACCCTCCCAGGATCAGGTAATTGGACAAAATTGCCAAAGACGTAGTAAAACTTTGGACCATTCAAAAAGCGAGGTGAGTAAGGAATCAGCAGTTTCTTTCTGTTGATTTGATTTTCGGGGCTGACCTTCACCCAGGGTGGGATGGAGAACTGCCTTTGCTCGGGGCACGAACCAGAATGACCTGGCCCTGGCCAAAGCGCCCCTTTGAGGTGTAAGTGCTGGCCCCCCATTTCACGTGTTTTGCACCGATCTAGGCTCCGCATCTGTTGTGTTAAAGCATCTTTTGGAGTCTGAGGGTTGGTGCGTCTGGCAGTGTAGACAGCGCTAACAGACCCAGAAGGATCCCAAACCACGTATCCCACCAGTCAGAATTTCTTTCCTTATTCAAACACACTTTCAAACCAGCTGCTTTCAACACACAGAGAAATGCCCTGCGAGTTATCGATTGTCTTTTTTTCACAATGTTATTCTACTGCTGCTGTATTCAGAAACAAACCTCCTGTCTGTAGTATAACTTAGTCATCACTGATACATTCAATACCAGACATGCAGGTAAGGTTTTTTGAAAGGGCTTAAGAAAGCTGCGAGTCAAGTTCTATTGATGCACAGGGAAGTCGGGTGAATTATTTCTGGGTGCCTGTGAAAAGCCCACTTACGGGTATTAGAAAACTGATTTATGTTCATAAAACTCCACTCTTTGCAGACACAATGTGACTTAAAAGAGCATCTTAATGGAGTCTAGCTAGAACCTAAAATCAATATTTCATTCCTCTTAAAGAGAGAGCCCTTGCTTTCTAAAAGGCACCAAAAAATAATGTCTAGAATAAGGAAGAGATTCTGCCTGATAAGGTCATGCAATCCTTCATCCACCAGAATTACCACATTATATTTTTCTTCACTTTGCACTTTACACTGTGCTTTCTTCCGGTATGAAAAAAATTGATACATAATTTCCAGCTCGTAATTAAGAACCTGATTTAAAGTTAGAGGTACACGAGATTGTGTGTGACTTTACATACAGGCTCTTGTATCAATGGTGGAAACTCAACGCGGGGTTGCTCGAAGGTCACCCAGATGAATTCACCTCTTGGGTCTCCTGTGATCCCCCAGAACAAGGGTCTTCTGCCGCAGAAGATAGCAGCTGATTATGTGCTGTGCGTTCACGTGAGGAGGTGTGTGTGGGACTGGTTAAAATGAAGGACAGGAAAGGAAATGTGACGTATGCTTTGAACAGTAGTATGCACTGAAATACATGGAGGCGTTTATACATCTCTTTGTGGACTATGTATTGTCCCTGTTTACCGGTACACACAGAGCACACACTTTCTGTTTGCTCCCACTTTGACTTTACTAGGCATAGTTAATTTGTATGTTTTAGGTTCCTCCTCCTCTTTACTAGTGCCAGACACATGCTTCTTAACACCACGATTGTGCCTGTTTTTACAAATTCTTGTCCTCAGCCTGATTTCAACACACGTGTAGGAATAGTGTCTTGTTCATCCAAGCTGTGTGAGGCTGAGAGAGAGGATGAACATTAACGCAGGATCCATAGCAATTCATAGGGTCCTGATTGTGATCTAAGAGGTTGGAATCATTCATTATAAGAGCCTGAAGCAAAAATAAATTGTTTAAGATTATAAACATTCAAAAAAAAAAATCTTTTCATGAAGGATTTCCTTTTCCAGTTGAAATGAAACTCCCCACAAAATGAATTGTATAGAATAAGTTAAAAAAAAAAAGAGTAATGTTTCCTGAGCCTAGTGCAGCACTTTGTTCCCTTTGTGGTTCCTTATGTTAAATCCCACACATGCAATTCCCCCAACGCTAACAGGACACAGGGATTTAACTTCCTTTTTCTATTTTTTCAACAGATAAAGCTCCTTATCATAGAGAGTCCTTCAAAGGGGCTTATATAGGCTTATTGAATATCAGCAAACACTGTAATGCAGTGATGTCTTTCCAAAAATTACTTATAGCTCCATCTACATTCTCTTTAGACTCCAGAGAGGCACAGGCATTAGGTTCAAGCTGGGATTTCTATTTTTAAAAAGTCAGTAAGTTTCATTAGCAGTTTCTCCAGGCTGGTTGCGATTCTGTCTGAGCTGAATGGAACTGAAAGAATAAAGTCATCTCATTCATTAACAACATTTAGATGTGCAGAATTTAAAATGGCACTGGTTTACTGGGTTTTATTTAGCTTGACTGTAGCTCGCACTCAATCTGGTTTTAATGGGAAGACAGTCATCAATGTCATGTTTCAAAGTAAAAGCAGCATTCACCCATTGCATTCTTTAGCAGAAGTGTCTTGCTAAATCCTACTGTTAAACAATTACAGGTCAGATTGAATCTGATTGAATCAAGATTCAAAGAATCAAGAGATTGGTGTAAATCATAAACAAATTTTAAAAGGATTTTTGTGTCAGTTTCAAGGACTTTTGGTTTACACACGGACCACATACTTCAAATCCTTTCTCTGTAGCTACCTGAGCTTTGCAATCCCTTTAAAAATGGCAAAAATAATCTGAAACTCTCTCATTTCACTTGACATCAGGAACATAAAATACTTGCTAAGTCTCCAGGATGTGAAATTTAAAATTTTTAAAAAATATATCACTCTGTATCTAATAATGAGGAGTGCACTTATTATATGCGTATTTATTCCTTAGATTCAGTAAAAATAGTGTTCTGAATGTTACTGAATTTGGCACGTTCCTTAGGAAACACTAGTATGCTGTGGCAATTTTAAGTTGACTGCTATCAATAGTTATTGGCATTTCCACTTGTTCTAATGTTAAAAAGATAGGCTAAACAATTGATAAGATTGGATTTATTTTTTTTGTGCTTCCCTATTTTGAGTGGTGCCACATCACCCTTTCTCTAAGGGCAATTAAAGGTGACACTCTGCTATTAGGAGTTCTTATATGCTTGTACTTAGCGGAAGACTTCCGACTGGTATAGAAGAAGTCTTTTTTAACAACCATGATCATATCTGGTTCACACTTTCCTATAAAAACATAATAATCACTTAGAATTGGGAGTTTCGTTCCCATCTCATTTTAATAAAATTATCCTGTGACAGCTGACTTTAGTTGGCAAGCTGAGTTACATTTTAATTGAGAAGCTAAATATATAGTCCAGTTATCAACCTAAAAATCTTGGAGTTCGTCTGTCAATGCTGTTTCTGTTACCATAAGGAAGTTTCTGCATTTTTCTGCACTTTGGTTTCCCATGTATAGAAAAAAATCATTATTCTTTTACCTCACGGTGCACAAATACATCCCACGTTATAATCCGTGCTCACAATCACAGTCCTGGTTTACCTGACAGTGGCAATATAGGTCTGAATGATCCTGCTGCCATCCAACCGAGCATATTTTTTCTCACTATTCTCACTTTGAACAGTAACCTGTATAAATCCAACAGATCTGACATCTAGTAAAGAAAGGTGTTTCTTGTTTAATATATATTTTAGTATTTAGCATGTGAAATTTGATTTTTATCTTACATCAAGCTCTTACAATCCATACTTATGAAATATTCAACATAATGAAACAAGGGATTGCCAAAAGCCACTAAGTGACTCATTAAGATGTATGACCTTTAACTTTCAAAATTCTTAGTTAGGAATATAAATTGAAAGTCCTGAAACATAAGAATATGTTTCATGAGAACAGCTGCACTGGGTCAGATGGATTTTGTCTCTGACAACGGCAATAATATGTGCCTGGGAGGCATTTATCAGTATATATACTTTCAGATATATATATTTTTGAGAATTTATTGCCTGATATTTTTGGATGTAGAGTTGCCTACCTAAGTATTCAATAATCACAGGTGGATTCCTTCATTCTGGCTAATTAAATATAACAAAGTACCAAATGCCAATTTTATAACTTTGAAGATATTTAAAATTTTTGATTAATTAATCTTCATAAGGGACAAAAAATAGCAAAAAAATGTTATTTTAAAAATGGAAGAAAAAGTGAAGAAAAGTGACTCATGTCCTGTCATGCAAAAGTTCTGTAGCAAATAGATGATTCTGTTGTATTGATACAGGAGAGTACACTGTCTGTAGCGCACTCCTAGAATTGATCTGTCAACTAGAAGGAAAATAGACCATATCAGGGGTCTTCGAGCTTTTCCATTATTAGTGTTGTGTTTTCTTAAATAATTTCTTAAACACTGTTCTCCTGTTGTTGATTTTTACCCTGATTTCTTGAGGGGTGAGTTTGACTCTTTCCTTAATAACTTATTGCCGGACTAAATCAATGGCAAAAGACTCACAGGTATTATTTTGGAGGGCTGACCTGCTGGAGAGCAGCTCTGAGGAGAAAGACCTGGGAGTCCTGGTGGACAATAGGATGACCATGAGCCAGCAATGTGCCCTTGTGGCCAA
>JAOXJK010000023.1:95398850-95432079 GCA_025774025.1 Xenus cinereus | reverse complement strand
CTAACAAGGTTAAGAGCTGTTGGCTCCTAGCCCCGATTCTTAATCCGTACTAGCATCTTTCTGGAAGACAATTCGAGAATTCTGCACTTGAGCACAGGAAAATATCTTCCTTAATTGACTTAACTAAGTTTTCAGTATTTCTTTTGGGCTTTTGCTTTCTCTTTTTAATTCAGCTTGTCTTCTGTCTGGAGGTATCTTTCTTTTCCCACTCGCTGAATAGACCTTATTTCCCAGTTTAGCATTCTATACCAAGCACCTAAAGAATAATTCAAAAACACTTGTCATTTTTAGGACATGGTAGAAAATGCTTCTAAATTGCTAAGAGGAGTTGATTAGCTGGTTGATATTTTTGTTATCCAGAAAACCCAAACTCTCAGCCCGTTCTGATAAACAGTTTTCTATTTTTTATTGCATCCTTAATGGCATTTTATTGTCTAAGAAATCTGAGGAGATTATATTGCACTGAAAAATAAATGCTTGATTTTCCTAAGATGTGTCTCTCATGTTGGCATCTAAGCAGTAAACAATAGCACAAAACCAAACATTATCTGCAAGACCTATTGTCAGAAGCACAGGAGCCTGGAAACCTGGATGGTGTTCACTAGGCTGCTGTGCGACCTTCAAAAGATGTTGGAAATCTTGCATAAATAACTTTTCCTCTGCAAAACAGGAACAACTCTTTTTTGACATGATTGCAGAAAGCTGAAGGACGGGCATTTTCAAGGGTTGTTCTTTCCATGTAGTCCCCTCTTGAAAGCAGAGCAGAGAGTCCTGCTCAACCTTCGCTGGCACCAGATCTGAGAGAGGAGGAGCAACCTTGCTGCCTCTTCTGGGTTTCCTGGCTTCTGCAAGGTACAATGAGAAGATGCTTTGTGAAGCGTATTTTTGTCCTGGCTCTCTAGGGAGGCTAGCAAAATCTGTTTGATATACTGTGAACATCCATTCCTTTCTATAATGTAAGGAAAACCTTCGTATTTCAGAGGCATAGTGTGCAGCTAAGTTTAATAAAGCCAGTGAGGTGTTTATACACATGTCTGTGGTTTGAGAGATTGTAACTGTGAAAAGTAATACAAGTGGGATGGAATAGAGTGGGGTGAGAGCACAGGATGAGTGAAAGAGCCACAGAGAAATGTAATTTAACAAAATAGACGGAGGAATGCAGGCCAACCTGCTCAGCTCAAGGAGCTGCTGGCAGCTTGCTTACTTCATGCTGAATGCTGCTCATTGCTTAATCAGTCAAGATATAGCTCCCCAGACTGTGTTTGGGGAATTGAGAGAAAAAATATTGGAAAAAATATCTCTCCGGATTCATCCCAAGGCTCAATTTTGACACCTGTTTACAACCATCATATGTGACTTTTATTTGTCAGCTCAACAGTAGAGCATTGTTATTTAGCCTCAGTGTATTCCTCAACAGGCTTACCAACTGAAAAGGGAAATTGCGAAAGGGAGTGGAAATAGGGAATCAGTCACAGGAGTGGCCAAACAGCAATTCTCCATCAGCAAACAGGCAATGCAGCAGCAATGGCCCCCCTGTTAGCACATTCCAGAAGGGCGTTTTAGCATGTGAACCCAGTGACGACATCAGTTTTAGGAATATGGTTGCACTGGCCAAGTCTCCTGTGCTATGCACGCAGCCAACACTGCTGGCTCCTCTTAGGCTTGCAATTCCTACATTTGAAGTATTAAGTGTGCGGTTTTTTCCATCTCTGAAACCCCTTATACATTTCACTGCTGTCTAGTGCACTAAGGGTACTAGAAGGGATATTAGAAACCTCTGTAACAGCAACCCAGCATTAAAGGAGCTCCTACTCCTTGTGTTTGCATGCACTGGGAGGGAAGAAAGCGATCCATCAGTCGTGGGACACAAAGGAATGAATGGGGAATGGAAATTACATTCATTTCAAGCCAAAATTAAACCTCTAGATAATTTTGTTTCACCTCCAATTCATTTAAAACGTTGATTAACCAGACCTGTCTTTTCTTTAATAGAGACCAGAATTACATTTTCTTTCCAACTTATTTATGCTTCTTGCTGGCAAGCCAAATGAGTCAACGTGGTCTCTTAAGTCCAGGTCTTTACACAAGCTAACAAAAGAAATGCTTATGCAGATTTCACCCACTGTATTCCCACGCTGTCAAATTCTGTTATTTCAACTTTATATTCTCTCTCATCCTATTGACTGCTGTATCTCACGAATGGAAGAGATACATCAAATGACAATGTAAATACCGTCACCCTGTGTCTTAGGGCTCTTCCTCCCCCTACAAAAAGAAAAGACCAAAGGCTTTTTCATTCAAAAGCTACAAAGATTTTAGGTGAAATCCGAATGTTATTGAAAGCAATGTCAAAACTCCCACCGAGTTCAGTCAGGTCAGGATTTCACTGCCTGTTTTTGTAAAGTTGATGAATACGAAGACGTAGGATATGGATATATAAAGCCATCACAAATCACAGATTGTGAATCATGCACTGTATGAGCTGGGCTTTTATAATACAAGAGATAGGGTCATCTTGGGAAACTGGAAGTTGTAAATCTAAAGCTGATAAAAGGGAACTTTTTTATCACCTGCACAGTTACTTCTGGAACACTGTGGCACAATCTTCACATCTCTGAGTGAAGAACTTGGAGTCAACACTAGCTGCTGAAGAAAACTGGACTTGAATTACAAGGGGTGAGCATGGAGATACGTAGTAGGAAATAAGCATTATAAATGTCTATGTATCAATAAAAGAAGACTAAAACAAAAATAGATACACTTTGTCAAAACGCTTAGTTGTGATCACTTCTGAAAGCCAGGGAAGTGACAATTATTGCAATTCTTTCTCATCAAGTATTCCGATTCCTATATCTTATTTGAAGGAAGAGAGTTGCACTGTACAGAAGAGATTCCACAGGTTCTGTTGAAAAGAAATGTGAACGAAGGGATGATGCTGTGAAATTAGTGTGGCTTTATATGCTCCAGCAAAAGATGCACGGGTGTAACACTGAGTAACCTGGTGTTTCCCGATGCGGACAGGAACAGCACTCTGTGCCCTGCCACTTTCTGCCCCATCTTTGCAGCGTGTCAGGAGGTTAAAGAGAAAAGAAATGTACCTGAGGCAACCAAAAAGTCAAGCCCTCATTACAAACTTAGAAAGAAAGTTAGAAAGAAAGAACAAGACAGAAACAGGGGGTTGGAGTAGGTGACCAGAAGCCTCTTCTGACCTGAATTATCTTTTGATCCTATGAACACACAAGAAGCTGCAAACTCGAAACACATCGGATCTCAGTCTCCTCTTCTCATTGCAGTAAGGAATTTCTCTGATGCCTTTCCTGGCTGCGAGGGCCCAGCTCGAACACAGTGTTCCTTAGATCACCTCTGCAGAACATCCTCATTTATCTGCTGGCCAGAGGATATCTGTACTGCTGCCTTCATTTAGGTATCTGGCACTTGTGAAAATGTTAATGGATTGCTTTTCAGTTTATCTGAAAATTAGTGAGATTCTCCTCTCTTTAATGCTGATTCCTCTACCTATATAAAATTTTCTCTCCTAGGAAATCAACGGAATTGAAGCTACAAATCCACAGTTGCAATATTTTGCAAATTATGTATCTGAGAGGTATGTTTTTTCTTCACAGTGATTTTTATGTCTGCTGGTTTTTACAGAGATAGTTAATGGCACATGAATTCATATCTTTTACTTTAAAGGCCACCATGTCACAATATGTTATTGGTCTCCAGATCAGAAATATATTAATAAATTCACTCTGTTAAAAGCCAGAGAAAGCTGGACAAAAACCAACCAAACAAAACCCAAACAAACAAAAAAAAATCCCAACCACACTTTGTCACAAAACATTTCACGTTTTTAAAAAACTTGAAAATCCCATTGTTTTTCAAGCACTCCTATTCAGAAAAGATTGCTAAGACCACATGATAATGTGTCAGTCACCTTAATCAGTGATCACAGCTACTGAGTAGCAACTCGCAAACAATTTTCTCTTTCCGTTCTTGCTGGATTTGTTTCATTCTGTCAGAGGAAGAAAAAAAAGATGATGACTTTATCTTTGTTTTACTTGCGCTTAGCAACTGAGATGTTTGTCCAAATTGGATGCTCTAATGTTTGTTCCTGCCATCTGTCATTCTTTGTAGAACGACACCAGCATTGGGAATATACCTAAAGACCTTGGACCAGATCCTGGAACCCACAGAGTCTGTAATAGCAGGTTTATTATAGAACGGATTCAGCTTTGACTTAGTTCAGAGTGTCTGGCTTTTAATTGTACAGAAATCCATAAGCCAGGAGGGGAGGGAAAATAATCATTGTGACTCATCTAAAGACTTAGTTTTAGGATCTTTTCAACATGAAATTAATCTCGCAAAGGTGAATTGATACAGTCCACTTGCTAAAGAAGATCCCCCTCTTTTAACCCTGGGAATACCTTATCAAATTATAGAGAACACCTCCACTGCAGATAAATTCAGTAATCAAAGCTACCAACCATTGTAACTTTGCTGCTGAAGAAAGAAAATGATAATGAAGAGCTAAACCAAAAGAGAAGACAAAAAAAATGCTTCATTTGGCTACAGTTTCATTTTGATACTTCTGCTTTAAGAACTTTTGATGGAAAATATTACTTTAGAATGACTCCCTTCTGAAATCTTACTGCATTACAGGTAGGGAAATTTGGGCTTTATAATTTCATGTAAGGATTGGGAAATTCTGCTTAGAATATTTCTGGATGATTTAAAAGAATTTTTAAAGGGGGGAATTATACTGATCTTATCTGAACCTGTGACATTAAAATAGGTATTAAAAAGCCATTACTTACAAAAGCTCTATTGTTGAGATTGTTCAGGAATAGGCAAGACATTCACATCAAGACATAAAAAATCTGATAAAATTCCTCTCTTTCAGAGTACCAAAAATAAGTTGTTGCAAGAAAATATGATTAAGCACCTTAAGCCATAATTGATAAGGCTGTTTTTATTCTAAAATATTCTGAAGCAATAAAATAATGTCAAATGAGCCATGTTTTTTATAAATCTTACTTGTTGTTGCTTAAGACGTGACCAAAATTTATCATTTTGGCATCTCCTACCTTCACAAAAAAACCAAAACCAAACCGAAACAACAAAAAAACTCTGAATAAGTCATTAACAACTGTATAAGAAAAAAAAAAAAGTAAATTTCATCCTTTGACAGAGCTTTAGAACGTTATCTTATCACCATCTGTTGAACTAGATATCTCATGTCCAGTGTGGCGTTGCCTTGGTGTCTTGGGAGATGTTCTTGCTGTTTGGTTGACAACTGAAAAAATAGTCCCTAACTGTACAAGTAACCATTTGCAATGCACTGCAATTTGCAGGGACACATATTACATATTCATTTGAATCATGTAAATACTCTAAATAATAGAGAAAAATTAAGGCAAAGTGACAACTACAAAACCTGCTTTCCCCAGTCTTTATAAATGCATTTCCGAGTATTTATGGCCAAGAATGTTAATTCCTTTGAAACTTAAAATTGGAATAAGAGAGATCATAAACCAGACAATATAATTGTTCCAGGTAATCTCATGAAATAAACAAATAAAATCCCAGTAATATCAGCAGGAGGTATCCTCTCCCAGAACACTCCTTATCATCATGGATACAAACAGCAATAGATGCCATCTGAAGTTCAGTAAAGGAGCAGGCTAATTATAATAACCTAATGTTATAAGAATAAAAATAAGCATTTTATAAAGTAGCCATTTCTAATTACCTTGCTGGTAGCAACTATCCAATTCAATTCCAATTGATTTAATGTGGGATCTCTCCTCTGAAAAACAAGAGATGGAAATGGTCTTTTGGGAATTTAAGGTCTGGCATTCATCCACCTAATGCCTGATGTAGCAAGGACAGGTCTCACTTTCCTCGCCTCACACACTCTCAGACCAGGCCTGAAGAGGCTGAACCATGAGGCTCTGTGCTGTATCCCACTTTTTATTATTATTATTATTCTACTGTGCTTGAAATGTATCAAGCTCAGTGTATGCAAGTTTTAAGCAAATACTTAAAAAGAGAAGAGAACCAAGTTTGAGTTGGAAGGTCACCTGGTCCAACCACCCTGCAATGAACAAGGGACATCTTCACTAGGTCTGGTTGCTCAGAGCCCCGTCCAACCTGACCTTCAATGTTTCCACGGATGGGACATCTACCACCTCTCTGGGCAACTTGCTCTAGCGTTTCACCACCCTCACTGTAAAAAATTTCCTCCTTACATCTAGTCTAAATTTACCCTCTTTTAGTTTAAAGTCATTACCCCTTGTTCTATCACAATAGGTCCCTGTATTAGCACAGTCACGTTTTTTTAATGTTTATAACATGCTGATAATCATACTGTAACTGATGCCATTAAATATATAACACTGTCAGCTTCATTTCTTTCTCTGATATAATCATTCAATGAATTTTTCATGGAAATCACTGTTTTTACATTTGAGGTGAAAAGCTATTAATATCAAAGCCTTCATAGGCTGGTTGAATGTGTCTAAAATTATAAATACCACCTTCAAATTTTATCCATGTTGAATGGTAGAACGGAATCAAATATTGCTTAAGGTTCTGGAAATAGCTAGAAGCTTCATTCAGACTTCTTTTTTCCTATATCTTTCTGCCAGGTAGGACCTGGAGGTAGAATATATAGTGTTTTAGGGATTTGGTCTTTTAACCCTTAGGAACCAGTTTATGCAAGAGTTGAAGCTTGCTCTGTAAAATAACCTACGTCAGATATTTGTAAACTATACTGCACGTGAAATCTGGGCATGATGTTCTGCAGACTGCACAGATTCATCCAAAGTGTCCAAGGTTTGAATAAGTATCCAAAACGTAAATAATTACCTCATCAGAAACCTGAATTTTTGGGCTTGGCTACTACTAACCCAACTTCTTTGTTTTCTTTTTATCTTTTATATTCCTTCTTTTCAAGACTTTGTCTTATTGCATCTTTTCTATTTAGTTATATGTGGAAAGCAACTCCAGTTCTACAAAAACCCCTTTCTTAATCAGACTTCCCAGGCTCCCCATCCATGGCAGTGAGCACACTCAAGTATAACCTGGTAGACATTTAAGCAAGGCAATGAGCATAGGTAAATTATTGATTTCTAAGGATCTGCCAGTCATTGCTGCCTTAACAAAGGGAATCTGCTCTGTCTTTCCCTCACAGTTGGCCTTGTCCTCATGTACACTGCCTTTCAGATGTTTATACATTTAAAGGCCAAACTGTGCCTTGACACACAGCTCTACAGCCCTGGGCTGTGAGATCAGACCATATGACACTTTTACAACTGCTCGCCTCGCTCACTAAAGAATGATGACAAAAGGAGTCGCTGTTCTGAGGCGAAATCTTGCATTTAAAAAAATTATCATTGCAACGTGCAGACATTTGCCACCAGTATTTGGCTTACCCATCAGGGAACGTTGAGCCGAAAGGAAGCAGTGCTGACTGACACAGTGTCTCTGCCAAAGAGCACAGCACTGCAGGAAGCAGAAGCAACCTATCCTGAAAGAAGACTATACCACAGCTTAAAAATCCACCTTTCCAGCTGCAGAAGCAAAAGGGAAGTCAACATTGTCTAAGTTTTTACCTGCTGTTTGTTTTCAGCGGTGTGAAGGCTGCAAGATGAGATGTTTTCTGAAATTCCCACGGCGGACTGGTGAGCATAACGAAAAATCAAAGCACTAAACAAGGTATTGAGCAGAAAAAAAGGGGCTGTGAGAGCGTTTGGAACAAAGCTGGGCACGGTCGGACAGCTGGTGGGAATTATTCACGCCTGCCAGATCCATCACATGAAGGAGAGATGGGAGGGCCCACGCAGGAGCATGAAAACGCTCCTGAATAGCACACTGGGCAGTGATTGCAGGTTGCATTGCTCAAACACACCTTAGAGACAAATGCCCATGCTTTGCAAACAGGACACATTTTCAACTCGGTGAGAATTTTAAGGATTGAAATGCCTCTGTGCTCCTATGACTAACAGCAAGAGCTATGAAAATAATAGGCAACAGGGAAATTTGTATGGCGTTCTCTGAAATACCTTACTCATTTTATAAGCCTTTCTTACAATTTCAAGGCAAAATGAAGCAGCCACCATGTACTGAAATTCATTCTTACATGCATTTTGCTGCTTAGCCAAGTGTGGCATCTCATTAAGAGTTACTATTTTAACATTTCAGTGTTATTGTGCAACCAAGGGTGCAATGACCACTTTTTGAACTTTCTTCACTGTTCTCAACCTTTTCCCCTTTCTATAATTTTATTTAAGGTATTCATTGCAAATCCAAGATTAATTAGTCTACATTTTTTTACTCTCTGTCTGTAGGACACATTTGAAGCATTGTATTATACTGACAAACTTCTAATCCCTCTGATTACCACCAAATTTGTACCTGCCATCAAGTACCTTGATATCAGAACCAGTAGGTTTGTATCCTCTTCTGTAACCCTAGAGAAGAGGTATGTCTCAAAAGAGTAAGCTAATAAGGAATATATGAGAAACATATTTCTCTGATAATTCAGTTTTTCGGGGAAATAGATCTCACCTTGTAAGTCTGACTTCATACCTGTACACTTTTCTTAAAAACAGGAGTAATATTCTGTGGCTTTGTAAGATGTGCTTGATAAGTATACTTGTGCAGGATCAAAGTACATGATTTATGGTCTAAATGTGCAATGATTTACTGATCATTTGGGTGCAAATGCTGGGGATTTCTTTTGTCCTTTATATATCAACAAAAGGCAGGAAGGAAAAAGGAGAAAAATACAAGCAGAAAAGAAAAAATAAAACCAAGAAGAAAGAAAGATACTGTAGTTTCTGGAGCAATCCAAGGATACTAAGTGCTATAAGGAAAGTGAGAGTATTATTATTTTTATGTTCTGTTTCACATATCATAGTTTTGAAGAATTAAGAAACCACCTGGATGTGAAAAAATAAAAAGGTTAGATAAAGATGTAATAAAAAGCTGGAAAGGTTATAAAATGTTCTCATAGAATAAGCACATTCTGTTGGAGATAGATAGCAATAAATGAACAAGATTACAAACAAAAAACCCCCAGTTATATCAGATCCTTAAATATCCCAGGATCTATTGAATATTCTTTGATGACTGGTGACCTGGAAACCCTACAGATTATTGTATCTGCATTGGTTCAGTCGCACTGCACTGGAAAGCCAATATCTACGTCCTAATACAGCTTCTCTATATTGCTCCCTGTTGTGCTCCAAAGTCTGCAATACGCCACTGCATTTTACAGAAATGTATAAAAGAAAACCCAGACCCTTCCGTGTATCTGGTTGCTCTGTAGAAAGACATATGTCAAACCAAAGCAAGGTTGTGGGTTCATTTTATTTTCCAGTTAGTTTACTCATAAAACCAGACGAGCATGGAAAGACAAACAGTAATATTTTTAGAGGGTGAAATGATATCCAAACCCCAGTTTGCACAGAATTAACATTCTGATAATCAAGAAATGAAAATAAAAATAAATTGAATATAAACAAAAAAGCATATCATACTTTTAATGTCATGATACTAGGAAAAAACCTGTAGGTTATTCCAAAGACTGTGATCTCACATTCTTAAATCTAACTGGATTATTTATTTGAGATGTCAGCCTGACTGATGGTCTGTACAAAACCTTGTAGTAAATTTTTCATTAAACCTTTTATCATCAATTCAATCATTCTTCAGAAAGCTATATTGATTTCATTTCTCTTTTGTAAATTAAATTGTACTTAGAGGAATGCTTTGAGATAAAAATGCTTATTGTTTTATTTTAAAGAATGCCATTTTTAAGTGGGATTATCCTTTCAAACCCACTTGATTTATTTCTGTTATGTTATTTTATTTGTCTGTTTTCTCATGACAGTACTCAATAGTGCATCAATCAGCAGCAATTCACAATAATATAAAAATATTGCTAGACTTTATTACATGTCTCTAACTTTAAAGGCCAGCTGTTACTGCTGATTGAAACTACTGATTTTCTACAAGTGAGTGTCTCCGGTGTTTACTGTAATAAAACACTTTGGCTTTTCAAACACAAAAGAAGATAAAATAAGAATATACTAATTAAGTGAACAGCAACTTTCAGTACCTTTTCTTGGGAGATATTTTTTATTTTTACAGTGAATACAGTTCAGCATTAGTCTCACTTCCTTCAGGGTAACTGGAGTACTCATGCCATGTAGCATTAAAACCCTGAGTTATGAGTCTCTTTTTCGATCAGTACAGTTTACGGACAGAGATGTATAACTTCAGAGAGCCAGTAAGAGCATGAGCTTGAAATTCTCTAAAATTCTCCTAGCTCACTACTCACTGAAAAGACATCTTAGGACAAGGAGGCTGCCTTAGAGACCTAAACCCAAATGCTTAATGTGGGTAGTATAAACACTCACCATCTTCAAGTAGTATTTACAAATAAGTACCCAAAGCCATTAAGAAAATTAGGAAAAAAATATGAATAATTATGCTATGTCATAGTGTAGTCTAGCAGTTATAAGGATGTACTGTATTACATTGCTACTGGTACAACATGCCACTTAAAGAAGCTTAATGTGTTAGGAAACGTCACATCATACAGCAATAATGCTTACATGCCATAAAATAGTTCAGTAGTAATTAATTTAAAGACGAGAAATAAATGTCAAAAATTGTACATGCTTCTGACACGTGTTTTGTTGTGGTTTTTTTTTTCCCTGAAATGAAGTATCTGCAGAAACCTGTATTTGTGGAAAGCTTTTGTGGCAGGTTAACCTTGGCTAATGGCCAGACGCCCACCCAGTCACTCTCTCGCTCCCCCTCCTCAGCGGGGCAAGGGGGGAAATAGGATGAGAAAGCTCATCAGGGCTTTATTGTCGAGACAAAGACGGGGAGATCGCTCGCCAGTTATTGTCATAGGCAAAACAGACTCCGCTTGGTGAAAACTAATTTATTTCCAATTTAAATAGATTCGGGTAGTGAGAAATGAGAAGTTAAACATCGAAACACCTTTTCCCCCAGCTGTGCCCTGCGGTGGGTCGGTCGGAGCCGGCTGGAATTGGCTGGAACCGACTGTGTCTGGCATGGGGCAGCCCTCTCCTCTCCTCACAGAGGCTGCCCTGCAGCCTCCCCTGCCAGTGCCCCGTCCCGTACACCTTTATAGGAATAAAAGCAGATTTTGTGCACTTCATAGTGTTAGAAAAGTGAAAAAACTTAGCAAGATTTCAGAAATATCCATATATAGCAATGACATTTAAGAGGACACGGTGTCACGTCAACCATATGTAGCCCAAGCAGGACTCAGACTGAAATATTTCTCTTTGGCATGACATCAGTTAAACGCTAGGAGGTGTTTTATACGGACAGTGCATTGGAGTCCTGAAGTAGACTAATTGCTTGTTTCTGTTTAAGAGTAGCACAGTTAGCCACCTGGTACTGCTGGTCAGAAAATATATTCTCCAGATTCAAATTAACTGGCACAGTTACTTAAAATCCCTGGCACAGTTATTTAAAATCCCTTCAGCAACACAAATCTCTGATTTTAAGCTGTTTAACAGCTTTTGACGCTTCACGGGCAAAATATACATTCAGGTGCACTCGTAAACGTAGATTGTTGACAATGCTTATCAGGCAAAGGCCACTCATCTTTTTTAAGAGTAGATATAGACACTAATTTGCGTGTTTCAATAAGCATTCATGTAATGTTTAATTTTTTTATATACTTTTGAGTGGGTGGTTGTACTCCTCCATATCTTATTTTAGGCTACTGATTTGACGCACTAATATCAAAATTGGTGTGAGGAGGCAGAGGGAGGATGTCAAACCAGCTCACACCTTAGTTATTATGCTCTGGTGCCATGAACACAATCTTTACACTGCATTTTCATTTAGTCTCTACCCAGTGGATGTTGCTGTTAGCTGTTACTAGACATGATCAGCATGGCAGCTTATCTAAAAAGAAGGGAGCATTTCAGAAAAAGAAGTGGAAGAATTTATTTGATTTTAATGTAGCACGATTTTGGGAAGCTTTTTGACAGGCACCTGTACTGTCTTGTCTGGAAATAATAAAATCTTTCCATTTTTTTATCATGGCTCAATAGGTGTGTGCTTTTCACATTTTTCTGAATAACCAAAATTAGTTTATTACCTTTGCTACATACTGTTCTTTATAGCACAAGACTGATCTGCATTGACTTGTAATTTAGGAAAATTAACTCTGTGTCAAGCATCTCAAATATATGCCTTGTATTGTGTGATATGAAAGGGTATTGCAGGTATTTCTTTTTAACATGTTTGAAAAATAGAAACCTTACATTAGGGTATTATTAGATTCAGTGAATGTTATTGTGTGGGAAAGCAACGGGGATTTTAGATATTTTCAGACACGTCTCATGCTATCATAGCCTCACAGGGTCAGCTTGGCCATGTCATTTAATTCTTCTGTGTCTTAGCTTGTCCATTTGTAAAGCAATGCTTTTTATAAGCCTTTGTAACTGAAAATGATCCCCAGATAAATTCTGAGTGCTTGTAAGGGTAGACCGGTGAGTCGATTGGCATAAATATTTCTCAGAAGTCATATTCTCTAATATTTTCTTCTACATCTGCTATCCTATTGAGGGTACAATGATTGCTGGTTAATGTACGTTTTCTGCAGTGATTGCTGGTTATGTACATTTTCAATCGTACTTGTATCTTTTCTGAGCAACAAAAGTGATGGTTAGAGTCAGGCTGTGAATAATATCTCTCAATCCCAATCTGAGCAGGTGATAGTGGTTTATAGGGGAGGTGTAAGATCAATTCAGGAAACACGAAGCAATAATTAGTATACACGGTCAACACGCTGGGAAAAGGCTGTAGACATAGCTGTCGGATTGCAGAAGAAAGGAAATTGAGGATAAGGTGGGTTTTCTCAGTTCAGAAATAGACACAATACTGGCACCAATACTTGTTCAATGTCTTCATTAATGGCCATTTATTTCTCCATTTATTCAAATGGTAAAACATTTGCTTCCTTCATAAGTCCTTGTCCGGAATTCCGATACATTCACTGGGATTTTTTCCTCTGTGTCATTGCAAAAACAAACTTGTCACTCTATGTTTATTTCTGAATCGGGTTATCCCACCTTATATTCAGTCTCCTCTCTTCTGCAGTCTGACAGCTATGTCAGGAGCTCTTTTTCCAGTTATTTGACTGCCTGTAGTAATTACTTGCTTTGTGTTTCCCGAATTTACCTCATACCACCTCTCCTGCAAAACGCCACCACCTGCTCAGACTGAAAGTCATCTCCTGTGAACCACTAAGTGGGGGCTCAGTCTGGCTGTGGCTGAAGCAACGGATTCAAGCAACAGGATCAAGTCTGACGTGTGAATATATAGGTAAATTCATTGAAATTCATTGAAAAAGTACCAGATATTACTGCTGTTCAAAACAAAACCAAAAAGCTAGGAATTCAGGTGAGGTTTAAATATCCTCAGGTCTCTTTCCTTTCAATTATTCACAATGTCTGAGAAGGCTTAGGTGCAGCTCTCTTGTACGGTAGTTCACTTCTTTAAAGCTCAAAGCAAATAATGCCCCGTCCCGGGTGGGAAAAGAGAAGCAGCAGCTTCACATGGAGTGCATTTTATCTGCAGAGCCTTACGTGTTGAGGAATTTTAAGTGCATCGAGAACTAAACGTGCAATATAGGTTTATAAAAAGCAATGATAGCCCAAACCTGGGATTAAACAACTAAGAACACAAGTACTCAAATCCCTTCTGCTCTAGACGTTACATGAACTCCAGTGGCCAATATTGGTGTTGGCTATCACTATCTGTTCTTAAAATATTTCCTGTTTCTGTTCTGTGAGACCTTATTTCCATTTGTCTTCTCTGTGCATCTTTTACTATGGTCCCTGTCATGCGTATTAAAATAACCTGAAGGGAAAGAGAAAATTACAGAAGCAGCAGGAACAATTTCAGGAATGCAGGTAAAGATGGGCTTTTTTTTTCAATAAGGTATGACGGGGTTTTTCTGAGTGTGAACGGGTAGGTTTTCCCATTTGCAAGTGTTAAACCATCGCATTGTTGTAACAGAGAATTGTCAGGTGGAGGAAGGAAGGAGGCAGAGCTCGGCTGGGAAGCTGCAGAAGTTGTCTACTGAGAAGGTCGACTGAGCGTAACGAAGAGCAATGGGACAGAGACAATGGAGAGAAGTGAGAGGGATGTTTCGGCACGTCCTGGCCTTCCTTTTTGAAGTATCCGTGGTCAGCAGCCTCTGGAACCTGCAGGGAGAGGGACTGGAGAAGCTGTAGCAGAGACATAAACCAGCCCTCCGCCAGGCTGACGCCGAGCCTGCTCAGCACTCTCTGCAGCCCTGGTGCTCCAGCCAAAACGGCAAGGTTTATAAAGGAATGGAATGTTTCTACACCTCGTGGAAAAGGAAAGCACACCGTATTTCACACGCTGCCTACTGTGTCATCTAGCTGGAAAATGGCAGCTGCTCACATTGTAAAATGCCCGTTTGAAAAGAGACCAGACTGGTATCAATCACAGCAGGCAATTTCCTTCATTCTTCAAGTAGACAACGTACATACAAACAGTATAGAGACAGTTAAAATCTAACCGAAGGTTAATCCAATTTAATTTCATATGCTACCCATGCAATCATTTTTTTTAATGTCCTCCCCAAGCTACAAATCTCTCTACAGGGTAAAAGACCAGTTGAATAATGATTTGTATTTCTGCAAGATGGTTTGCTGTCCTATTTTTAACACAAACACAAAGCGACAGATAGTTTGTCTTTGCCCTCTATTTCATTTTTGTACAATCACTTGACAGCTATGTATCAAGACGTGCATACTCTCTTCTCTCATCTACAACATCCCAATCATGTAGAAAACTGAAAACCTAGACTGAAAAATAATTTTTTAAAAATAGATATTTTTTAAAATAGATATTTAAAAATAGATTTTGTTTTGGGGTGGCATAAGGTATTTAATTTACAATGTCCCACTGAACTGAACTCCTGAGGTATGCCAATTTCTTCTGTAGTTCTAATGTTTGTTTATATTCACCTAAATGCCTTAGGAAAAAAAGAGCCATGTTTATAATTTCTTTTTTAACAATAACCTTAATGAATACCAAGTCAGCAATTGAAAAAATGTTAGAATATAAAAGGTCCTAAATGTCCAAATGTCACCTGTTTTGGGGGAATATAACCGAGATCATTTTGATCTGAAGATATCAAACAATACATATATGAGACTGCTTTCAAAATCTCAAATTAAACAGAACATTGTCTGCCTCTTGTCGTCAAAACAATCAATTAACCACCAGACTTCACTATGAATAATTGATACATATTAAACATGATGGTCAGAATACAGATCAGAATCTTTTAGCAAAATTTATTTGTGGTGCATTGAAAGCAGACTCTTTCTTGTTATAGAGCTTTTCAGTCAATATTTGAATATACAATAAGCATAGGAGTTTTGAATACTGATGATCAGAGTACTGATTAAATTTTTTTTGCAAGGTTTATTTCCTGCTGTGACAATGTTACCTTAATACCTCTTAAGTCCTTGTGGAAACTTCGTAGACTTTGTTTATTGGAACCATCTTTTAGGCAAGCACATTTAGCCATTTAGACACTTGTATGGCCACATCACAGCTGATCCTCTTGTCATGGTTGTATGTCTATCCCTACCACATTCCTTTGAGATACAGAAACTACATCCTCCTTTACCAACAAAGTTGAGTACTTTAAAGAAACAGAGCCATATCCAAAGAAAGACTTTCAGAAGCAGAACTTAAAAAATAGTATAGGAATCCATGTCAGAATAATAGCTCATGAGCTGCTAAACTTAGAACATAAGTTTTTTACACCAAAGTGAATGAAATTCTCAAGTGTTCATAGTTGTGAAATTCTCAAGTGTTCTACTGTCTGTAGATTTTTCATCTTTCTCATTCCTCTTGGTATTGCTCAGGGAACGTATTGCCTTGCACAAAATTACCTTAAAGGTGACCTTACTAGAACATTAAATCAAAAGCTAAAATCCACCTGACATGATTTGAAGACTTTTTTTGATGACAAAGAGTAGCATTCTCTTGTTTCTCTCTACAAAACAAGGTAGAAGCTGACCTTGACAATTACAGTCCACAAAAAACACTTCTGAAATTGAGAGTAGCTGGATGCAATGCAGTACAACGATATGAAATGTAGAATGACATGTCTCTCTCCACACACAGTGCTACCCACATCATGTGTTTCTTCAGTTTCTTCAGATCACTCATAACTGGCGACACAGCAAATGGCTAGAAGCACTGACACCCTGTCTCTTCACCTTGTAGCAATGCCTGTGAGAAGAAATCCAGTCTTAAGAATAAAAAGGAAACGAAAAGGGGAAACAGAGGCAGGTTTGCAAAGTCCTTTCAGACGAAAAGCAAACTGTCATAGCTGATTAATTAACCTTTTTAAAAGGGATTTGGGGAATTAAAAAAAAATAATAGCCTTCATAAAAGATGAAAGTATTCTGTTCTATTTACATATTTAGATTTTTTTATTGTTCTGTCCTTTTAAGTTGGCAGCCATTTGTACTTTTAAAGTCAACAATAAGTTTAAAAATGTGCTGCAGAGCAATGGCTGTGTTCATGCTCATCTATGGCTGTAAGCTGAAAAGTGGTGATATTTGTGCTACAAGACACATGATCTTTCCGAGAAATGCACTAAGAACTTTTACTGGCTCACTAATTCTCGCTGCATTACTATAGGAAATTACTGGAATAAAGATTTCCTGGAGGTTGTGATTCAAAAGGAGTGCAGCCAGATTTTCTCAGGTACAGAGTGACTCCACAAACTTTTCAGGAGATTTGTTTTATTATTTTTTTGTTCCTGCTTCTACCTGCTGATGATAGATAATCCTTGGAGTGAAGTGGGTGGGTGGGTGGAACACAGTATGCATTCAAAACGGCACAACAGAAGCGGTCCTGTCACATCTGCCGCCCTATCATCTTTACCTCTGAAGCATCTGATGTCTAATTTATGTGCTAGATGGAGCATCTCAGTGCTAAATAACTTGGGATTTTAGTCAGCGTCGTCACAGAATCAACATCTTTATCAATTCTCAGTCATAGCTGTCACCTCATAAGCAACCGCCAACAGTTTTCTGTTAGCTGGGAGCTTGCCACGGTCTCGCGTTCAAATGAAAGCAATTAGCCATTTGTAATGCATTCAGTTTGAAAGCTGTCATATAATGATTCATACCGTTGGTGTTAATGAAACCTGTCGTGTAAAAACAGTTTTGATGGCAGATCCTCAGCTGTCATCCCACCCTTCCCATAATGCTCATGCAGTTTGTGTCATGCCATGAAGATGAAGTTAACTCAATTATGTAAAAAAATAAAATAAAATCCAGATTGTAAGCAGAGATGTTACAGCCTCGGGTTGTATTTCCATATTCCTTAATGAGGTGAAATTCCCATGAACACAACTGCAGAGCTGAGACAGGGAGCCAGGTCTTGATGCTGGTTTTCCTGCATTAGCAACCATGTGAAATTCTTGAATCTCCATCCCGTTGTTTCTGTTCCATTGACTTCTACCACTTTAATAATAAAACTGCAGGTAGGTATTTCTTAATGTTTGTTTTATAGTATTACTTTTGTGGTCGATTAAGTCCAGAGCTGAAGGGGACAAGGGGAAGTGTAAACATGCCTGTTCAGTTTATTACCAAAACTACAGAGTGTCTTCCCTGAGTGCCTGCTTAGGCTTATGGATGCTCCATCTTCTGCTGATGTCCCACGAGTGCTTCACTCTCAGCTGCTAGTGGGCAATCACAGACTGGTTATTTCTTTCAAATGTGAGAGTAAACTTCCAGTGTGTTGAATACAAGTGGTCTTTACAGTCCACAAAAAATCTTAGATTTTAGGGATTGAGTCAATACATCATATTTGAAAGAAGAAAATTCATGCTTACTCTTCCATAGTATATAAAGGAGCAATGCCATTGTTAAATTTCATTCCTCTTTAGAAAAATACAGCATGCTTCCTCATAGAGTGTGCATTAATCAAAGAGGACACTTAATGCCAAACACTAAAGAGTTCAAAACTCTTATTGTATATGCTACCTCAAACTTCAGCAACTTTATGCTTTTTGATGCAAAAATAATAAAAAAACAACAACAAACAAACCCACCAATCCCCAAACCCCAATAACTTGTAGAAGTAAAATTAATTCTTGCATTAACCTCTATAGTATGGGAATAGAAGGATCTGTCTCTTTCCCTGTAACATCTGTAACGTTACAAGGCAAAACGTTAAAAATAGTGGCATATAATTGTTATGCTCTGAGGGAAAATCTGAGGAATAGAAGGGGCTGATTTACTAAAAAGCAATTCATCTATTAGACTAAGAGTTTTGTTGAGGAGGAGAGGAGGGAAGACAAGGCACGAGAGCTGTAGTTTCAAAAAGATACAGGTTTCTTCAGTTCAAAACAAATGCAAAAACTGTATATATGCAGTAGGAGAAGGCGGCAGGAAAACGACATAAACAATTATTCAGGCTGTCGATTGAATGAAAATGATTTTGTCTTAAAAATTAGTACTTGGAGACTAATGTAATAAAATCAGAAAGTCTTGTATGAAAAAAAATAAATACGTGAGTGAATAAGAAAGGACAGTAGGTGGCACTAAAGAGAGGGTGAAGAAAGTGACTAAGATGCTAGCCTCATTTGAATTTCTTCTACAAGAAGAAGTCGTGATTTAACAGGATAAGAAGGTTTTCCTGGCTGTATGTGGTGGAGTGGCTGACGTCTACAGTCAAGAAGTTGAGGTCATTTGGAATAGGCAGCAGAAGTGTCAGGGTCACCACTGGTTTTTCTACATCTTGCTGTGGAAAGTACTTGTGGAAAATACTTTTGGTAAATCACTAGAAAGCCTAAAGATGACCACCATTGGGAGAAAAGACAAGCACATATCGCACAAACAAGTGGCCCTGATGGCTGACCTCCTAGAACAGTAAGTCATCTGAATCATTAATTTTGTGGTAGTCATATTTGAAAAGTCAAAATAAGCGTGGGGAGCAGAAGCACAAACCACACAAAAGCATAGTCACTGTGTTCAAATATAAAGAAAGCAAGAGGTTAAATTTTATGAGAAGCAAACAATCTGCAAATCTGTGACAAAACTGTTTCAATTTTTTTATTTTTTTATTTTGGAGAACAGCTCTATTGGGTCCATTCTTGCCTGCATGACCCTCACACGGGGCAGTTGTCATTACTATGGCAAATAGTATGTTTTCCAAAAGAATGCAGTTTTAGTCATTCTGAAATTGCTATGTGATATCATACAGCCGTAAAGTTAATTTTGTTTATGTGGGAACTTAAAATACTATTGATCTAGGTATGTTTCACTTCTATAAGCAGGGCTTACACAGATTCACAGTTATGTGTAAAGTATAACACTGTCTTGAATAGTTTTTCCCATCATTTTTCCATCACCATTCTGTTTTACCAGATTTTCTTGTTGGAATGTTTGGGGTTTTTTCTCAAGGACCATTGTCTTTGACTACTGCAGCCCAAAAGCTTAGCTTGACAGGCATTTTAGAACCGTGAATTAATTATAATCCAGGTCTGCAAAACCTCTTCTTTTTTTTTCCTTTCTTTTCTTTCAACTCATTTTCTGTTTTTCTCTTTTTTTATTGCTTTCAGATGAATCTTAAGATTATAACTAAAGTATCAGTTCCTTGCTTTCAAAGGTATTCAAAATATTTTTTTTAAAATCCAAAAGTGAGATAAAACCAAAGTTAAATTTTATGTAAAGAATATATTAGTTCAGTTTACAAATAATTGAAGATTTAAGGGGAATTAATACTCTGTGTGCTGCATTAGGCTTTGTTCAGATGCAAGCAAGAACTCTTGCTTAAAAAACTTCAGGTGTATGTTCTAATATCACCAATCTCAACAGGTTCAATTTTTTTTTTTTAAACCCAGTCTATGAGAATAGCATAGCCTCATAGAAACACTGCCTGTTCCTAAACGTAATTGTGGTCCTTAATAATGAGCATGTTTTTCTTCGTTCTGTGGTATAGAAATATTAAACTGTAAAAATAGTTGTATATGGACTTTGAAGATGAATTCTTGAACTCCGTGTGAAGCAACTTTGTTAGTTCTGCTGGAATACGGATGAGAACTGCTCTTTCACACACAGAAAATGCATCGAATGACTCAGACTAATTGTGCATCCACAATTATTATATGAACAGGGGTAGTGATGCAAATGATGGCTTTAAGAGGTGCTGAACAGAAAGCTTAGCTCTCCTGAGTAGAAGTTATGCAAAGCATTGACTGTTTTTTCTTTTAACATGCCATACGGTACTACATATTTTTATTTTAGGTATTGATTGCTGGAGAGGGACATAGGACAAGACACTCCATGGAAAGCTTGTGCTGGAACTAGACATTATAAGATTAACTGAACATGTTAATATCTCAGTAAAATTTATTAGGCGTATATTACTCATACCAAGTATGCCTGTGAGATAAGTAAATAGTTCTGATTGGGTGGGGATAAATGGCAGGTAAAGTTAATCAGAAGCATATGGAAAAGACCTTGAGTATCTGAAATTTCGCATTCCAGGAAGAACTATCCAACGGTATCTATAGAATTCACATATGCTTGCTAGTCAGTTTTGAGAAACCACACTTAAGCATCTGTATAACCTGATTGCAGTCAAGAAAGCTTCTACTGGTGTCCAAAATCTAACCCTAGAGGAAAGCAGCTTAGGACTAAGCAGAAATAGGGAGCTGCTGGGGAAGCAGAATGTCTCCAGGAGTCCTGCACCTCCAGTAGATGCTTGGAGACATCTAAAGGTATCTAGGAGAGAGGTACCAAAGCAGACAGGAAGGATTTCTGTGGGCCAAAATCTATCTTACATTTCTAAATTTTAATATTTTCCTTGCACATGTTGCTGTTAAAAGAGTTACCTCAAGTAAACAATTCTTAGTTTTACCATTCAACTTGTTAAATGCTGAAAGAAATGAGAAAGAACTAAAATAAAAAAAAATCTAGGTGTGAAAGCTGGTGCTGTCAGATCCCAGCTTTCTAATGGGTACAAACTAATAACCATCTAGAGAAGTTAAGGGGGGCAGTGGGTATTATGATAGACAGCAATTAAGAGGTCAGAAACTTTTTATTATTTACTTTAATCTTATTCATGGGCAATTTATATTTATCTGTTCTTGTTTCAGCATTAAATTAAATTATTCTCATTACTGTTACTCACTCTCCATTGCTCTTTCTGTCTTCCTGGCTTTCTACCTTCTAAATAAATGGGCTCTGTTATCCTACATGTAATGATACAAACTATTAGAAAATGAGAAGAGTACTTGAAAATAATGATCTAATGTTTAAAACTTGTTAAGTGGCCATTAAACTTGTTCTGCTCAAACAGCAAATAAGTTTCAATAGAAGGACAGGAAAATAATAATAATCATAAAAAAATTACTGGGTCCTGAAAAATCTATGAAGGAGCACTGATCCATTCTACACACTTAAAGACTTGTGAAGTATCCAAGTAAATTATCCTAATGATGAACAAGAAAACACCAGGGCGTAATTACTTATAGCCAAATTGCCTTGGAAATCTCATGTAATTTTTGAGAAAAACACTAGTATTACCACTCAGTGAGGGTGCCGGAGGACAGGCAGTGCTCACCTCTTTAGCTTTGCTTTTAACAAGGACAGGAACCAGCACAAAGCAAAGTTACCTCCCTTTTTTTCAAAGTTGTGTTCATGTGGGAAGTCATGGGGAATAAACACATCTGTGCTTAATCTTCCGCAGAGAAACCCACCGAGTACCTTGTGCTTTGACAAAAACAAGTGTGGCCGTTTCTTTACTGAGCTCCCAGTTTTCACATTTACTTTCCAAACTCCCCTCACACACGTGACTGAAAAAGGAAGGAAGTTAGTTATGCGCGTGCACGTGCGGTTGGTTTCCAACATCAGTGTTTCTTGGGTGACATTTAAAAAGGTTTTGAAATTGAGTTGTACTCGCTTGACTTATTTCTCCTTGATGCTTGCTTTGTTCCAGCCAGTTAGATGCGTGTATAAATAATAGTTTGTATCCCTTGACAACTTCCTGAATTAGAACAGCACTTGTGGTCCATCACAGCAGAAAGAGCAGCAGGGAAATACTTTCGCCCAGCAGGCACAATCATACCATTTGTTGACTAGTAAAGTGGGTGCTTGTGTCACGAGTGATGGTTTTCAGTGCTGGTCCTTTGCTTGCTATAATCACTATCAGCTTTTCTGCTGTGCTTTAGCAAGATGGTCCATCTGCTGCGTTATCTCTTGACAGCTCTAATCTCTCGAAGGGAGAAAATGCAGGTAAGAAAAACAGTTAGGTGACTTAACTGCTTCTGAACTGGTGTTCAGGTGAGCCTTCAAAAGATGGGTTCTCCTTTTCCTTCTTTTCCTCTGCTAACCTTGACTTCTTATGGCTTCAGAAAGAAGGCAGATCTACAGCTCTTGCTGCTTTTCTATTTCTAAGTGGGCAGTTCTCCAGCAAGAGTACCTGCAAATTTGTCTGTTTATTCCTACAGGAATCAACAAGGAGATCCTCTGCAATACTGCAGACAATGAGCCTGAAATTCCTTTTCTCTTGTAGGTATATGGAATTGATAAAGCGCATATATGATATTCAGCTAGAAAGAATTCAGACTTTCCATACTTTGCATCTATATGTCTCTACTATTCTAGCAGTCATCATATTTGTTGAATAAATAACATGCTGTGGATTTTGTCTCAAGACCAATGTTAAAATGTGCTATAGACACATAAAAAGCAAATTAGAAAGTACAGGTTTTATGAATAAATCTAATTATGAGTAACTATGGTAAATTATCAACTATTAGGTTAATTGCCGGATTTGAAAATGAATATAATTGTCATTGCTACCTTTCATTCTTTTCTCCAACAAGTGCATAGAGAATTTAGAGGTACTCACCTTTCCCAAGAAGTTTTTCTGTTTGAAGGGAATGGTATGGGTGAAGGAGGGGGTGTGGTCTTCCATGAGATCTACAGAATTCTGGAATTTCCAAAACAGTGCTGGGTTTTAAAAAATATGAGAGAAACTTAACATTTCAGCATTAACATTTCATGACTCCCTCATATGTACTTAGAAAGGTTTTCATTTGCATATCATTAGCTTTGCTGCACTACGCTAGAATTCCTTACTTCCTGTAGTTGTTTCATTTAACCAAACTACTCTCTGTTTTTCTTATCTATGCGTTGATCTTAATGCAGCAAGACAGCTCAATCAGGGATGTGTTGTGTTTTAACATTTGTCAATAAAGGAGTGGGGTACTATCTCAATTTGCATCCCTTCATGGCTGTGACCCATTCATGTAGAGGCTTACTGGAAGATGATGTCTGTATTCACATTTCTGTTGTTCCATAAAATTGAATTGAAGACAGACTACTTTGTGTAAGTTCCCAAATCAATGTGAGAAGATTTCAAGGAGCATCTGATTTTATATTGTGTTATGGAATAGGAATACAATGGGGCAAGCTGAGCCTACGTAATTCTACAACACAAAAATTGCTTGCAGAATTGTCTCCTCTTGGTGATGTCTTGTAGCAATTCGCTGCAAACCCAGATCTTTCAAAGGCAACGACTGATCTAAAGTCTCCTTATCCACTCCTTGTCCGTCTGAGTGATGGTACCTCTCAAGATACGCCATTGTACCCTGAAACATGTTTTGGATCTTACTGTAAGATAGATATCCAGCTGAATATTAGTTCAGTTAGGCCTGTGTGCTAGTTTATAATAATTGCTACCATAGAACAATAAATAAATGGGTAACATATGATCATGGGTTACGTACATGAAGACACATTACTATCATGCATTAAGAAATTTTATATTTATTTGTAATTTGCCTTTCAGGAAACTGATGTTTATTTCTTTTTAGCCTCATTTACAGAAGCCTGTATTTCATATAGCAAATACATTTCGAGCCTGCATAGGAAGAACTTTATTTTAAGTGAAAATACCATTTTCCTTTAAGTTTTATTTCATACAGGATTTCTTTTTTATTCTGTAGACAATTACTGAGCCCAATATACTAAATTAATTCACCCTGGGTGAACACTACAGATTTATTTGTTCAAAGAGTACTAAGCATGATAAAACACAGTTTAGTGTCCTCCATATGCACACAGTTCAGACTCCTTTGTTTCTTAAATCTGTTAGACTTATCATTTAATAAATAAAAATAGATTAACCCATCTGTTGTTTGCTTTTCTGAAAATGTCAGTGACTGTTTTGACAGAAAACAGAATACTTATATCAGCAACATGCACTTTCAAGGCAATTGAGATCTGAGACTCAAAGAACCTCATTCCTAACACTTGATAAGGTCAACAGTGAGAAAACAGTTATATTCTGTTTTGAAGAAACTGCCACTTAGATTTACATATGTTTTAACAAATCTTATTAAAGAAGATAATGCTACAAAACCTCAAAAGATTTATCATAACTGAAAAGGGAAAAAAAAACCATAAACCCCTTAGTCAAGCACTCTGCCATTTTAATAGATTGAATTAACATGTTGACTCATGACTTATTTTGAAAGGAACTGATGCCTTTTAGTTACTAAGCTCAGATGGGCAAGGATGTCTCTGCTGTTGCCAAGTGGTGAGAATCTAGATGGCATAGTTCATCTTCTATTCAATAAAATTTAGAAGGGGTCTGGAAAGGAGCATGAAGAAATTAAATGGAGAAACAGAATAGGAATAGGAGGAGAAAGAGGGGAAAACACACAGTCTGCAGAACAGAAGAAGACAGAGTAGTCCCTGTGCCTGGTTTGCTCTTTGTTTTTTTACACCAATACAGAGTACATTCCTGTTGCAAAAAAGCCCTTCTGGAGTCACTCTACCAAAAAATCACTGGCTGGGCTAAAAGGTGAGTACGAACAAAACTTCGGTTTAGTGAATAAAAAGTATGGGTTACAGCAATGACAAAAAGCTTTATCTTAATCAAAACACTAAATTGCTGTTTGTGTTGCAGCTTTTGTGCATTTTAAATGGCACAAAAATATATATGAATAATACCCTTGTGATGCTTAAGTTCCCCAGTGTTTCTGTGCATCTATTCAACACTGGTTCTGATATCGTAATTGCTTCTTCTCAGTCTTGTTTTGGGGGGAAGATGTTAAGCACAATCATGCATAGCTGTATAAGAAAGGGGAACAGTGCATTTTTGTTTAGATAGCATATTTTATAAACAGGTATCTAATTTTAATACCTCATAGGATCTACTTTCTGATCAAAATGTTTTGTCACAATTTCGTTGTGCTCTTGAATCTTAGTTGTTTGCAGCTTTTTGCTTTTTTGAAAGCTGCAAACATTCAAACTGACAATTCCAGTTAGGTTATTCATTTTATTTCAATATTATTTGAATAGGAATTACAGTAAGTAAATATAAACAAGGAGCAAAAGAAGTACAAAATGGTCTCCACTGTGTTTCAGGCTTGAAAGAGACCCTTCCATACTTGTAAGGATGATGGCTGTAAAGAGTGGACAGCACAAAACATAATTTTAAATTCTCATAGAACTGGAGCCAGCAAAAAATTTAGGGGTCACCTGTATGCAAGGCACTATGTAGTAATGCTCATGTGAGTCACTTCACTTAACACTTCCCATTTGTAAAAGTCCAAGCAAGTCCTTTTAACTATTGTCACCTCTGTCCGTATAGATTTGCTCACATTCTCTGTGGTTATATGACACAGCAAGGATCAGGCTCTGAGATTTGGTTGTACTGTGCTACTAGAAAGCTTCCAGCTGAGTGTTAAAAAAGGTGCTGAGCTATTTACCAGGATGGCAACAGTAAATATCCTGTGTGAGATTCTGCTGCTGTCAGTGTTGATGATAAGACTCCCACTGACTTAAATAAGGTTAGATTTCATTTCTCCTCCGCTTCATTTTCAATTAGAGTCTGTACAGAGAGCTTTTAACATGACTAGCAATTAAGACCTTAAGGGGGCTATGGAGACATTCAAAGCAGCTTTTTTTCTGTTGGCCTCTTTAAAGTTTTATAGGGCTATGCTGCTTCATCAATATAAACTCTTCTGATTCTTTCCTGGGAAGAGGGGAAGAAAGGCAGAGGGATGGAGGGAGAGGGAACAAGACACTAGGCTTGGGTTTATTTATTTGCTTTTTCATTTAAACTTCTTTTAAACTGCTTAGGTGGTGGTGAGTCACAGTTCTATATATAGCTTTTCTGAAAAAGCTGTTTTTTAAAGATGGACTTCCTTCAGATTTTGGGTCTTGTAGGAAAATATGATTTCCTCTTGTATCCTTGGAGCATGTACAACATCAGTCATCATATAGACCTTCTGAACCATTTGAGACTGTCTTTTTTTTTATTATCTAAAAATAGTGGCATCTTCAATTGATGATTTTTTCCCTTGAATTACTCTTTAGATGCTTAGTGTTATTCCCTGTTTTTCTCTGAACAGCAGGGCAATCTGCAGTCTAGCGCCAATCGACGTGGCCTGTCCTCAGGAAGCCGCAGCAGCAGAAGAGACCGCAGTTTTGCACTTGTCTTCCATGAATCTGCAAATTCCTCTTCCTCCTCCCTTTTCTTTAAATGCAATTTTTCTTGTCTCTCGGGGGCTGTCAGAAGGAACCTGCACGTGAGCTTTCCCTCCGCGCAGAGAGAAGCTCATTAATGGGAGGGAAGGTTGTCTTCTCCGAGAGTGAAACCTTTTGCCAGGTAAGCTCAGGAGAACTCTTGTAAACGAGCAAGAAAAAGCTCATTGGTAGGTGACCTGAAACCCGCGCAGCTAACAGAGGTTTGATTTCTTGCCTCAGTAGATAAATAACTTACAATAACATCAGTGAGCCTTAGGTTAGTCCTTAGTCTGTGTTTGGCTCATTTAATAGAACCGGAAAGGCCTCATGGACCCAATCACAATTAAATTCTAGAAAGATCTCTGCAGTAACTGTAAACATTCATTGCAAACAGTGTTCAACCAGCAAATTTGTCATTGTTCATTTAATTTTATCAAATCTCTCCACCATAATGCCCTGCACCAAGTAAATAAAATGCTGACCTCCCAAAATCAGGGCATGCTTCAAGTATTTCCCATCCTGCATCTTTTGTTTAAAACTGCCCACTTATAAAAACGTCATGCTATAAGACGGAAAGCTTTTTCTTCATCTAAATATTTAATCTATACAATTAGTTTATGGTGAGTGGGAGTTTTGTGTTTGTTTCTCTTTTCCAGGAGGAAGAATCAGTAGGTTGTATTGTTGCTAGTCTCAAACTGGTCCTGCTGGTAAAAATTAAATTATTCCTTCTCTCTCACTTTTTGCAAACCTGTTAGAGATTAGATTCACAGGAGATGGCAGAAGCAGCACACAAAATTTGGAAGGTGTGCTTGGCACTCTTTAAAACACTTGGTGGAGCAGATGAGAGTTTAAAGAGAACACCCTAATTAGTATTAGTCACAGAACGATGCAGAAGAACTTTGAAAACTTGAAATAGAGGGAATCATTAGGAAACTTGGGCCATTCCATAGAAATGGAATTCTAACTTTCAGCTGGGCAAAATTCCCCACAGAAGCTAAAGTCTGTATTTTAGTGTGCACAAAGTTTTAATGTTAACATGTGAAACATCTCATGTGTCTCCAAACATAATTGTAATACCTGTTTTAGAACAATGAGGCTTTGAAGACAACAGCAATAGAAACACGAGTGTCTTGCTTCTTTTGAAGAAATCAAGCTGGCATTGCAGCTGTGCCTTTGAGACCACCTTAGTTTGATATTTTTTTCCTGTGCTGCATATTCCTGAAATTGAGACTCTTGCTTTCACTTGAAAGCTGCACAGAATACCTCTGGGAATGCAGTGGTTAACTGGAAATTCGCCAATATTAAGCATTATGAACATTGTTTTGAATAGCATTAGGGGTTTTATTTTAAAAACAGGACAGAAAACCTCATAGCGGAGAAGACAATTTAGGACAAAGAAATTAATGGTTTTTTGACAAATAATGAACCAAAATCCTTATATAAATAAAAAAAGAATCTAAGGATATATAGGAGATAGTAAGAAACTTGTATGAAGAGGGAAGGAGGGAGTTTAGGCAAAGTCTATGGTGATGTTCTAAGGGATGGCAGTTAAGGAATCTTTACAGGATAACAAGGATACATTAAAAACTTATGTGTTTCAGTGGAATAAATTCATGGCAGGTTAATGGTCATAGCCAAAAAAATGGACTATTAACTGAACTTTTAAAGTCATTTAAGTATCTGCAGTTTTATGGCAAGTTAAAACATGAGTGTTTGTGTAAAAAGGCCACATGTTACCTACAATTTTAGTTAGATCTCCTCCAAGGCTTTTGGGTAGTGGAGTTCAACAGTGCACAAGGAAAACTTATTTCTTGATTTCTTGACCAGAGCCAACATATGTTCATTTAGTAACAACATTTGCATCTTTTCTTTGATTGTAATAGACACTAGGAAAATTCTCTGGCTTGTCTATTATTTCTCTGGCATTTAGGTTCCTGTTTCATAAGAAAACCATATTGTCTGTTGATGGGTTTGGCGTGTGCTTCACTTCTTTGTCACCAGTCAATGAGTCAGTAACCAGTAAATACGTTTTGACTGAAAAGTCTTAGTTTCTTTCAAGAATAATTCTATTAATAGCTCCTGCAAAACTAGCCAGGTGACTATGTTATTATTTCACAGGACAGCGGGTCATCACTGAAATCAGCCTTTGAAGGTTCTGTTGAATTATGTTGACTCAAATTGGTTTGGGAGGCCACACCGTTGTGCAAAACTTATTCTCCTCCTTTAAATTCACTTTATCTCTGCAGACCATCCAGAGAAGAACCTCCGCTTCTGATTTGAAACCTACGCTACCCTCCAATCTTCTCTTTATCTTCTCTTCTCTTTTATGCTGTTTGTTTCTTTGGAAGTAAAAAAAAAAATAAACTGATCTCTTGATAGATGTAACTGAGAAGTTCAGTGGATAGTTAATGGAAAGAAATTACTTGGCTTTGACACAAGATATCTATCTTGTGTTAACAGGCTTAGTGTGTTTGGTTTCTTGAATTGAAAGCTGTTTAAAAGGAAATGATGGTACTCTTACAAAATACTTATGACACTGGGATGCCTTGATGCCAAGTATTTTCACAGGATACTTTGTGATGCCTGCATAACTTCTGTAAGGAACACAGAACTCCTGTTGTTATTTCAAATATACAACAGATTTAAAGGCAATGAATGAAGTTTAGCCAGAAAAATAAAGTGCCTCAGATGTATTTGGGATATACACATAAGAATTTAAAATACAAATTGAATAAAATAATGTTATGCTTAAGGGGCAGTTTCATGCTTATTCATGCAGTAGGTTTCCCTCTCTATCCATCCTCTTAGGTATGGTAGAACAACTGGCTAGCCCAAAGACTTCAGAATGCTTATTTTTGGCATTAAAAACATTAATACCGTCTTGATTGTTGCTGAAGTTGGAGGCTTTCCGCGAGTCATTGTGATTGTGTCAAAGCAGAAATAACATGGATTAATTCTCTTATCTAATCTGACAGTCAACAGCTCTCTTTACTCCAACAGCCCTCACAGTCCTTGGCCTTGCTCATAAATCTTTTGGTTTTGAACACATATCTCTATTCCAGGCAGCGTTTTTCAGCAGGTATCTGCAAAGGCTCAGTTGTCCCCAAAATTTCATCTCTTCTCTGTTGTTCCTTCAAATATCCATTCTTCTTCAGCTCTATCTCTGTTTTTCAGAGCACATGGAAACTGAAGATATGTCAGCTGATAATTTTTCTGTATGACTGGCTTACATCTACTCAAGGGTAACACATACCTTTAAATTTTTGGGTTGCTTCCACTGCTGCTTCAGTTTCTACCATAGCCTTTACTTCCTTGCATTACTTGTCACAACACCCTTTCCTGTTTATTGCTTTGTTCTCTGGCTCCTCCGGTTGCTCAGACTAATTTCAAATAATGTTACTTACGAAATATAATTCTTTATTTGATTGAACACTGTGTAATCAAAACCACAGGCTTTGGATAAAATTAATGATATGATTATTAACTTAAGTTTTTTGGTGGAAAGGATTTAATAGGAAACAAATAATTTTCATAAGTGAATCACATAAAACAGGACAGTAGTTCATGCTAAATAGCTAGTGAGAAAGCAATATCTCAAGGGAGCTGACAAAGAAATAAAGAAATCGTTACATATCACAGGGGGAAATTCAACAGTGACTCAGGTCTAAAGGATAGGAGGGTTGTGAATGCCTGCTTGGGCATGGGCAGGTCTAAAGCTGTTGCCAGGGAAATGTAGTTATACAGAATAAAACATCACACTTTCTGTTAGAAATGTCTCAAATCAGATCAAGAACATTAGGAAGAAAAATTATCTGTTGATTAATCCTCATGATGTCTCTTTTGATAATGCATTTTTGACATCTCAAACTTTCTTTAAAATGTTGTATTATGTTCCATGTTTGCTCCCAAAACCTACTCTGAACTTTTGGTACAAGTCTCTTTGTTACCATGGGAGCTGAAGGCTGTAGAATCCCATTTTTCTTTATCACACCTTTTTTTCCTTCTTTTTCTCATGTCTTGTCCACTGAGACAGTTGGTTTTACGCTTAAAATTACCAGTCGACTAACACCAACAAGGTTTTACTACGTTTTACTAGTTAGTAAAATATAAGGTACAGGAAACAAGAGACATTGCTAGTTCAGATTTATCAACTTCTGTTTGGATGGCAAACTCTACAATGAATCCTAAAGAATGCAAATAATCAATGTATTTACAGATAATTCCTGAAAAAAATCTCTCTCCTCTGCCAGCTTCTAGCATTCTATACTCTTCTGTCTGAAATGTGGCACCTAAAAGACTAAGAGGTAGAGCTTGGACATATTCTGTTGGCTATGGATCACTAGTAACCAGTACTCTTTCTGACTGATGAGGCAAATGGGAATTCTCTCTCAGGTACTTTCTTTCAGGATAAAAACCTAGGCTGCTAGAGGCTGAAGTTACTCTGGTTTCCAAAATCTACCCACAAAGTACTACAAAAAGAAGTTATATGTCCCGTATTATTTGAGCCCTCTCAGAAGGTTTTTGGAAGTTCATGTGTGATTTATCCGGATTTAGCAGGACAAAAATGGACCTCTAATAGTAAATGCACTTAAATCATAACCAGCAAACTCACATTAGCATGGAATGACATCTGGAGAAAGAATAAATACCTCAAGCCATATGTCAGCTATATTGAAGGAGGTACTGGTAACAAAAAAATAACAAGGTGTGAACCTTCTGCGTTTATGTTGCCCAAACAATGACACCTGACTCTGCATTTCGTTAGTCTACAGCCTTCACGTCCTTGGGCTCTCCTTGGTTTTATATCCATTATATCCATGCAGCGCCAAACCCCACATCTGACAGCATAAATCTAGCCAGAGACATTCGTGTACGTGTGAAATCAAACTGGAAAACAGCGATGCTTCTGATATTGTGACAGAGAGATGGAGTTTCTGCTCCGGTTATTAGAAACAGCAGCAGCTCACTCACCTTGCAAAAGCACTGGGTAAGACGAAGCTTTTAGCACTAGTTTTATTTCTCCTGAATGCGGTTCTCGTGCCAAACTTGTCACAGAAACTGTGCCCTGGCTGCTTGTGAATCTCCGTGGTCACATTCAACACGCAACCCTCGCTCAACAAGAGATGTCTTGGACAGTAGTTTTACAAGGCGGTGGAGCACAGCCCTCCCGAGCGCTAGGCGTTAGCTGTGAAATAAGGATAACCCAAAACTCAACATGAATTTTCCCATGCACTTTGGATTTGGGGCAGGAAAAACCAAAAATAACTAGCCTGTGATTTTTTTCTTCTATGAAGACAGAAGTGCAGATCTATTTTTAAATGCTTGGATACGATGCATAGGCAGGCCATGTAAGTACCAGAATAGCATGCAGGTTTAAAGTCCTCACCTGCATGAACAAAGTTGGCTCGTACTCACTAGCATTTGAAGATTCTGTTTCCTCTTTGATTTAAATAACTTCAGGAAATACTTTAAAGACATAAATACTGGCTAGGAATCAAATTTATTAAAAATCAGAGGGAATCATGTTCCTTCTTTCTATCTGCATATTTTGAATCTTCACTTTTTTTTATGTCTATAATAGTATGTGAAAACTTCGTTCTGAAGAACAGCATGGGACAGAAGAAATGGTAACAAAAATGTAGTTGAAGTACCTCTGCAAATCTAAACTGAGCTCAAACTTCAGTTAATGACGTATGCAATATTTACTTAATAAATTTGATATACCAATAAACTTCTTCCGCTGTATCATTATTAAGAGTTACAGACTAAATTATGGAGAAAATGAAGCTCTGATAATTAATTTTTAATTACTTTATATGACCATTGTCTAATAAAAAAGGTTCTGAGCTTATTTGTGTGTGTGCTTAGGTATTCAAGGGAAATCAACAGCTAACGCAACAAATTTAAGTTTTAGCGTGTAGCTTTAATGCCTTCACAAAAAATCCCTTGCCTATGGGGAAAACAACTGACTTGTATTTTTTGATTAACATAAATACAATGGAATTTTAGCTGCAGAAAGGATAATGCAAGTCACTTGAGCTTGAAAGAATAAAATTATCATCAACATAAAGCTGCATCTTTCCCACTCACTGTATTCTCTCATGTGATTTGACCTGCTTCTTTTCTCTGCTCTTTTCAAAAATTGTACTTTAAAGTAGTCTACTTCTAGCCAGCTGTAATACTTGAAACCAGCATCAGCATGTCAGACACTACAGGTTTAAGTTTCCATATGCGAAGGTGTTTTTCTTAATATTGAGGTAGCATATTACTTGTCCAAGTATATTAATGACCACTGGTAACAAAATAACCAACACTTCCCATGCAGAACCTATTTTATACACAAAGCATAATAAATTACAGGAAACCAAAGTGCAAGATCAAATAACCCTAACATTAAATTCTTCCTTTTTCACTTGATCATAGCCTAAGCGAGGCACCTGAGCTCCTTTTGTGACCAACAGAGAGAAAAGAACATCTGAGAGGTGTTCATGGTATGTGAAATGAATCATCTTCTGGAATTGTCATAGAATCGTAGAGTCATTCAGGTTGGAAAAGACCCTTGGGATCATCGAGTCCAACCATCAACCCCACTCTACAAAGTTCTCCCCTACACC
>JAOXJK010000023.1:95336000-95358270 GCA_025774025.1 Xenus cinereus | reverse complement strand
TGTTTAAGAGCCGTTTAGATGCGGTATTGGGGGATATGGTGTAGGGGAGAACTTTGTAGAGTAGGGTGGATGGTTGGTCTCGATGATACCAAGGGTCTCTTCCAACCTAAATGATTCTGTGATTCTGTGATTCTGTGATCCAGTACTGCACCCCCTTCCCCATTAAAAGGCAAACACTGACCGAGCGGAATGATTTCAGGAGAGGCCACCAAGATGGTCAGGGTTGGAGCACCTGCCCTGTGAGGGCAAGTTGAAGGAGCTGGGCTTGTTCAGCCTGAAGCAAACACAGCTCTGAGAGGAACAAAACAGTAGCCCCAGTGCCTGTGGGGAGCTTATTGAGGAGATGTAGCCCGGCTCTTCACAGTCAGGAAGCTGAGAGAGCAATTTGAAAGCTGAAGTGGGAGGTTCAGAATGGATATAAAGAGAAACTTTATCACCATAAGGATACCTGGCAGTAGAGCAGGTGGTCCAGGAAGACGTTGTGCAGTCTCCTTTCTTGGAGGTATTCGGATACATCTGACACCCGTTTCAGTCCCTTCACACCTGAATTATCCTGTGACCCTGTGACACTGACTGTGACTATTTATACCTTATGTGAAAGTTTTGTACTGGCAAAAACTCTAGGAGTCAGCTCACTCATAGCACGCAACATCCGTGTTTTGTACGGTATTCCTGAGTGAGTTTTCACAATTTCAGACTAATTGAAAATATAAGGTAAAAATATGAATTAGTGCCTGTAAATATTGTTCAAGAAAACGAATGTTTTTGAACAGTTAGTATTAGAAAAATACATAATTAACATTAGCCTGATCTTCCTAATAAACAATAACTTAAATCATTCCATTAGTGACATTTTAGCAGAACCCTTCACCTGTCACTTCATACAGCTCTTGGGTCTCTGCTTTAGAAAAACAACACTCTTTGTTGACACCACAGTAAAAAACAAGCTTACTGACTGTGTCAGCAGAGTAACAGCCAGTTACAAAATACACTCGGGATTGCTCCACACAATTGTGGGTGCAGTATTGGTAATACACATTTCTATAAATGCACAACTGTGTTGGCACTGTTTGTGAGGACACACCATTTCTAACAATTTTGTTGTCGTCTTTTTTTTTTTTTTTTTTTTGAAGCAACACGTACAACACGTAAAAGGGGATGGCAAAATCCTCATGGACATAGTGAACTGCTGCTTCAAGGATAACATGGACAGACAGGTAGACATGGTGTTTCTGGACATGGTTTAGTGGTTGTTTTGGCAGTGCTGGATGGATGGTTGGACTCGATGATCTTAAAGGTCCCTTACAACCTAGACAATTCCATGATTCTATGGATTTTTTTTGGCAGAAATGAGCTTCATTCTCAGGCAATCCAAAGCTGCTTCTAACTAATACTGAGGCTCATTATCAGAGGTAATCCCTTCAGAAGTCTGTAGCTGGCAGAAAAGGGCTTGAATTTGTGCATTTCTGTTAATGTTAATTTCGTATTGCTCAAGTTTCTAGTTCCAAAAGCCCACCGTTGCAGCCCTCTTCAGAGATGCAGCCCTCTTCAGAGATACAGCCCATGATGCTGTGCATAGGCAACAGCAAACTGTGGTGGTTCCAATCTGCTAAACAGGGACTCAGACGTGACCGATCCACAAAGCGTGGACTGTTTGTTTGTGGCACAACGAAACCCTTTGCTACAAGCCATGATGAAAAAGGTGCCTCACTACTAAATCTAGAATTCAGCAGGTATCTTCTCACACGTCTACTCAGCGTATCTGCAGGACGTTCAACCTAATCAGATGGCAGAGTAATCCTATGCAGGTCTGGTAAGGACTGAGAATAAGCTGTTGGTTCCAAATGCATTTATATGTATGACAAGACACAGCAGCTTAAACAAAAAACTGAACATCTTTGTGCGACTACCTCCTTCTCTTTCCATTTGCTTTTTGTGGGTGTTCCAGCAAGCTATTAATACCGATATAAAGAGGGATTGACTGACAGCAGTAGTGACTGAATTACAAGGCTGCTTTTAAGCTAGGCCTTCTGCCTTTTCACTGGTTGTTCCTATGCATTTCTTGTAGCAGGCCATTGCATACTCTACTGCTAAAACCTTTATCTCTTCTCCTGAGATGACTCTGGTGCTAACGTCTATCTGGTTTTGCTGCTGTTCAGACAGCTAAACCAAGAAAATCAGTCGTGAATATATAATTTTGGCTAAGGATAGCTTTAAAACTCACCTGATTACAAAACCCTTTAATTAGTTAGAGGGGATTGCAAACTTGGGGGACCTAAAAATGAAAAGGCCAAGTCTTAAAACTGTCATTATTTCAAGCGATTCACCTCAGAATCAGCCTGACATTTGGACAACAACTCATTCTTCTTTTTTCTGTCTCCTTCCCAAAAATTCCAATGTCATTTCAAACCCTGGGAATAAATTTTTAGATTAGCACGTTTGCTCCTTTTCCACTTGAAGAAAAGAGCAGCTTGAAATACGTCTAAATTTAACACCTTTCATTATGTATAAACCAGCATAATGACAAATTCACCTAAATGTGAGCTAAGCTTTACAATCAAGGGGATTCCCTGAATTTCAAAGGACATGGCAGATTCTCTGTAGTACCTGAAGCCAAATATACCGCCATGTCACCCTGTGCTCAAACTCCCTGAAGCTGCTGAGGAAGTGCTGGAAGAAATACAGTCCACGTTCTCTATAGCCTAGAAAAATGCAGATAAACTGTGGCCAGTAGCCACAGTTCATAGAAGCACCCCATGATAACAAGCCTCCGTATGGCCCCTGATGGCGATGACTGGCAGAGTGTCCTAGACCTGTCATAGCCCGTAGAGCTGCAGACAGATCTAACTCGTGTTCCTGGATCCAGAGGGCCAAATGCTGCATCTAAAAGCTAAAAGATCGTAGGTTTTCATCTGGTTCCCACCCCAACTGCTGGCAAGCACCAGATGCTCTAATGTAGAGATTTCTCCTGAGCAGTAAAAAGGAAGAAAAATAACAAAGGATCTTCGAAAAAAACTGTGTGACACTGTGTGTCAAATGCATTAGGATATTTTAATGTTCTACTCCAAGAAAGACCTGCCTCACATCTGACACCTTTATTGGCTCTGGCTGTCAAGTATATGTGCTTGCCGTAAGCTTCTGTCCTTAGTGTTGTGTCTATTACTTGTCACTCCTCTTATCTGTGGCTCCTTCAAACTTAGAGCACCGTGTTTACCCAGGGAGTGATGGGGTGCTGATACAAAGATATTTGTGATAATCAAAACCCTTCTGGGTTCCTCTGTGGTGTGACGACCTAGCGCTCTACCTCTGCCTGCCTTCCTGCCACAGCTCTTTAAATGTGCCTTTTTAAACACCTGATGCAGTTTGCTCTGTATCAGAATACGCTTGGAGGGGAACAGTGTAATTTTAAGCTGTGGGAGACAAGCCTTATATAGTATGGAACAGGGTACACATCTGTAGATACCAAAAACCTGTAAGTAAGAACAGCAAGAAAGTTTCGTTTTCACTGTTCTTGGGGAGATTTTCATGCCAGCTAAAGATCAGAAGGAGCATTGATAACTTACAGTTTTTTATTTGTATTCACTGAAGTAATCTTGGAAGGGTTGAGCAAGGCATCCATGGACATAAGACTGTGCAGAGGGATTCTCAGAAGCCACTGAAAACCACTGTAAGCCATTGCCAGCCAGTGTAAACCACTGTAAGCCATTATTTTGATCAGCACACGAAGTCTTAAGGTGTTGCATTTTTGAATGACTTGAACCAAATTTTGTCCTTGGATGCATTGGGGTATAAAGTATTTGTGTCCGTTCATACAAATTTTTGGACAGCTGAGTATCAAGGTGTTTTTCTTTTATTAAGTATTAATAATAGCTATATGCATATTTCATTAGAGGTCTTCATCAAAGCCATGAGGTGTGTATCAAAGGAAACTCTTTCCTAGTGTCATACACGTCATACAGCCTTCACCAGAGACACTGCTAGCATGGGAAATCCCCTTGGGAAATGAGTCTGGAGAGATAAAACAAAGGTGAATGATGAAACAGGGACAAAAAGGAAATAATAAAAAAAAGAATTTCTCCTTTGCTATTTAGATACCTGTTGTGACTTTGTTCAAAGCAGCAGTCTACCAGTGGTTCCTTAGATTTCAAAAAAGTAATATTTTTTTGCCAAGAGAAAAATAAACACTTCACAGTGAAGCATACTTGCACAGGAACTTTCTGCAGGCCCTTGAAACATCACAAACATCTCACTTTGTGTGAACAGTCATCTTATGCTTCGGATGACATGTAAAATTTGTACACATAAATCAGTTGAAGCCTGCACAATCTGTCATGTGAATAGTCTTGTTAGCATCACCTGAGCTCCCTGGGGACTGGGAGTGTCAGAGGATAATGCTTGGATCAGTGAAGTCTAGTAATTGTGTTTGCAATGGAGGTGACAACAGTAACGTTATGCCCACCTGAATTTCATGAGCTTTTGAGAAAGATTCCTTAGCAAGAAACAGTTCAGAGAAATGGCAGGGGACTAATTTGTACTGAGAAGAAACAAGGTATAGAAGAAACAAGAAAGAGTAAAGGATGTAAGAGACTGAAAATACTCTCTATAAACAGAGAACACATTTATCAGCATGATGTTAGATCTCCCAAGACACCACGTGTCCTCAACTCTTGCTTCCTATTTCCCTGCTGACAAGCTGGCAGCACTGAGGACAAAGAGAAGCTGCACCTTAGCCATGTAGTTGTGTCTCTACACAGTTACAGTGGGAAAATGTCTCTCTGAACTCCTCCACACAGTGCTGGGCTGCAGTTTCAATCCGCATGAGCCACCTGGGAGATAGAGGCCAGGCGCGTGAAAGGAAGAAGGCACCAGCCTTACTGTCCACAGATGAACTGCATCCACATCCAAGAAGTAAAACGGAGAAACGAATTCAACTTTTCCTAGAAAAATGGGGGGGAAATGGTGGAAAAGGAAATTTAGACATTCTGCCAGATGAATCCAGCCAAAAGTAAATATGGAAAAATATTATGGAGGAGCAGAAAAGTTACATTGCTTGGCACGTTTGAAATCAGCCATGCTGGTTTAACTGATAAAACCGCTTGTGAGGAGCAAAATGAAAAGGTGACCTAGTAATTTCTTTCCACTTGCACATTTTTTGTCAGTAATCTGTGCTACTTCACATCAGTTATGGACATCAGCAAAATCTATTGCTCATTCTGAAACTGCAGGTGAGAGCAGAACTGAACAACCTGACCCTCTGATAACCCACTGGCTGATACGGAGTTACGTGTGAGATTTTACAATTGCTTGTTTTCCGGACAGAAAGCATTTCTTGTTAAAAGCTACAATGGCTGCTAAGAGCGGGTCGCTCATATCACGACATCAAAACCAGACATTTGGTGCACATTAAAAAAAAAAAAAATAGTTAATGCTTTTGGTAAATGTCTAAGAAACTCAGCTGCACGTGTGTTTCCATACCCGGTACGAACCAGGTCCATATGGGGCTTCAACAGTCAAGTAAAAATGTGGCAAAGGGAAAGAAAGTAATAACATTGACTGTCCTTATATTCCACTATCTTCAGGTGACTTCTTATCCCTAAGGGTACTGTGCAAGTGACAGATATAATCTGCCCTAATAAAGCTCAGTCTGCTACCGATGGTTGTTTGAAGGGGCAGTGTACGAGCCTGTGAATCAGACGACCTCAGATGAATGGCCAGCAGGACTCAGAGCTAGCGGACCATTTTTCAGTTTTCGTTTTTAGCAGGAGTCTGTTCTTCCACTAGCAGCCGATGGCTGGTGGCAAATAAATCTGTTTGTGTCATGCAGATTCTTCCCGATTGTTTGCCTTTCTCTGAAATAGAGATAATTTCATGTTCTTCCTACGTATGCTAAGAAAACACCAGTATTTACATTAAATTCTCTTAAATGGATATAATAATATTGTATATACAGCATAAATGAAACATGAGTTCTCATTAAAGTATTAGAGCCTGCCCAAAGTTTTGTGGCATCCTACATTATAACACATGGCAAGTTGAAACATTTTTTTCCTCATGCTTGGTTTCTTCTGCATTTGCATTCCTACCTCAAATACATAAATTGCCTAGGGCTTTCCTCAGATGATGAGGACTCTTCAGCCATTTTAAGGATTTCTGTGGTCTCTGGAGACTTCCTACTTGAGGCTAGAAGTGAGAAAGCAGATGTGAATTCCACATTCAAACCTGGGGATTTAGAGGCGGCTAACCTACGGTGCAATTTCCTCACGTTTGAGTAAGAGAAGTTGGGTAGAATATGCAAAGCCAGCGTGTGGTTACCAACTGAAAAGGACCCCTTTGTAGTCCCAAAGGATATATTGGTTTCATGCCACTGCAGTCTTTCCCAGAAAAGGACACATCATCTGTCAAAGAGATCATATATTAGAAAGTAGGATAATTTGGTCTTATTTTCACATTGGCACAGGAGATAAGGAAACTTCATTTACCAGCTGAGTCTGATCTCAGAGATACCAGAGCTGTCTGTTCAGGAAAGAAACTTTAAGATCAGATTGAGCTGACAGCAATTATACTCACAATTATGTCACCTGCCTGTATAGTATCATTATTTTCCTGACATTCTTCCTTCTCTTTGTTTCTGTTCACTACAGATAAGCAGAAATTTAAAAAATGTTGATGTTAAAAAATTATACAAAACTTGGGAAAACATTTTTGCTGGAATTTTCTTTCAAGAATTTTCTTCTGCTGAAAGATTAAAGCTCCAAATTGGAGGGGAGCAAGAGATGAGAATATCCAGATTTCAGCTGCTGGGATCTGAAAATATTTTCATATTCTGAGTAAAACATTGAAGTATTGACATTGTTGCTGACAATATTGCTTTTTTTAAAAAAAAAAAAAGTTCAAAATTCAACCGAAATCTTTCAAGTAGGTCTACAGTAAATGTCAGATTTTATTTTCTTTTGGGGGGGATGAGAAAGGATTATTATTGATCACAACTTACAACATCTTAATGCATAAATAATTTTGTATGTTCTGCTATATAACTAAAGATTTAGACTTCTGGAAGAGTTCTGTAATTTTCTATTTATCCTCTATTTTTAAATTGAGGTGGATATAAAGCATCTAAATTAAGACACTAAGGCATACATGTTTAGAAAAATGGTCCTAGCTTTCAGAACTATTAGTTGAAAATTAGTTGAAGTTCTGACTAATATTCAACTTGATAGGCATAACCTATCTGAAATGTTGCTAAAATATGCCAAGTCCTTCACTTGTCAAGCATATTAAGAACAATTTTAAAAGTCAAAAGTAACTCTGAATGTTCACTTATTATTACACTTTGAAGATGATTATAGCCCAGAGGCTGCCAAATCATCATGAAGAAAAGATGATAGTTTTCCAAGCATTTGTTTTGTGTCACTCTTACCATACAAGGTACACATACAAGATTATCACAAAAGTCTGGATAAACTGCCTCTGATTACCTCCCACATGTGAGATTGATACACCCTGCTCATGATGTGCACACTCTTTTTTTCTCTATGAATGATGCCATTAGGAGATGATTTCAGGAAGAAAGAAGCAAGCTCATAATTATTTTTAACAGAAATACAGTATTTTTGTCAGATATTAAAAAGAGCTGTCTACCTCAGCAGCTAACATTTGAGTAGTTTCTTCAGTAACAGTTGATTTTAAAAATAATTGCCTGAGTTCAGGGTATACGATGTTATGAAATAGAACATGCAAGTACCAGATTAAAAGAAAAAAAAAATGTGCAAGATCAATTTACACTTTATTGTAGATTTTCCAAAGTATTTGTAGGGAATTGTCTACACCAAAGAAGCTACAGCCTTAAAGTAGCATACTATGACATAGGATTAAAGACCAAAATAAGTAAAACTGTGAGATTATTACTGTGGATTATAAAGAAGAGAGTTATCTTGGAGATACGTGTTTGGGGGAAGACTGCAGAGTGAGTGAGAAGAAGGTCTGACAGACGAAAACAGAAAAGGTATCCTAGCAGGATAGAAGGAAGGAAGCAAAGGAGATAAAAGGAGCAGGAAAATTAAAGGATTGGGAAGAACAAAAGAACAAGAGAAGGAAGATAAAAGCAGGGGTGAGGTGATGAGATATGCAAAATTCTACACAGACACTTATAAAATTAAAAACACACCCTGGTGTGTACAAAACTTACCCACACCTTCTTTTCACTCAAAGATCACTCTTATGCTACCTGATAGTCCCATAGATATGCACTCCATTTCACAAATAAAAAGGCATATAAAATGCACATCCAATTAACTTCCAGTCTAAATCAGATACAACCCTCAGCTGAGCACCAATTTATATACGCGTTGAACTTATTACCATGAGACATCACATTGATTATTAGTAGGGCTGTACACCATCCTGGATCCTGATATGTAAATAGGTACAGGTTGAGACCTCCATGTGTGTGCTTCCCACTTTATTTCCAGTCTAGTGCTGTGCCTGTAACTAAGAACCTAGCTACCATCACAAAACGTAAAAGGGCACTGACAGCCCTCAGTGTGACACAGGACAGGAAAGCGTCACCATGTGAGATCTTCAGGTGGTGAAAGAAGCGTGGTGATAGCCAGGGAGCAGTGTTTGGGAGGCACTGCTTTCATGTATACTCCGGGTTGCGGACATTAACGTTTGGGTGAAGGTTTTCTTTTTTTGTTTCATTAGGTTTGGTGGTCAAACCCGTCTGGCACTGAGGCCCAACTGGTCGCAGGATACCAGTGGGAAGGAAATTACAGCAGGGGGCTTTAAGGTCATATTTGAGATGTAGCATAACAAATGGTTTCAGAGTTGGAGTGTGGGGAAAGTCAACTGCTAGAAGAAGATGCCTCGAGCACAAGAACCCGTCATTTTGGCTGTGTGGATGTGCAGTAAAATCTGAGAAGGGATTTGAAAGCTTATATAAATGAGTATGGTGAATGTTAACCCAGACATACATACATTCATGTGAGTGTGCACAGTCTTCTAAGCGGAGAGACAAACATCCAAGTAGATGTAATAGTTTAAAGAGGGAGTGATAGCCATAACCATGCACCCACCCATTTTAATCCTAGGAAAGTATCAGCAGATGCTTACAGCCCTGAGACCCCCATTTTTACTGTGAGTTCATGTGGTGTTTGCAGCAGGGTGATCTTCCACTGAAAAAGTTTATCCCGATCGACAGTATCCATGCAGTCTAATACAGGATGTGGCTGTAGGAAGAGGCAGCATCAGTCCCAAAAGACTCCTGTTTCATTTGGCGTATCTATTTTCTGGCTCACAGAATAAGGGAAATAAAGTATGGTCAGCTTCTCAGGGCCACTCATTTTTCATGCGTCTGATCAATACACACTGTGTTTAATTAATCTAATAAACCCACAGTTGACCTGGGTTTGCACTTCTCTCCTAGCCATACAAATACAGCAGTATCCTCAAAGGCACTGGCCTGCTGACTCACTCTCAAATAAAATTGTCCTGCTGGATGAGTCTGACCCTTCAACCACCAGTGGATGAGCTCTGTAGCTGATGGGGAAGAGAAGAACGCTTACTGTGAAGAGCAGGACACAGGGCTGGTGACTCCTGCTCTCTCCTCTGTTTCTGTGGAAGCAGAGGGTGCCTGCAGAGGACAAAGGAGACCCCCCATAATGCCCACTGTTTTACCTCCTATGTCCATTTTTACCCCACACCATCCATCCATTCCATTCCCTCCCAGCTTTCAAAAATCTGGTGGTGCAAACCTCACTCCCAAGCCAGCTGGAAGTGCTCTCTCTAGAACTTTTCCAACAACAACAAAAAAGCATAAAAACTGCGAAAGTCACCATCTTCTCCACCAGGCAACGACATCTCCCAACATCTTGGTGCTTTCCATCATTGCACCAAAGCCAGCATTTCCAAAAGGTTTTGCCATGAGCAAAAAGGCTTTGGCTTTGGTGTGGTTGTCTTGGAGCCATCTAGCTGCCCTGGTGGCTTTGCATTTTGGGGATCGACATCAGCACCTGCTCATCGATGGTATTATTTTACCCCAAAATGTTTCTGCCTGTTGGCCGAAGCCCTGAACGTTTGCTCAACGTTTGCTGGTGCCCCAAACGTTTGCTGAACGTTGGCTGAAGCCTTTGCCTGGTCATGCTGGCATTTCAAGCAATTACAGGGAGGTGCCTATCACATTGATTACAGGCAATGTCGAGTTTCCCACTTCCCTTCGTTGCGTGTGTCAGGTGTGTCAGGTGTGTGTTACCACAGGTTACCCCAACACCGGTGGCAAAGGAGATAACATCGCACGCTGGTTCTCTCTCCTATCACCACATCCCAGATTTTTACAAGCAGTTGGGCGTGCTTAGAAGTGATGGTGGGTAAGTTCTGTTTAACAGAAGCCTAAGTAAGAGCCGCAGCAGTAGACATGAGGAGGGATGAGTACGGGAGCAAGAGGGCTCCTATTTTAGTCTGTATCAGATACTGGCTCCCACGGACAGCCTCACTGCTTGGTTGGAGGTTTTGAATACATCCAGAATATCTATTTGGAGACCAAGAAGAAATATGTGGCAGATAACCTTATCTCCAAGCAAGTAAGAGATGCAAACCCCTGAGACGTTCCGGAAATAGCAAAATTGGTCTAATGACTGGCCACAGTGAAGAGCTTGGTACTAGAAGGTAGGAAGGGAGTGCTTCTATCATAACATCCCTAAAAATTTCCTTATTATAAGCTGAAAAGTGAGTCTGGACAATTTAAGATTCAGGCAGCTGCTCGTCTTTGAGGAAACAATTTCTTGAAGGCTTTGTGGTATCTTTTTAGTGGTAGTGGTTACACCACTGAAAATGACAAACACATCTGAAAACCATCGGCACTGCAGCCTGCACTGTCACCCTGCATGTCCAACAGGTTCCATGTAAATGCTCAAGGAGGGAAGTTTATAGGTTTCTTTAAGTAATGTTTTGTCTGTCTATTACCCATTGCTTCTCTGTGCTCTGTCAGAAGATTTGGCTAATATTGCATCACCTTGCTCAAGTAGTAACATGTTGCTGAGTTAGTATCTGGATTAGCACGTGGATTAAGAGCTGCAGAAAGGTTTAATAGAAAAAATGACATTGTCCATAGTTAAACAATGCTCACTTTTATATGCTGTTAAAATATTCTGGTTTATGTGCCAGCATCACAAAATCCATTATTTCAGTAGAGGTCACTGACTGTTGGGATTCAGTAATTTTTAGTTTCTGTGCCTCTTTGAATCAAAAGTTCAATAAGATTTATTGGTATGACAAAGTCTAGGTCTAGTTTGGCTGTATTTTTTTTTTTTGAACTTCCATACAGTTCTGCAATTCTCAAGTTTACTTCCAGTTGAACTTTGATGAAGAAAGCATCTTTTTATGGCCTTTATATTTTAATGACAGTTATAGGTATATTAAGCAGGCCTGTATAGTACAATTGGCAGGGGAGAAATTGTATATACAGAAGATTTAAAATAAAAGAGAACTTGATAGATAACATACGTTCACTTGGTATCCACAATTTCTATTTAACCTGGGTTCTGTTTTAACAACATGAGAATCTCATGTCTCCTTTTCTTGCAAACAGAGAGCAATAGTTATAAATGTAGATATTTGGCAACTTACTGTTTGAAAAAAAAGTATTAAAATATATGACATTATATCTAAGGCAACAGATGATAATTTCAACACGGTACTTTTCAGCTTAAATCTATTATCAGTGTATTTAACTTTCCTCCAAAATTTTTGTACATTTTAAGACAAAGCAGAATTCCCTGTTTCTGGAAGCAGTAAGGTCTTCAAGCATCAATGAAGGCATTTTAAATCTTTATTTCTGTTTATATTTGATTATACAGCTGCTTTAAAATACTCTAATGTGTCCATTTGTTTTAAGTCATTTTATTTTCCTGAGCATGATAAATTACACATTGTCTCATGAAAAGTGTAATATGTCCTGGAAGCCCTTGCTAACAACTATGAAATTGTTTAATTGGTTAATGGACATTTTTAACTGAAATGATCTGCTCACCAGAAGGTAATGTGTAAAGCTTATTTGAATTTCTTCAGTTTTCAGTGTTAAATGGCCATGACCCAAAACATTTCCTTTCTCTCTAATAATTTTTTATTAGTAGTGACTGACTTTTTTCTCTACCATTGCCAATCTCTGTTTTGTACAAACTCCCGAGAGAGTCTCTTACTAGTGTTATCCACATGCTAAATAGGTGACAACACAATTTTTCTCTCTAGGAATATTTTTTTATTTTTTGCAATGTTACTTGAGCCAAAGCTCCTGTTTGTATTTGAATTGTTACCCAGTTGTCTCCCTAACATTAGTGGCTATAGGAGAGAATTTTAGGTTAGGGATCAATTTACTCTGATGGTTTTGCCGTGACTGCAGACGGTGCTGACACACCTGAGCGAGGCTGCAAAATCCACCAGGAAAGCCAAATAAATAGTTTAGAAGTCAACCAACACACTCCGCTTCGTGCCGCTGCACGACACCGCTGCCACCTGAGCGCCAGTACCCACCTAATCCATTTAAAACTAGTTTAGAGACGTCTTTTGAGCCTCCAGCCTGCCTTCAGTGCAGTTCAGGTCTACCTTTAGAGGAAGTAAAAACGATTCAGGACCCAACATGCCCATGAGCTTGGTGAAGTAACCAGCGATGCTCCCAGTGCAACAGCGACGGGAACTCCTGAGACTGCAGCCTCATAAACAGCGGTTAAGCTTCACAGAAAAATAAGATGCAGAGGAGGCATTAGGGCAGTTCATAGGTGCCGGACTGAAATTGCAAATCTCTACTTACTGGAAAACAAAACAAAACAATAATTTACATTATATGATTCCCTAACTGCAATGGGACTGATCTGACATTGCTGCCCGGACTCGTAGTTCTCAATAGACCTCAGCTAGTATTGCAAGTCAATTATTTCATTAGTTTGATCAGTGGATTAAATTACACAATTTTGAATAATCATATTCCATTTACATAGTCAGTCTTTTGCCATCACGGTTTATAGGAAACTCATTACACGCAACCATGTGTCTCTATGAGTTTGACAAGCACAGACCCTCATCCTTGACCTTTATTATTAAAAATGATGGGGTTGTGGTGAATTAAATTATTTTTTTAAAAACATATTTAATAGAGATTTCTCTTCCAGCTTATTTCATGCTACTGAAAGCACAAAACTTAGAAAGCATGAACGATCATTTCAGAGCCCAAGGAAAATAGTAGCCAGCTGTTTTCTGATTTGAGAGAAAAGCTATGCCAACAGTTGTCTGTGCTGATTGTACATCATTCTCCCAAACAGCAGCATAAACTGGGAAACACTCTGTCTGCCAGAAGTATTCTTTCCCTGTGCTTTACTTCATAAAAAATTAGATTGCAGAATAAACTTATTTCTTAACAGATTAGCAGCACCCAAGCACTATTTCAGCCTAATACAAGTAATAAAAGCCATGCAAGTTACTGCCAATCTAAAATCGAAACACACTGTCTTTTAGCCTCATGCTGTCATCGGATAGGTCACCTATTGGCCTTTGTAGATGTACAAAATCTCACTCATCTGTTATATCTGAAACAGCATGACTTCTCAGATTGTATCAAAGTGCCAGCAAACTGCAATTTTTATCACTTTTATCACCACTTATGAAAATGGTTCTAAACTCCTAAAAACATCTAACAGCCTTTGTGCGCTTTGGCTTTCAAATACTTTAAGCTTTGATTAATATCCTTGAGCTTAGACACGCTGCTACTTTGGACATGTTTCTCTCAGTTTAAATCAAGCTTTGTTTCTTAGTTTGCAACCTTGGACAAAAGGAGAATTTAAGCCTACTCAGTATTTACACAAGAGACCACAACCTGGGGAACAAGTGAGGCTGTGATTTCACCATTCTTAATACCAGACGTACATTACCACATCCCTGAACAAGACAAACTTGTCCCGGGTCACACAGGGGTACACAATCACACTGCAGAGGATAAATGGGCAGGCAGCCACAAGACGTGATGCACCCATTTGGTCAGATTAGTGTTTTTAATTTCAGCTTGATGCCAGCTACAGGAGGACAGACAATAACATACAGTGAATAGCTAAATTAAATTCCATACAGCATTTGATCTATTTATCAACTACTAGTGTCTCTTCGTTATTACACCATCATCGTCGATTGGAACAAAGTTTCACAGATCTCCACTCCTTTGAATAAACCCTTATTCCTGTTGACTTCATTTGAAGTTAATAACAATGTTCATCTTGATTGGGCGGGTAATATCGACTGTATTTCCTTGTGACCTTGAAAGAACTGAGAAAACAAAAACGTCCTAGAAGTAATTGATCTCAAAATTTTATATTTTCAAAATAACAACTAATCAGAATTTCAACACTGCAAAATCATCACAAACAGATCTTTGAATAAATGTAAATCACTTCTATGATATTTGATATTTAATAGCATCCCCATTTAAGCTTTTACCGGTTCTGGTGTAAATCAAAGTATCTGCCTGAAGTAGGATAAAAGGTCTCTCTCCTTTTTATGTGCACTGAGAATTTCAACCATTTTCCAAAACCCCTGAATTCTCGAAGAGTTCATTTGACAATAGGAAAAAGGTTACACAGATAATGGTCAAAGCCTTAGTGGCTGAACGTAGTACCACCTGTTATCTGCTGATGCTTACACACAGGTTCAGAGTTGTTTACTCATTGATGGAGATCATCGGTTGCTACTAATGAATTATGTTATTTGAAGCAGCCAGGCAGAAAGCTGGAATCCACAAAGCTAAACAACACAACCTGTTGGCAACACAAAATGCTTTTACAAGCCCATGCTTGGCAGTTGGAGGAAAAATGGGCTTTCTGCCACCACGTTAAGAATGCAATGGCATTGTACATCTATAGAACTGCATAGGCCTATTTTAATTACATAAACCTGTGACACAGTGTATCTCAGAGACCAGAACCAAGTGCAGGAATTTAAAGCAGCTGACACAGAGAGGGAATCATTCATGTGGAAACTGAATCTTCATCATTTTACTAAAGCCCTGTCAAAAAGCCTGGACTGCAACAATCAACCCAGATCTCCAGGGCTGAGAGCAATCCATGGCACAGAGGTGACTCTAGTGACTCTAAATATTTTTTCCAAGTTCTGCCTCATTTACAAATTACCATTCTTGGGCAAAATTATTAAGAACAGACCAATGCTAAGTTCCAACAACTTGGTATTCCAGAAACAAACTCCAACTTCCAGCATGTCATACCTGTCAACAGCCTGAACACAACTAGGGCTTCTGACCCCGGCAAAGCATCGAGGTAGCTCTGATGGCTGTAAAAGCTTTGATAGGGAGCAGTAACTAAACACACAAAATTCCTCAGGTATTTTAAACACAATCCAAGAAATAACTGTACTATGAAGTATAAGATTCCTTTTATTAATCCTTCCTGCACTGGACACCGAACTAGAGCTGGGACCAAACTTGGCCATATCCTCAGTACTGGCAGAGAAAAAACCCACCCCCCCTATTGTGCAACCACTCAGATATGCGCATTAGTATGCTAATAATATCACTGTTTCTTATCAGTTCTAAGAGTGGGTTTACCTTCACCCTGCATAATAGCAATGATAAAAGCAATCCCATAAGACACTACAGAGCAGCGCAGTAAAGGCTGATTGCATATCACCACACAGGCTTAGCCACTCGTTACTTAAAAACATACAAAAGGATAGATACCACAGGATACATGTGGAAAAAGTACCACTCCCAGCTTTGTTAGGGATCATCCTCCCATTCCTCCTGCACATCTGCGGGAGGACAGGGAGCTGGGGACAGGAACCGACCTTGCTTGGCCTACATTAGGTCAGACAAACACAGGAGTTAACTTTCAGGCATTTTGGAGCTACTCTATTATTAATCCAATTTAGTATGGATCCTAAATTGAGATGTGGAAAGATCTACAGAAAGAAGAGCTTGGTTTAGTCTTTCCTAAACATCATGTAATAGTGACATCTTTTTGCACAAGAAAAGTAAGCTGTACGCCAAAAAAGGGTGTAGCAATGGGTTCAGAGAAAAGCAATGCTTGAAAGCAGGCAACAAAGTCCTTCCTACTGCTTCTCCTGAGTTGGTGTGCTTCGGTATAGTCCCTGTCCTGGACAGCACCAACAGCACCATGTAGTCGATGGTATTTCGGAGAAAGAACAAAGAAAAGGATTATTTTATGGAGCAACATAATGCTGTGTTGCAAGGACAGAAGGAATGAGAAATTGCAGGAAAAGTTTATGTCAAAGACAGACATGCTAAACATAAATTTGAAGGAAAATGCATGTAAGTGAAATAAAAATGAGAAAGGAAGATACAAAATGCAGGATCATCCATCTAAAAGAGCTTATATATGTACATAAAATATATGGAATGGCAAGACATAAGAATGGCAGATGTGTTTAATATGGATACTAGTGCAGGAAAGTACAGAACTCTAAGAAAAAGAAATGTAAGGAAAATAAAGGAAAGCAAAACTGTTAACACCTAAAGATAATAAACCAATTTATATATTTTTTAAAGCACCGTGGTAAGAAGACACTGGGCTTTATACAGAAACTCTTTCTCTTAAGAGGAAATAAATAAGCTTACAACTGAATGAATATACTTTAACTCAAGCCTCCATTCTTCCTTCATTCAAGAGAGAAAAAGTTTTTCCTTGGTCGTGTTTTCAGTTACAAGAATATGCTTTTATGACTTTTCCTTGTAGCAACACCTTTTCTGTGAATTAATTTGCCAAACAGAAGACTGCTCCCAGGCAAATCATAAAAGTTGCAAAGGTATGAGTGTCTTTCATAGCAGTGAGCTGTTCACATCTCAAAATAATTGAGGCTGTTCAGGTGCTAAACTAATTAAGGATGTCTGTCTCAATTTAAGTTTAGACTAGATGCAGGTTGGGACAGTAGTTATCAACAGATCATCTTCTTTCAGATCAGTTACTTTGGCTTCCATTAAAGGCCACAAAAACATTAAAACATAGGCATTGTTCTTAAGCTCCATACTAATTTATTCAGAAAGGATGCTCCTTAGCAGGAATTTCCTGATACACTGCTTCAAGTTAAAAAAAAAAAAAAAAAAAAAAAATTGAGACATCTTCTTGGCTTTTTTCCCCTTTCATTAGCAAATTTCCCATTCCTTAGTGTGACTACACTTTACTACTGTAAACACAGGTGCCAGCAAGTATCTTCCACAAATCCAAGACTTTGGGCATTATTTCCTCAAAGGTTGGTAACTTAGTCATAATAGTTGAAAAAATAATTTCATCAAAAGCTTTTGTCTATTTTCTTCAGTGATGCAGTTTTAGCCTGAAGTACCTATTGAGCTTATTTTACTTAAGGACTGGTCTACTTGCGATGTTTCTGTCTGTTAGTCCATCTGATGTCCTCATCCCCTCTCCACCCCTACATTTAATTCATTGGCCAACTGCACACAAACCTGCAGGTAACACGTTATTAAATTGCTGTGGATTTCATTAAAATTGGTTTCTGGGGAGGGAAAAGGAACCCAGATTAATTCTCTTCCTGAGCAAAAGCCTCTCATGTGCTCCGCTTCCCTGTCTGAATGGCCAGGCCAGTCAGTGAAAAGCACATGCTGATCTTGTCCTGAGAGTGTGCACAGTATGGTAGAAAAATTTGGAACATCGGGCCTTGAGAAAGGAGCTGAGGTTATTTTGTAAGGTGGAGCCTTGCATGGGACATACGTAAGAAGCCTTACACAGGACACATATCCATTCAAAAATAGGAGTTGTAAGAAAATTACTCTAAAGGGTCATTCTTAAGAAAATAAGAGAACTTGGTTTTGATTCACAGAAAATAGAGAATTTTCAAACATCATCTCAGGGTTAGCTTGCAGACTGCCTAGGGAGCCCTGTTATCTACCCTATGCACAGGTTCTGCTCTCACAGCTGATACTTTCAACACCAAAAATAAAGGACTCAATTATGGGACACCACGGTTGAGTCAGTCGTTCAAACACTTGTGTGATTCTGAAGTCTTCCTTAGAGAAGACATCTCTGGGTACAGACATTGCTGACCAGCACCTTCCCTGGAAAGTTGCTTCCAACTTTGTCAAATGTTAACTGGTTGGCTGGAATCTCTTCTCTTAGATACGTCTCTTGTTGATCATTTCTCACCTTCTCGTCTCTGTTCTTGCACTTTCCAGCAAAGAAAGATGCCTCCCTGTGTGCTTCACCATGCAGCAGCTCTGAGGAGGCTGAAGCTAAAGGATGAACCCAAAGTCACATCAGCTGGCCAGCTGGAAGGTCAACCAGAAGGAGCTGTGAGTAGAAGAACACGGGCTTTTTCAGAATGGCAATGGGAAAGAATAGGTGTTAAGAGGCAGAAGGAATGGGCACGAAGGGATGAATGGGAGAGAAGGTAGAGGGGGCATCACGACTGGACTTGACTGCTCCACACGACTGGAGCAAGAAGCCACTGAGCGTTACTAGAAAACTGAGACCAGAACAAAATAAGGCACACTGAGAGAAGATAAAGTTGACAGAACTCTGATCACCGGTAGTGGCTGAGATGGGCATGAGCTCTGGGACTGACGGAAAACTGGGAGCCATGCTGCTGGGACGAAACAGGAGCAACAGGGTGGCACCAGTCATGACTAGGGAGAGCAGGCACTGATCTTCCTATGGGCAGCCTACAGGGCTGGTGGAGTGAGCTGCCTCCAAAACAAGGTAACTATTGCCATAGCGTGTGAGGTAATTCATCCACCTGAAAATTGGGACTTGTTGCTAGAGGTGTGTCCCCACGCTGATATACAGATACCATTTATCTGATAGCACAGGATCCGTGCTTGTATTTCCTAACACGTATAGCATCATGTGGACATCCAGCTCGAGCGGCGCGAGCTTAGCACCTCTATCAGCCACTCCATACAAACAAACGTGTGCCCAAAACTGTCAAAGCACACTCCCTTCCAAAGCCTGGAACAGAAATGAAGCATCATTTTCCTCTTCTGGCAGGGCGTATTTGTGATACTCTGTGCACCTCATCTCTCAGACGCAGAGCTGTAAATCCATTTGCTAAACATCAATCTCAGTCTCTCCAGGCTGAGACACAGGCACAACACTATCCTTAAAGTCGATGCACTTGAAGTTGATTAAAGCTGTGCTTTGAAGATAAAAAGTGTGATAAAATATTCCATGCTTTGAAAATGAAGCATGAGACATCTCAAGTTGAGCATCCAAAATTAGGGGATGCTTTTGACAATCCTGACCTTAATCTCTCTGTGTCTCAATTTCCCATTTATAAAATGAGGATAAGAGTGGCACTTAATTTTGTAGGGAACCATAGATTAGCTAATTTTATGAAGCATTCACATGCTATGGTGATAGCACAGCACAATTATCCGTCAAGATATTAGATAATTTTACATTTGATGCGGGATTTGCCTGTTGGATGTTGACTAAGATGTGACATCAAATATTGAAGGAAGAAGAAATATGGAGTAACTACCCCTTTATTGAAAAAGGTAGGATTTCCCATAAGAGGGGAAAACCAAATACCTTTACAATCATATAATCAAAAGCTGTTTAATAATGTGTATACATAAAAGGGGCAGAATGCAATTTGCACAGGAAGCCTTTATTTCTACATTTCTCACATTTCAGGCACCTGCTTTTGTAATTCTCGTCAGTGTTTTGGTATGGTTTCTCCCTGTAGGCAACTCTATTTTAATTACATAAAGAATTCATTCTTGAATTAGTTAAACAGTTTAAAAGTGTGAAAGTTCTGGTTTTCATACACAATGTAATTAAAAATATTTTTATTGTCCTCTTTGTCTTTACCATGTACCTCTGATTCCTTTGTAAGTATTTTTATAATATGATAAAGTAATTTATTGTTTTCATTATTATTACTGAAATCTTATCAGGAAGCTTAGCAGTTGATTAAATTACATAATGCATGAAGTAGGTAGAATCAATTAAAGAACGGAAAAAGAGACTTCTGACATTTTATTAAAATAACACCTTTCATTCAAAAAAGATCCAACTGGTATCAACAAGTTTTAAATGAGGTTTGTTATTTGTTGTTCAATACAATGCTCTTTTGAATGTATGTGCACAACAGTCCAACTTTGTGCCAAAGGGTGAAGTGAGTCTCCAAGAGAAGGAATGTTGTAGGTTGTTCCAAGAACTGTAAATTTAATTTGGATAGAAAATAGTAACCATTGCATGTTTAGTAATTTGCATTTCAGATGCAAAGCATGTCTCTTCAGCCTTAAATTTTCTAGTAAAAACATAACCGTTTTTTGTTTGTTTGCTTTATTTGTTTGCTTGTTTTTTAAATCCCCCCCAACTCTTCCTGGGAAAAATCCTACAAAACCAAGCAGTATAAAATGTAAACAACTCTCTTTCTGAGGGAAAAGGAACAGAGTGAATTGTATCTGCTGTTTTATATACCATTGGCAGCAAGGCTTAGCCAAAACTTGGTGGGGTGACAGATAAAATAATGAAGAATAAGAAATAAGATCTGTATTGATTGGAATATGGTTTTCAGTGTATTTAAGAGTATCTAATGCAGACCGTACTACATATGCATTCAGTTTACTAGCACTAAATGCCACAGAAATTCCGTTACAATCAGGGTGCAATATCTGAAATATAAAGCTGCCCAATGTAAACAAATGGCAGAAATATCAACCTTAATTCAGTACAATCTTTCCTGTATTACAGTCTTTGTTTCTCCTCATAATAACTAATGTTAATTTTAAGAAGAACTATATTCCAAGTATAAGCATGAGCATTTTCTGGACAAAGGTGTTCATTTAGTTCTATGAATAAATTAATTAGTTTTTCTTCTGAAATAAACCATCACCATCACCTAATTTATTTTTTCCCCCTTTCTTTTCAATACGTGCCATGCGCCTCATTTCTGTGTTATATTTTAAATGCCACCCTGAATATTTTAAGGTCTGTATGGATTATTTCCATTTTCAGCTCTTTTCCATTGTATGTATCTCCATTTACTACGTTGCCAGTAATTCACTGGAGTAATCACTCAGTTCCACTGTGACAGCTCTCCTCAAAGTTGCCAGTCGCTCCTACGCATTTCTCAGCGTTCTGGTTAATGCGTGTCCAGAATGTACTTGCCAACGAAAGAGATTCCAGTAGCTGTTATGAATTATAACGCTGAAATCAGAACTTTAATTTTACACCACACAGATTTAAAACTCGTATGAGTCTCCTTTCTCCCCATCTTTATATTTCCAGTCTCAAAGGCCAAGATCACCCTTACAGCCAGGCATTTTCAGAAATCTCTCGAGGCTTCTTCTAGGGATAGCGTGACTCCTATGTCTAAGTTGACAACACGATGATCTCCACTGGGCTGTTTTCTATCTAGCGACGGAGTAAGAAGAATTCAGTCAAACACATAGTCACTCAAGAACTTCTTACCATAAATATCATTGATGATTGCTGTACCTGGCTTTCTGCAATGCCCGATCTGAAGTTAAATCAACTAAACACTTATAAGCAAGGTACAAAGCCTCAGTGCTATGTGAATTTTTGCACTTTATTAGACTACAGAGGAATGTCTTGCAACAATAACGGACAAACCCAGAGAATGAACATTTAGTTTACTCAGGAATAGGAGGCTTTATTGGGAAACTGAGTGACAACAAGGATAGGCGCAAAATTCTGACAGTGAAAACTACATTCCTAAAAAGATATGTTACAACATTATGTGTCTGCACATTTCAGGTAAGGGGATAAGGGAGATTACACAGGAGGCTATTAAGTCATTCGCCTATAAAATAGCCCTCAAGGAACACTTTTGTTCTTATCACATCTGCAATTACTTGTATTGATATTTCTCACTTATCCTTTTGTCTCCCACTCTGATGTAGCTCCCCCAATTCAGACCATGACCCATTACAAGCCTCCTTCACAAAAAAGTGTTTCTGCTATGAATAACACAGCAATTAAATGCCTGATGTTACTGACAATTTTGAGGTTATTGACCAAAATATAAGGGTTGTTTACTTCTCTCCTAACTCCACTATACTTTTCTTGTTCCTACTCCTAGGACGTGCATAATAACAGCTGGACATGACCTTGTATTTGTTGTTCTTCCTGTGGGTGTGGAGATGTTGATAGCTCATGATGGAGCTCACCAGCCCTGCATGTTTCTGAGGTCACCGGAAGCCTTCCTTACTGTCCTGGGTTGAGAGACACAGGACTAACTTTTCTTCTAATACTGGGGAAAATTGTACTTTTAGAAGACTCTAGTG
>JAOXJK010000023.1:95302919-95313498 GCA_025774025.1 Xenus cinereus | reverse complement strand
GGGAGGGGTCATCGGGTGATAGAATAATTGTCTAAACGACAATAGACTGTTATGGGTTTTCTCAAACCATAACAAGGTTCTATTCTGTACAATAACATTTAAAGTCCACATTTTAAAAATTGCTGTCAGCGTGTCTGTGAAATAAGGGGCCTTGCGATTATTAGTGAAACTTGCTAAAGTAGTTAATAATTTGCTTATCTGTTGTAAGCTGTCCAATTTCTTTGTTTCACCTGAGACCTCAGAGGGCTTTCACCCTTTAAAATCCTACTGTAATTTACCTTTGGGGGGAAAGAAGCAATGGCCATCCCAACAGTAATGGGGTGTACCGAGCGCTGAGCTTGCTCCTTTATAGCAGGAGCTGCAGACATCCATAAAATGACTCACCTTAATAGTCCTGTTGAAAATAAATAATTGCCAGATCTGGCTATGACTTGCTTGGTCAACAGAGTTAACTTTTCGGTGTACAGTCCACTGATCAGTCAGACAGTTGAATTTACGGTAGTGTTACTTGCATTATAAATATAGAAGTGGAAGCAACCAAACGAGTCATCTCTCCTTTCCTTGCCTTTCTGTGACATCTTTTCCCATATCCTGTGTGTTTGTTTGCCGAAGCTGTAAACAACATTATGTTTTGCTGCCTGTCTGTGTATCGTATATTTTACTGGCGTCCTAGTCTTCCTGATTGGTGCCAGCCAGTACAGATACACCACTACTGAAGTACAAACAGTAGATTCAGAATGTATATGCTCTCCTTTATCCTTAGCCATCAAAGAGCATGACCAAAGTGTGTGCAGTTTTATAAATAAGAATGCTGAGCCAGAAAAACCTCAAATTAATGTATATCACAATTCAAAAAGACGTACAATTATAAACCAAAAGCCTGAGAGTGGCCAGATAACAAGTTTTTATTTTCTTGTCTCTGTGGTTTTAATTGATAAAAAAATCACAGTTGTGCATTTAGTGTTATAGTTACGAAAACGAATTTCTGAGGAACATCAGTACTTCTCCAAAAAAGTTTGCATTAGTATATAACTGTAGCTTTGCAGTGCTTACTTTTCAAAAATACTTGTAAAAGCATGAAGTCCTTTCTTATCTTCAGATAAAGAGGGTGTATCTTCAAGACATACACAGGGTGTTCTCATACCTCGGCTAAGAGCGGGTTATCTTAACCAGCTCTGTCTCTTCGTCTGGCGTGATTGCACTGACTGCCCAGAAGATGTAAGACACAAGGCAACCAGAACACATTCCTCAACAACAGGAACTACGGTGACCCCTGCTCTCCCCAGCCAGCAGTGTGGGCACAAAATCTGCCTCCAGAAAACTTCTGTGGTGCGTCTTTTATCCAGTTATTTTTTTTTTCTAGCTGTAGCACCAGATCTCCTCAGGCCTTTTCACTCCTGCCAGCAATCCTACAGTAAGAGATGAAGCCGGGCGATAGGATAATATGAGAACTTACGCACCGTATCTCTTAGAGATGAAAAGAAAACTTTGATATGTGCTTCATCCACTAGCAGTCGGGCTTGAACAGTAGCACAAGATTGTGCGTTCAGGTAGCCAGATACATGGGTGTGCCTTCAGTTCAAACGGCAGATATAACGTCTCAGCCTTATTTTCATGCTGTTTCCTGGAGCTGCAGGCACTCTTTGCCGAGCAGGCTGCACTTCAGCACAATAAACTCCCTTTATGGCTTAAGCACTAGGTAAAGCACTAGACATCACCTTCTAATTCAGGTGAATCTGAGTGGCATCAGCCCGCAGAAGGTACTGTAGTTAAGTGTTTTCCTGCTAGGCTTTTGATGCTCGACAAGCCAGAAATAAAAATGAGCGCGAGAAGAGCAAGTGCCCACTAATTCTCTGTGGGGACCTGTGTCAAGAATTGCCCACCAAAGGGGACAGCCCATTTTAAGCCGTGCAGAATTCGCTGCTAGTGAGGTGTCCCTCCTGAGCAGAGACATCAGAGGCAGCGAGCAGAAGTGACAGTGGCAGCCAGCAAATCTGATTTCCCTCGAATGCCGGGGGGACACCGCCTGTCAAAGCAACCAGGTCTCCATCCAGCATGACAGAGCACAGTAAGATCTGAAGCTATCTGTTGTTCTCATAATGCCTTGGCACTGCCTAATGGTGGATTAGCTCAGGCACGCAATAATTGCCTGAAAAGTCACTGTGTGGGTTTCTTTTAAATAATAGGCAGGTATATGTGGCTGTGCAGTGTCTGTTTGATAGACATCTGTAACCTGTCTTTGCTGAGGATGGGCCTAAAAATACCAACCGTCAACAGATCCAACTCTTACAGTAATAGGTACCGTTGCGAGTCTATAGAAAGCTGCTTTAAAATGTAATAAAAACTATATTATTTTGCTCAAAGGAAATGCTTTTGAAATGAGAAAACTAAGCATAGAAATGAAACTGCGAATTGTGACCGATTCTTCTCTATTTTTTACTTTATTTGCTATCACCTTATTTCATGTCTTAGCACTAGATGATCACCAGTAATATTATATTTTGTGATCGATTTTACGACGCACTGTATGATTGCAATAATATCGTCGTCTGTTTTGTTCACGAATTTATTGAATGGCTTATTGAATGACAGTAAGCCACTTATGCCAGAAGTCTCATTAGTCAGATGATTTCATTTCTCTTGCATAAGTCACATTTAATGATGGAAGCGCAGTCTGGATCAGAAGCTCTGTGACACAGGAGTGCAACCTCCTGTTCCAGGAGATATCTGTCCCGAGGAAGGGCTTGGTACTTTGACTTGAAGTTCAGAGGAGTTAGAGTGTTTTTTCAATGAGCTCTTGAGAGCCCAGGAAACTCTTGTGTGTAAACGTGGGAGCCTCCCAAAGCCAGGGCTGTGTGTGCTGCTAGGAGGAATAAAAAGGAAGGAAAAGACATGCTGTTCTTGGGGCTTGGGAAAGAGGTATGTCAGAGGAGCAGCGATCTCTGCTAGTCCTTTCAGTTGCCAGCAGCTTTCCTATAGGAAATAAGAAGGTTTCTAATAAGAAACCAGTGCAGCAACTAAACACTGTTAGCTCCTTCTGAGGGACGCATAACACCCAGGGTGAAAAGTCTGGCAGCTTTGGATTACTTAAATCTTACAGTGTGACGTGGAAGGGGACAGCTTCAGAGAAACGCAGGCGGGCCAGTGTTTGATTCAGCTGGGCTCTGCTCCATGCTGTCACGCGTAGAGCAGAAGTACCTCCATCGGTTGTTGTTCCTCTTCCCTTCTCCTCCCTCTTCACCCCGCCACTTTAGCTCTTCCTCTCGGACTTTCTCTCCTCTGCCTTTTCTCCTTTCATCGTGCACCTCAGCTAGAGGTGAGCGTTTACTGCCTGCTCTGGCTACTTTCAGCATCTTTCTTGCCTGCAGTTCCTGGCGTGACACGGGTATGTGAGCTCCCTCTTAGGTCAATAAAGAGGCATGGGTGCCTTGGAGGATGCCAGTCAGCACGCCCGAAGCAAGTGCTTGCAGTGGGGACTTTGAGTCTTTTCCCCATCCTCTGTCTCTACCAGTAAGAGGTGATAAAACGCGCTCATGATGTTAGAAATACAGCAGTGCTTTCAAATTGCTAGAGAAATCATTCTGTTTTATTGGCAGATTTCTCATCTTCATTATCAGTTGTAGATCTAATAGATCAAATATTAGAGGAGATACATTTTCTGAATAGGACTGTCTTATTTGCCCTCTGTTTTATTTTGAAGTTTTTGGCAACAAAGATGAAATTCAGAGATAGAGCATTTATGTATCAGAAATTACAATGGCCTATATAATTACGAAAATTACTGGCATACACAGCTGAATTTCATCTCCTTTTGTCAAACAATATCTCTAATAAAACTTGAAAAGAAATTTTATTGGTATTTTGTAAAGTGCAGAGGGAGGAAAAAAATAATACTTGTTCAAAGAAGATACTTTTTTTTCTTCTTGAAACAAAATTAGATCCCTAATCCTGAGAGGATTTAAATACTTTAATATATGTACACGAGAGGTTCCATTAACTTAACAGGCATACGTGTTTACAAGATTGATGCCTGGGGATCTGACCATGTATCATTAAGAATCTGATTTTAAATATTTAAACAATCTCTTTCTCTTAAATTGTGCCACAGTACACTTGTTGATTGCATTTACTGTGAGCAGCTAAAAAAGAGTAACGTGCGTCCCAGCGGACAGCCGTGATTTGTTTAATTCTGAATGAAAACTCTGTTGAATAACTGGGTATCTGAAACCAAGCAAAGCATTGAAACAGGTGGAAGGTTTTTCCTTCCCCGGATGCTATTGCACCACTCGGTTCTCCTGTACTGATCCCAGCGTGCATGTGCAGGGCCAGGTCCCACAGAAGTCTATCCCAAAGGAATGAATGCACACAGGAATGTTGTAGAGGGTAGGCTGGTCCCTTGAAAAGAAATTCAAGAGCAAGACACGACATTATTTTTTTTTTTCTCTAACTTTGTATAAATGGCCTCAACCAAAATGATTTAGTCCTCTAGAATTTGTGCTGGGGATGGAGGCTTCATTATCTTCTGCCACGTTGCACGTGCTTACTGAGCTCATACACAGGGCAAGGAAAATTCCGTGGAGAAGTTTCTCAATTTGTACTCTTAAGGCTTTTGAAATGATTGCAAAATAGCTATTAGAAGCACACGTGCGCTTTTTCATGCATGCTGGCATGCAAGCAAGCAAAATGAAAGAAAAAAACAGTAATAAGTGAACATCTGGGATTTAGTTGTTATGGTAGAACTGTCCAAAATAGTTTATGGATTTTGGTTTTGAAATGCTGCATAAATTAAATGAAAACGAAAACCACTTTGAGAAATAGTTTTATTTACAATTATGACACTATACAGAGTGTCATAGCTGATACAAAACTGTGTGTGCGCGCAGATAGACATACTTATTTTGAATTTTGTTTGTGGCGTTTCAGAAAATCCTAGGGATCAGAATTTCATAATCTGCTAAATTCTATGGAGAGACATTGCTTATACTATCTGAGGAGGTGACTTGCTACAGTTAAATATACAAAATAGTCCCTCTTGAGATATAAAGTAAAAGAAAGCATTTCAGTTTAATATGTTACTCTCTAGTTTATAACCCAGCTGTCTATTTTTAAGGTGATAGACTACACGTAACAAAAATACAGGTAGTTAGAAAAGGGAAAAGATCTAACTTCTGAAATATGTAATGCTAGTATTTAAATGCAAGCATAGGAAGTTACCAAGCTGAGCAATGTAGCTGAAATCAGCATTAGAAGATGATCTTTGACAGACTTCTTTCCATAGAATGTAATTCGTTTGAAAAGAACACAAAAAGCTAGATATTTAAAGATTTGGGGGTATTTTCAGCAAAGTACATTGACTGAAACGTTCTAGCAGTATCAGCTGTGGAAATACTATACTCACCAGGAAACAAAAAGTTGTGGCTATTTCAAATACAGAAATCTCCCTGGATTGCTTTAAAGCATTAACGCTAATATTGTTGGCTGCATTGCAGTTCACCCTGATGTTCACATGGAGTTTCTAGTTTTAAAAACCCAAATTGAACTTACTCAAAACTGCTTGGTTTCATACAGTTTGTAGGGGATCCACGCTATAATGCATGCAAAAAGAAATGGACGTCGGTTTGAGCATAGTTTTTTCTTGCTCAGTAGATCCAAATTTGGGCAAACTTTATGTTCAGTTTTGGCTGAATATGTGTCACAAAATTTAGGAAAAAAATCCCTGGTATGGCACAGAAGTACAAAAAGCTTTTTATCAATGCCTACTGGAGACATTGCTGCCCTAACAGTTGTGATGTAACTCATAATTACACTAAATATTCTCCTGTTTGAAAATTTGGAAATTGTGCGAGAAAACGCTTTGACCAGGCTTTAAGTTATTTCTCTAGTGAGGAAAAATTCAGCAATATGGGAAGCACTGTAGCATACAAATTAAAAATAATCCAGAACTTTTTTTTTTTCTTCTGAAGTAGTATCTTTCAATAACTCTAAATCCTATAGCGCTGAGTTACAGTAAAAATACACTGACTTATATTTTGGCATCATAGCATATCTACTTTTCAACAGCTGTGAATAAAGTTCATAGCAATTTCGATGTAAGTAACAAGCAGTGATCTGTTCTGGTTTTGTTTTTAAATTGCTCCTCTGTAGCTCTGGATGAAAACAGTCAAATGTATAACATTGGTCAATCTTATGACTATAAACTATATAAACCCAATGGGGGAAATCTCTTTACCTGTCAAAAGGAAAAATGTGACATTAAATAATTTTCAAATTATCTATGTAAAGAGGTTACCTAATATTTATATAAATAAGTACACATGCACGTATACTTTGGAATTTCATTGAAAAGGTTGCTGTCAGCAGGTGCCACAGTAAATATTGCACCACGCAGGCTGAAAGGCAGAACACCTATGATGAATGTGATGCATGCAAAAATTATTTCGTGGTAATTATTAACATCTTTAACTAAATTAACGCATTATGAAAATTAGGAATGGCATTTCACTTAGGACATTTTTAAATTATTTCAAAGTCATAGTTGGCTCTTGAAGGTCAGTAACTTTTCCGCAAAGGGCTTTAATGTTAATAAGCTATACCCTCTTTTTTCTCCCTTTCTCAAATTTGCTCAAAACCACAAAACCAAGAAAATCTTGTTTGTTTTCAAGTTGCCAGATGTTCCTCAGTCCTTCGTTTGCAGTTTTCGCTTGCTTGGTTGTTTTCAGGCGTGCTTTTGGGCGCTTTGCGCCTCAGATTTTGAAGGGAAGGAGCCTTCAGCAGCGCTGGGCTGCGGGTTCATTCCCCTCAAAATCCCAGCAGCAAGGCTTCAGTTTTGAGCTCGTTCATGTAGCCACGATCTCTCTGTGATTCTTACGTTTTAATGAATATGTTTTTTTCTAAAAATCAGTCTTTACTTCATGAGTGTATGGCCGCTGCTTGTTCTCTATCCACGTGTCCTCTCCCGGAGCCCTGTCATTGTTTTCCTTTTGAGATAATAGTTTTCTAATTTTATTTGGCCAGTAGCTGGGTAAACAATAATCAATATTTGTATCCTTTGAAAACTCATAGTTTGTTATCAGCTCGGGAGGCCCTCCCTATTCATCGTTGCAGCTATTTCCAGACTGCAAAATCAGTTGAGGTCAATAAAACTAAGAGGTTCACAGATTTTGGTGCCAGAAGGGACCATTATGATAATGAAATCTGACTGCCTGCACAACACAAGCCTGACACTCTTGCATCTTCAAAGACCTGATACTAAGAATAAATCTACCCTTAAAACACTTGGGTGCTAGCCTTACAGTCAGCACTTCTGGGTAACTAATTCATAATCGCTCAGGACATCAGATTTTATTTTTTTTGTACAATCGCTTTTCTCTAAATAATGGAATTTTCTTGAAGAAACCCAAGACCGTTTGCTTGAAGAAAAGCAAGCCCAGACCAAGCCTGCCTGAGCTTTCTGCGCGTGTATCTCATCACTCAACGTGACAGTCAAGCAAAAGAGAATTTTAAATGCAGGACTGGAGGGCGAGGTGAGGCTCGGGCTGCTGGGTGGCTGCGGGGATTGCTTTCAGAGGGACTTTGGGATGCTCAGCCTCTCTCTAAATACAGCCCATGGGCCTCTGAGGATTTGCTCGCACGGCAAGGCAAAGTGCAGCGAGGAGATTCCCAAGGAGCAGGACGTTTTCACCTTCCCAGAGCAACCACGTTAGCGTGACTAGGCTGTTCCCAGTCACAAAACTAATTAGCAACGGGCTGACTCAGATGTCCCTGCACAGGACGGCGGTGTGACACGCACACGCACACACCCTGTGTATTTTCAGTTTCCCAGGTAAAAATAGATGTAATAATGTTATTCCCACATTTATGAAATGGTTTGTGCTTTACACATGAAAAGCTTTGCATAGGTAATTAAGTGCTATTGTAAGTAATTTAATAGGAATTCAAAAAGCTGCTTTTTTTTTTTGGTTATTTTTCTGAGTCTTATGACAGAGAAGTAGTAGACTTCAGTAAGTTTTAATTTTTTTAGTTATGCCATAGATGATTTGGAAGGCCATAAATAACATTAATCTATTAAAAATATATTTCCGTGCTAATGTTTTCTAGAACTAGCTAAAATGCTCTTTTGGAGCAATTCGCATGCTTTTCTACTTCCATGCATTTGTACGTATGATGCATCCTTTAAAAAAAAAGAAAAAGTTAATCTTCATATCCTTTTATTTTTGCTGAATATAAAAGTCTCGTGATGCAAAGCATTGGTCTGCCACATGGAAGACTTGTATACAGATGCCTTGTAAAACACAGACTCCTCATCCATAAATGTGAATATTAGCTCAAGAGTTATTTGTGAAAACATATCGTAGTTTGGGGTACTGAAATACCAGGGGTAGTGAACACAGTTTCAAGAGCTTAAGCTGGAATCAACCTTCTCAGGTGCTTCTAGTGGCTTAAAACTTTATGTTTTGCATCAACCATTTGTGTGTTTGTTTATGTCCATGAGATTGTTTGTTTGCTTTAGGGGGTTAAAGCAGAAATATCTCGGTCGTATCCAAATATGAAGCAGCGAGTTGCTTGCTTCCCCATTATCTGCCCGTGTTGTGCTGTTAGTTTTTCTCACAGTATTCCTCTATGCAGCTGTGAGAAACAAGAAAATATCTTTTTTGTTGTTCGCTTGAAGTAGTGTTTGTGATTTAGGTTGCATTTCAGCGAATGCTCAGTTACCCATGTGAATGTCATGAGAGTCTTACCTGTTGCACACCTGACTCTTGTTTCATTGCAAAAAGTGTTCCCATGTCAATTAAAATTAAGTATGTTGTAATTTTTATGATTGATGAGAGACTGGAGTATATTTTAATTACCAGCTACAGGTCACAGTTGACCAAAAATTATAAACTCCCTGAAAAATTCCTCCCTGAAAAATTCCTTCCTGACAGCTGCACCTCATCTCTCTCGTGAGCGCAGACTGCACCGACATCTGAAAGCAGGTTCAGAATCACAAGGAAAGACTCTGAAAAACAGCAAAAGATATGCACATTGCTAAGTGAGCAAGAAAAAAAAAAAGATAAAAAAAAAGATAAAAAAAAAAGATAAAGATAAAAGCCATCCCACATCTGAAACAAGTGCTGTTTTTTTCCACGCTGGTCAATACACTGCTGGTTTGAAATTTTTTATCTAAAGAAAAGAGGCAAATATTGGAATATTTCTTTTTTTCAGTAAATGTACATGCATGTGCGTGCAGTCCTCTACCTTCATGCATAGACACTGGTACAGAAAGCCTGGGGTTTAGGTACGCACACAGGATGCAGGGCAGGCTGGTATGGAGAGCCTCATTGACGTGAATTTGGAGTGGGCAGGTTACTCAGGGGAAGATCTTTCCTGAGATCAGAGAGGGACGTCATAGAACAAATATTTATTTAAAATGCACTAGTTTGCATCAAGAAGCAGTTATTTTCCAGAGTGTTCCCGCAATAAAATGTTCACCTCTCCACCACAAAGGTATGGCAGGTTCTCATCTCCATCCTTATTTCAAGCAACTCAAGTCATCTAGTATATTAAGCTATTGAGATGCTTGGCATATTTTTCAAGAGCAAGTTTTCCAACAGAATATGGCTTAATGTAAGTCCGAGGGTGGTTTAGTCAGTGGTGTTTCTGCTTTTGTTCCTTATGATTAGACAGGTCCTGTTTCCTCTATCCCTCAGGTATGCCAGGAAATCTACCTTTGAGGCATACCTCTATTCAGCACAGGAATGTTTTGTGGCTGCGAGGGCCTTATTGGCACAAATAGGCAGTGAATCTCTCAAAGAAAGCTACTGAAGACCTACAGTAGGTGCCATGGAGACTGATTTTCTTCTTCCTCCATTCTTAAATCCAGGTGTCCGCTGTGATGTTTTGGAAGAGACCCCCTTGCCCTAGCTGGAGCTTTGCATTTCTTGCAGGTGTTCAGCACGCTTCATGATTAGATCTCTGATTATCATTACCCAAATGAGGGGGGTGTGGGGTGTGTGTGAACTGGCACGCAATGCACATCAGGAGGAATATTTTGTAGGAAGGGGAATGATCTCACACACGTGAAGTTGTACAATGGAAGACTTGTGATAACATGTTTCTCTTCTACCCATTGATAAAACCCTATTAACTTGCCGTGTTGGTCACTAACTCAATTGAGCATAAAGGGTTCAGTTACTCATAACACTGATAACTCATTTCTTTGACTAATTGTTCAGACTGTGTCCAGCTTTGGATTCCTCAGCGCAAGAAGGACATGGACCTGTTGGAACAAGTCCAGAGGAGGGCCACAAAGATGATCAGAGGGCTGGAGCACCTCTCAGACAGGCTGAGAGTGTTGGGATTGTTCAGCCTGGAGAAGGCTCTGGGGCAGCCTTCCAGTACCTAAAGGGGGCTAGGGGAGAGATGGGGAGGGACTCCATAAGGGAGTGTAGCAATAGGATGAGAGGTAATGGTTTTAAACTGTAAGAGGGTAGATTTACATTAGATATCAGGAATAAATTTTTTACTGTGAGGGTGGTGAGACACTGGCCCAGGTTGCCCAGAGAAGCTGTGGCTGCCCCATCCCTGGAGGGGTTCAAGG
>JAOXJK010000023.1:95274290-95285729 GCA_025774025.1 Xenus cinereus | reverse complement strand
AGTGACTGTTGCTCTGGGAACAATAGCTTACTACTCCCACGGTGGTTCTCTTGTGCCTTTCTTGAGGACAAAGAGAAACTGCTGGTGACTGTGAAAGAACTTTGGAGAAGTTTTCTCCCTTTCTTTTTCCCATTTCTCAAGGTTCACAAAAAACAAAACGTCATTGATTTCCTGTGCTCTTGGCTTTTGGTCCTCTCCTTCTGTTCAGTGAAAGCAGGAAGAAGACAGAGATACGTGGATCTGTCTCTTTTCCTCAGGATGTAGCACCAGCAGCACTGGTCTTGTTATTCTCTGGCACGATTTGGTTCAGTCTTGCAGGAGTTTGGCAAATGCTTCTCATGCCATTCCCTCAGGATGAGGAGTTTCTGTAAAGCTTTTCTGTCTGAACACCTTCTCTGGCTCTTTCGCTCTTCCTTTGAATCAGTGAAAAATGAGATGCAGCGATGAGTGAAACTGTATTTTTTAATTCAGATTTACAATTCAGTAGTTTTCCGTATGGAAAGAAAGAGGATTTTATTCATAAATCTAGATTAATGTCTGTGCAGACTGTTTTCCTCATCTGTAGTCTGACTGCATATCAGGGGATATCTCCCTCTTTATTGAAAGATATAACTGAAAAAATGGATAGGCTATGTATTCTGTGATGATTATGTTAATCCCTTATAGGAGAACATGAAATCAGGGCTTTACTAGGAGCTTTATTAGTCTTTGCTACAGCATATCTTCATTTTTACTTAATGTCCACCATAACATCACCAGTGGAACTCAACTCAAACAAACAATTCCTTTTGTGTACTTTCCCATTTCTCTTTCCCCAATTTCATTCATCCATTTCCTGACTGTTCTACATTTTTCCTCAGTAAGTAATGTGTTTCTTTTTTTCTCCTCTCTACCTAAGCTTCTTTTGATTAACTTTGATTAACTTTGTCAGTGGTCTGACTTTTTGTTCGGTCAGCAGTTCCTTTGCGTAGAAAGATGAAGGGTTGTTACAGATTCAGACTTTTTTCGGGTGATTTTTCTAAAACTAATAGCTAAATTTTTGGGGATATGCTTTTTTTTTTATTTATTTATTCTGCTACTGACACAGGCTGCAGCAAACTGTGGAATAGATTTGCAGTGCAAAATGCAGAACCAAGGCAGCAATCCCCAGTACCACCAGAATGCTCAATGCCGTAACTTAATTTTGGATTAGAAACAGAGCACCAATACAGGCAATGTTGTTTAATGCCAAGAAGTCAACCAAGCTCCTCAGCTGATGGCAGATCTTCCTGTTTTATTTGATACGAGGTGAGGCGTATGACGGAGGTTCCGTGCTCTGCAGAATCCTATTTTTACTTCTCTGGCAATAATGAAGAATCATCTTGCTACAGGAGGGTATGGAAAGCAATTTGGCAGGTTCTGTTTATCCCCTGATACTCCTCTCAGTATTTTTAGTGAATTGCAGGATTGAGAGAATAGAACCACTAATGAATTAATTTTACTTTCTGCTCCCAGGTAATGCATAGCAGGAGCTGCTCTTGAGACCTGATTGCAGTCTGTTATTTTTCACCAGTGTTATCAAAATCACCAAAAGTTTTCCAGTACTTCCAAGTATAAGTCAAATTTGGCTATTAAATAGGCATGTACAGCATGGTGTCATACCTGTGAGGAAAACTCTTTGCTAGGGGACCCCTGACTCCAGTGAAGTCATTGAGATTTTGTCTTCAGTGATTGGTACTTGGATCAGGTTCAAACTCAGAATAGAAGTGAACTTGAAAACTGGTTATTATTTGTACAGCAGCTATTATCTCATAGTAAGAAGAGAGGCTTAGGATAATAAAGAACATCAGTAATGATGAACAACATGAGAAATGTGACTTTTTTTTTCTTTAAAGCTGTTAGGCTGGGTACTAGGTAGACATCCATTTTCTTCTTTGTGCATATTCTTGACAGAAAGTACAGGGTGAATAATTGAACACGGATAAAACCAGACTCAACAAATAAAAATTGCTGAAGTGAAATGTTTGAGACCATTCTATTCACTGTACTTTTCTGTCACATTGAAGGGTTTTTACTGATGAAAATGAATATGTAATGTTGAATTATACTCCAGAAATTTAAGTCATGCTTATGTGTCTCTCTCTGGGAAGAGAGTGGTGCAGTCATACATAAAAAGAGTAGTTAGAGCTTGTTTCCTCTTCATCAGTTGGGTGTCATTTAACTGGATATCCCTGGTGGCCATCCTTAAACTGCAGCCACTGGATATTTTAAATGTCCCTGAGTGTCCTGCAACCTGGTCCTGGAGGAGGGAGAAGATCCTGTGTCTGGCTTCAAAAACCTAAAACATCAAGTCTTTGGTTAAATGATTCTTCCATCTGAATTCGCTAGAAATCGCTGACAAAAATAGGTTACAGGACCAGGCAGAATCATAGAATTGTCTAGGTTGGGAAGGACATTTAAGTTCATCAAGTCCAACCTTTCAGATCATCGAGTCCAGACTTTCTGTTTGACCCCCTGTGGCCAATCTTACGTACTTACTCGCTTTCGTGTGTCCTGTCAGGCTAGCTGGGATCCTTCATGATGTGTGGTTTAGTTTGCCCATTCCTCTCAGGATTCCTAAAGGAATTATTGCTTGAATGATGCATAACACTGCAGTCATCAGTGACACGCTGCTGTAGCCTGAAGATGAAACCAAGTAGGAAGGTAGAGCCCAGCATTTCATACCAAATGGGGCTTGCAATTCAGTACGTATATATCCACCGCTTCTAATCCTAAGTGGAATGCATTGTTATTATATATCCTCAAATATTGTCTGTATTTTGGGCTATTATTCAAAGTATGCATCCCTGGCACCTAATTAGAGGTCTTGAAGTAGATGAAGAACGCCTGATGAACTGTGGAGGAAAAGGAAGCGTTATGTGAGGAAGGTGAGCATGAGCTCTGGCACGTGCCTTTGTAACGCTGCCATGTTCTGTCTTTGAGTGGATGACCTACCGAGACAGCAAAAGAGTTGGCAGGGTTAGGGAAGCAGGACAGAAAAGCTGCAGGAGGAATAATACTGAAGAGAAGGAAAAGGGAGAACAGAGGAAGTGACTACGATTATTTTTTTTTTTACAAAAACAACAATTTAATATAAATTTTATTCCTTTTCTTTAGATATGCCTACTTGAAGTTGTATTTCAACTTACGAGTACCCAAGGCAAAGGGGGGGTTTTGTATATAGCATGGTAATTTGGAAGCCATTAGCCTTGCTTGTGCCTCCAGCATTCCAGATTCCCAAGTGATAGGCTGTCCAGTACCAATCAGGCCTTATCTCAGTAAGATTTGATGTGTTCAACTGGCATGCCTTTAGGCCAGCATTACTTGCTGGAGTTATTTGAAAATGTATAAGCTGCTTCTCAAGTTACCTTTTTCAAATTGCAGTGACGTAAATATAATTTAATATAGTGGAATATAAATCTGACGTACAAATATAATTACATGGTATATAGAAGTGGGTAAAATAGTCATTGAAGTAAATGCAAATTTCATTACTAATTCGTAAAATTTTATTTTATAGTAAATAAGGGTTTGCTACCCTGATAATCTTTAGAATGGGAAAATTCCAGTTTTTTCTTTTTTTTTCTTTTTCAGGAATTACTTTTTCCTCACTCTTTAACTTTCAAATAAAAGTTTGTTATTAAGTTACTTAAAGCTTGAGTAGCTGCTGGAGAAATAATAATTTTCTTCAGTGGGATTGGCTTGTTCAAAGTTCAACAAAAAAAATACTAGAAAGCGAGAATATTGACTTTCATTGATAAGAAAACTTCTAATTGGAGTGCAGAAAAGTTGAAAGACACCATGCTGGATTGTCAAAAGTGATTAGCAGGTAGAGATGCAAAATTATGTTAATTCCCCATTCAGTAATGCAGATTGGGTTGTTACTGTTATTGATTCTTTTTTTAACTGTTTCTGAAAATAGACCTCAACATCCACCTGTATTTTCAGTTTTAAAAATTTGACCTTTTAAAATTTTACAGCACTTCTAGACAATACTTCTTTCATTTTATCAATTTGATATGCCAAATTAAGAGAGAAAGTTTATGGTTTCTGTTTCTAGCACATTTGCAAAACATTTAGGTCACAAACAAAAGTAATTTTTAAGAGTTGTCTTTGTACATTTTAACTTGAGTTGCACTTTTGTTCAAACACAGCTTGATGAAAATGCAAGGAAAATACTGACCTAATAAATAAATATTAAAGAACTTGGATAGTTTGAGTCAAACCATAATTTGCCAGCTCAGCAGCTTTTAAGTGTTACTCTTGCTTCTTTGATTTGATTTTTTCTTTTGATAAAAGTTTTAAGATACCAACAACAAAATATATAGTGATTAAGAAAGCGTGTTTTAATTGGAAATGTGCTTTCATTTCATGGAGATTTTCTCCTATTTTTCTGAAGTCTCTGTTTGGAAAGATAAAGTTCATTGAATTGTAGTAGACACTGTACTATTAAAAATCCTACAACCTTTATCTATTTTAGCTCTGTATGTTTTAGGTAGATGTGTAAGTGCTCCCCTAGACAATAAAGGTTTATGTAACTGTCTTGAAAACTCAAGTCATAGTTTATAGACTGGAGTCCTAAATACTTTTGTAAGTTTAAACACCTCTACAGCTTCCTGAGGAGGAGAAGTGGAATTTTCAAAGTTGTGCCAGGGGAGGTTTAGACTGGGCATTAGGAAGCATTTCTTTACCCAGAGGATGGTCAAACACTGGAACAGGTTTCCTAGAAAAGCGAGCGGTGCCTCAAGCCTGTCAGTGTTTAAGAAGCATTTGAACAATGCCCTTAACAACCTGCTTTAACTTGGGATCAACACTGAAGTAGTCAGGCAGTTGGATTAGATGAGCGTTGTCGGTCCCTTCCAACTGAAATAGTCTATTTATTCTATCATATCATATTTATTTTACCCCCCCAGTTTTGCTGAATTTACCCTATGCACAATCTTACTCATTTTGCTTCACGAACGGCCCTAATCCATCTGGATCTGGCCTTTAACAGAACAGGTCTGCTGTGATTTTGATCCTGTTTTGTAGCAGTCCTGTGAAGTAAGACATTGCTTGGTGTTAACCAGCCTTATATTCCCCTGTTTCCATATATACACTCTATGTAATAATCATATGGATTCTGCTTTCTTACTGCCACTGCTAAACTATGGATTTCACTCCCACCGGGATACTTGTAAATCACCACAAATTGGTGTTGCTGGAACAAATACTGCAAGAATAGAAACTAAGTAAATATTGTGATCATTCACAGCTATATTCCAAGCTATTTTTATGGCCTGTAAAGCATTTTGTATCTCACAGCCACATGTGGTAGATGCTGTAGGTTGGTTTGCGTTGAATATAAATTTTATTTTTTCTATAAATAGGCACCTTTCTGTAACAAATTTTGATAAATGCATTGTGATCTTTTTCCGTACATCCATGTAAGAACTTTTTAAAAATTATTATTAGTACAGTCCACAAGGTGTTGTAACACTTCTTTTGAATTCTTTTATTTCTATGAGCTTAAAAAAACAAGTAGAGAGAAAAAAAAAAGAAAACACTGGCTCAGCTCAATCAATTTCATCCACAGTCTGGGAGAAAAATTGACCATGTTTTTAACATCCAACGTGTAAAATTTCCTAAGTGCAATTTACTGAGTTCACATGAGTAAAACGTAAAGGTTCTTAACAGAATTAAAACCTAACTGCTGCTTAGAGTTTGTGCTGTGATAACATCTCTGAATTTAGAAATGTGATCGAGCCCATGGTGCAAAGCTGATTGAAAAATCTTACTGGTGGTAAAACTGCAAGGGATTCTGGCGCCAGGTGGGTTCAGTGGATCATCCTTGAGGGGGGTGTCTGCGTTTGTAGATCTAGCAGCCTTATTCAGTTGAGCCTGGATCTTTAGGTGTTGTCTCTGATTAGCTGAGATGCTTGGAAATCTTCTAAATATTGTACATCAGATGATGAAAAGAATTATTTTTTTACAAAAAATTGTCAAAGACTTTGTTGAAGATTTCTTGTGCCAGAACCTCGTTTCTGGGAGTGGTGGCGATGGAAAAGCAGAATTCCATTTATTCCATTTTCTGTGGCTTAGGGAATCTCATCAGTCATTATGACAAAGCAATAACTTGCCATTTTTGGTCCCTAGGGGACAAGTTTGATCAGAGTTTACTTCCCTGCAGTGTTTATTAATATGCAATAATATAACTCTTCTCCTACTGTACCTCTTGACTTTTAAATCCCCGGATGCTAAATATGGAATATAGTATACCAATTAAAGTATTTCAATTGTCTTTTACAGAACATGAGGGTGCGGACAGTAAAAGGACAAGATTACTATTCTAAAACAGGAGCAAAATTCCATGGAAAAATGGAACAAAAATTTATTCTTGTTGACTGTAAGAAAGTCATATATGGTTCTTACAGGTAAGATCAGTCACGGAGGTGTCTATAGAAAACCTGTCATCTCAGTAGCTCTCCTCCTGCTAATTTGTTGGTTTTTTCTATTTCTGAAAATTCTTCCAGGGAATTCCATGGGCAAATTTTATTATATTTTCTGTAATTTAACAAATTATTATAGATACTTATTGCTAACTAGCCTAACACGGAGCCAAATTTTGAGATACTCTGTTAGTTTTTCACAAATAAGAAATAAAGGATATAAATTTTGCTACAGCTGAAGACTTTCTAAAAAGAGAGAAAAATCCTGATTTGTCTTAATATTGTCTGAATTTTTTTTGTTTAACATTCAGTCAAGAAAAGGCTGTCAAAATTATTTCATGAGCTCTCTTAAAGAGTTCCTCCTTGTAATAATCTTCTAAAGTGAACGTTGTAGACCTATTCTGTGGCACTCTGTAGTGTATCATGGTCAAATTCAAAATTGCTCAAGTTAAGTTGACATAGTCTTTCTTTATATTTGGCTAAGTTTCTTTATTCTACTTTCCATTTCATTTCCAGTGTATGCATACAAAGCATAGGCGGGAAGAACCTATAGCCTTGCAGAAATGGAAAATACTAAGTTAAAGCAGGGACAGTTTTATCTTACACATTATTAAATATTTTTCTTCTTTTCATGCTGCATGTCTCCCCTTTGGCCTACTGAATTAGTTTCTGCCAACATAGTGCCTGGGTGCCATATCCACAGCCACAGACTTTGATACATTTCCACCACTGTAAGCTTTCAAAAATCTGGGCTTTTTTTTATTTCCTCTGAGTCTCGAGCAGCCCCAAATTCAGACTGATGTATAAAAATGGTAGTGAGGTAAGTGAGAAGTTCATAAATGAATCAGTGTAAGAGAGTCCGGGGAGAGTCTGCCTGCTTTGACTTCTACACACAGTGCTGGAGCCTGTGAGAATGTGATAGTTTTTCTCATTTCATTTTGAAAAATAACACTGCTTTAAGACCTGGCACCACAGGGGCTGGAATCATCAATTTCTGTAAAAATTAAGTTTGCTTTGTAAAAGAATCCAGTGATTTATAACAGGAAAGATGAGTCCTTCTGAATTCTTGACCTCTGAACTGAATTTAAAGTTTAGGGTTTTTTTCAAATGTTACAAAATATATTATTCTTAATTGTGAAAATAAATAGAAAAAAATATTCAGTATGATTTGGTTTAATCTCAGTACACTGTTATTTCCTGAAAAATAAAAAAACTAACAAATAAAATGAAATCAGCAAGATATTTATGTGAATACAATAAATGTATTTTCTAACATCCAGAAGACAAATGCAAATAAAACAAGTTCATTGATTAAATTTAATTTTTTCACCTTTTTTTTCTTGAAAATAGGATTGCAAAACAGATTTTTTTTCTTTGTTGTAATCTAAAAATTGCGTGCTTTTGACACCATGCTGTTAGGCATGTTGAAACATCCTTAATGTACATATTAATTTATTTTATCCCATTTTGTAAATGTAAAGTAGCTATAGCTACTTAGTTTTGAGCATGTGTTCAGCCTTCCTAAGTACAATAGAAAAGAGGAAAATTTCCTTCATCAGAATATCATCAATTCAATTAAAAGCAATTTCCATAGCCAATTTGGTGTGCAGACTAGAAATTGTAAACTTTTTAACAATTCTGAGGTGCATCTTTTTGAAAATGTGTTCAGAGTGAAGTACATTCAGAAGCAGTTCTGCGTATTATTTCAAATGTATTTGTTTCACAACACAACCACACATTAACATTCTCTGACTCAGGGGCCTAGTCAATGCTGGCTTAGTCTTTGTAGAGGTAATTTTGCGCCATTAGGTATTTGTAGTCCACTGTTCTACATTTGTGAATACTTTTTTTGCAATATCCACTTTTTGTAAGGGCAATTAAGTAGTTACAGACTAATTCCTGCTCCCACTGAAAGCAGTTGAAAGTCTCCAGCTGAGTTCAGCTGGTATTAGATTAGACCTTCCGACTCCAAATTACATGAATCATGCCTACAATTTATTTATTTATTTAGAAAGAATTTGTACAAAACCCAGGTTTGTGTGACAGTTTTCTTATCAGGGTGGACCAGTGTAAAAAAACCTGTTTCTAATGGTCATTTGTTCCTCTTTCAGCTTTATGTGGTCATTTGAAAAAACCAACCTCAGTATGGTTCAAGTTATCACAGGACAGCTGGTTGAATCCTTTGATGAAGAGTTCAGGACGCTGTACGCCCGTTCTTCTGTTCCTAGTTCATTTGCCCCAGAATTAGTGCGGGTGAACAGTCGCAGGACACTCTGGGATAATGACACGTACCAGCACTCGCTGTCTTCCTTGGCTTCAGTTTCTAGCCAAAGAAACCTTTTTGGTAGGCAAGACAAGGTTCACAAGATAGATCCTATTTGTTGGAAAACTCGTGGAAGATACGCGGTAAACGAAATGGATAAATACGCGTTGAGAAATCAAGCCTATAATAAACAACCATTTCATCCGGGTTTTAATATGCAAAATCCCATCCAGCAGTATCAACCCAGTGAAAAAAATGAGCACTGGAAGAGACATAGTTATGCGGGGGAGAAGCCAGAAAGGACACCTTACCTATTGCTCAACAGAGCTATTAATAGAGCCAACAATCCATCAAATGCTTGGAAAATGCCATCTGATAGCCTTAGTATTGTTTCTTCATTACGAGGAGGGTATGCAAATAACTACAATGCACCCCAGCAAAGTTTTGCTGATCAGTTTTCACGACCAAAGGTAAATCTTGCGGAAAGAAATTCGATTGTACGGAGGTCTTTTAATGGGACAGATAATCATATCCGCCACCTGCAGCAAAGGATGCCGACCCTCGAACACACAACGAAGTCATTCCTCCGTAACTGGCGAATTAAGTCGTATTTGAATGATCAGTCGGATTATCCGGTAGAGTCTAATGGGTCAGCCTTGGGTGACAGATACGATAGCTATGACACAGCTGAAAATATTAAAGCTCATGCGCTGTATTCTCATTCTCGCTTACGATCTTCCTTGGTGTTTCAGCCAACTTTACCCGAACAGCAGGAAGTAAGCAGCTGTGCAAGTTCTTCCAACTCAACTATAATTGGGTCGGAGGGGAGTGCAACACCTAAAGGGACATCTAATCATGCTCCAAGTGTGGAAAACGGAACAGATAATATTGTAGAAGAGATTAGCCCAAATGTCCCACTTAAATCAGATGCACCAAAAAACCACAGAATTCATACAGCAGACAACACAAAACCTAGTGTAAATTCAAATGCGACAGGTGACTCATCTCTCTACTTGTACACAGCACTGTGTGCAGACAAACACACAGAAAATCTGAAGAATCTTCAAAATGAAAATATACTAAAAAGGAGAAGTTTTCCCATGTTTAATTCAAAGTCCATTTTAGACCCTGGTGCCAACAAACATGCATCCAGTTATGTTTACAGCACGTTGACTAGGCATAGACTTAAGCAGCCAGTTAGTCCAAAACTTCCAGAAGACGCGCTGAAGACCTCTAAAAGTTTGCACAGTGTGACCAACCACTTGCCACAGGAGGAAAAGAACCTCAAAGGAGAGCTAAAGAGCCCGACTGCTAGCAAGGCAATCTCTATGGCTGCTCTCACTGAAGCTAGCAAAGAGGAGTCTTGTAAGGATTGCACATCAAAGAAAGAAAGTAAGAGTTCCCCAAGTTTTCTAAAGAAAGGATCCCAGAAATTGCGGTCGCTTCTTAATCTCACGCCAGACAAGAAGGAAAACTTGTCAAAAAACAAAGGTACTGCCTTTTACAGAATGTGTAGTAGTTCTGATACATTGGTTTCTGAAGAAGAGAATCAAAAACCGAAGATTTCTGAGAATAAGACAGATTCTTCCCCAAGGAGAAAGAGAAACACATCATCAAATTCTCAAGGTAGCTTAAACAGAAGTAAAGAAGATGTCACTGGGAGCCCAAAAAAGTCTCCAAAGTCTCCAAAGTCACCGAAACCTCAAAAACCTCCATCTGATGAAAGCAATAAAAAGTGTCCTCTTTTGTGCCCCATTGAAAGTAAGTTCATAGAAACTGCAGGAGATGCATCTACCCCAAGATTTAATACAGAACAGATTCAGTATCAAGACGTAAAGGAAATCACCACAAATACTACTCCCGAAAGTGCCCCTGTTTCTGCTCTTCAAAGAGCAAGTTCAATGACACCACAGTTGGCGAGCTCAAAACGCCAAGAGGAGCTAAGATCTCGTTTGAGTGAAAGGCGTGTTTATAGTCGCTTTGAGCCATTCTGTAAGATGGAAAATGCTGGCCAACCTGCAGGGAATGCACCCAACAGCAGCTCACATCTCTCAGATATCAAAAGCAAGACCTTAGGAAATAATTATGGCAGGAGTAATCACATGGTCGGCTACAACTCAACTGCTTACCATCCGCTGCAGCCTAATGAAAATAAGCTGAGAGGTTTTATGCAAAAGTTTGGGAACTTCCTACACAAAAACAAGTAAAACTTTTGTTGATTATGCTGAAGTACAGCAAGAGTAGTAAAGCTGGACATAATCTTAACTGGACAAGACTGACGGGCAAACTTTTGTAGAGCTTACTTGGGTTTCTTCTTGGGTCTAGGACATTGGAACGAATGTACATACTTTTACATCGTTATCCTAGAATTGTTATACTGAAGTCTTTACAGAGATTCCGTGTCCAGAAGATGTCTCAAGGGAGTTGTTTATAGTGTTTATATTGTACGATTAATTTTATACATTTTCCTTGTGAAGAAAGTATATACTAGCGTATTGTAAGATTAAATGTGGGTGAAAAAAAGATGGAGGATGTTTTTAAACTTCAAATTATGTTTCCAAAGATTTTCCCTTTAAAAATAGGATAGCACTAGGAATAGTGGCTTGCATTTTTTTCAGCATTCGTGTACATTTTCAAATGATAAACACAAATGTTAATGCATTGCATGTTACTTATCTTTAATTTTTGAAAACCTCTTTTAGGCTTCATCTTTTTAATAATATACCCTGT
>JAOXJK010000023.1:95239107-95256244 GCA_025774025.1 Xenus cinereus | reverse complement strand
GTGGACGCAAAGTATTTTATTAAACTTAAATGTGCAGCTGTTGTATGAAGTTTGCTAGGCATTAAGTATTTAGGAATATTGCATATTAATGGTGACCACAGTATCTGTACGAAAATGCTTCTTTTCCCAGTAGTCTTGCATCTGAACAAACGTACTCGCCTTCATCATGATATTCCTGCATTTCAGTGATATGAGATTGGACAGAAGTCTCATGTGTGTTTGTCCCTTACAGAAGCTTTGACGTATCATTATGTAAGTCAGGATCACCTTCGCTGAAGTCAGTACTCACAGCCATAACCCCATATATATATTTATTGCTGTTCATGCTGTTATTTTGTGCAAAGTTGGACGTGTAACTATTTAATATCCATCATTAAAACCCCACTCAGTATTTTCTAGGTATAGCTGTCAAATCTGTAGCAGTGACGTGGTTTTATAGGACTAAAGCTGAGAAGCCTTGGAGCTGTGTTGAGTCTGACCGATACCTCGAAGGACTCCATGGGGCCAATGGGCAGATTTTACACCTTAGAAATCTGTTTTGTCCCAGACAGTCGGCTACAAATGTTGAAATGAGGATTCCCTCAGTGTCCCTTCCAGTCACAGCAGTACCTGCTTCTGTTTGAATTTCATCAGAATTGGATTTTTCATTCATCTACTCCGAACTTTTTTACACTGTCCTCAGAGACGGCACACCCCGAATGGACTAAGTCTGTTAAGTCTTGTTTATGGGCATGACTATCTATTTAAGGATACTCCCTGCTGACTCATTTGAAAGCACAGCTTACAAAATATCAAGAAAGGCTCATATTCATTGGAGCAATGTGCATATTCTGATTTTCTCTGGGGTGGTTGTCTTGCATGCTGTGCACCTGCCTAATAACAAAGGAGTGGAAAGAATTTAGGGATGAATGCAGTCAAAACCTGCATCTCCATGGAAATAGATGTAAGATTAGGGTAGAATGAAGAAGGGCCTTCAATTAAGTCATGGGGTATGAAATGTGACCGAAGTTATCTCTTTGCAATACTTCTCAGGCACATTTACTACTGCAGCTGAAGGAAGTGTAATTCATTGGCATACGTGTATCTCCCCCTTCTTGCAGGCCTGCTTTACCAAAGAAGGGAGTTTATTTTCTGACATCACAGAAAACACATACTCCTTCATGAATATTAAAAGTTTTAGTTTCTACTAAAGGTCTTCTTGAACTTGGCAGACACCGTTTTCTTGAGTGGGTTCATCCCAAGTTCTGTCACAGAAAGGAATGTGTAAATATCATCCTTAATTAGAATCAAACAGTTCCCAAACTGTATTATTCATGAAAATTGTACTCTAAGTAGTAAACAAAATCTGAGACAGGTTTGCCCTATCTGGTATCATAGCTCATTCCAGTTCTGCCAATAGAAAGGAAAGACAGAGAGCATACAACAGCAAGACTTCTGAAACAACGCACATAGACACTGAACAGTTCCTCGTTTTTATTTATTGCCATAAGCCTATAAAACTCAAGCCAAGGTGTGTCATGAGGATAAGACAAAGAGGGCAGCCATAACATTTCTTATCTTACTGATAACAGAATCAAATGTGACTTTTAAAGTAAAGTCTCTGAAATGGTGAATACCATAGGATAATGAAAACTACTTACTATTACAAAACCTTTTCATTAAGCCATTTGTCAGATAATTTAAACAATGATCACGCTATCATGAAAAAAAAAATCTTAATGTATTATTTTTCTTTAAGAAAATTCACTTTTTCCACATACAGAAGTTGTGGGGGTCAGCAAGGAAGGTGTGGGAAGAGAAGGGCAGCATGTAATAACAGGCCTACCACTCATATGTGAATATGTGTTTTCGATATCATATATCTTCTCCTTCCTTATCCATCTTAAGTCTTTGAATGCAAACACCGACTCCTTTTTGTACTAGAGAACCAGCACTATGCCTGTGAAGAGCTGATTCTGAGTAGCTGCTAGCAAAAAAGCCACTGACCTTGACTATCTATTTACAAAGGGGAATATTAGGTGCCAAGTGTTCTCAGCTTCTCATTTTCCAGAGACCTCTCTGGAGAGGTCAACCTCTGTACCTACCTAAGAATTTGTGTGCACAAAACTATGGGAGGTTGGGAGATATTAAATGGAAAATGGTTGAATCCTGGCTTATCTGGGTGTTTAGACATATTCTTTATCTTTGTGTCTCTTTTTGTCTACGGTCTAATTCTGTTTGGCTTCCCGGATACAATGACAGTCAAAGGAGATAACTAAAGTCTTTTACAGCAGACTAAAGTCTTAAACTCCTTTTGTTATACTATACTTGTCTCAGATAAGATCCTTCTTTGCCCATTCTTGAATACTGCCTTTCTTCCAGAAAGATAGCTAGAAGATGAATTAAAATGCTCTTTCAATAGAAAACATCTAGAGTTTAATTTGATTACCACCTCAAACAAGGTCCTTTCCATAATAAAATACGTTAACAGATGCATTCAAGTAGCATGCCATCAGCATCAGGAAGGTTCTGGGTAAAAGCAGGAGATGTTTTTAATAGCTGTTTGTATTAGATTGTTTTGATTTTTGTAGATAGAATAAAGGAGTTGCTACTCCTAGGAAGCATACTTTGAGATGGAAGTTAATTCTCAGCTTAGGGCATTTCATGAAGAATGAGTGCACCTTTTCGCATAACATATCAAAAGCAAAATGGTAAACTGCAAAGACTACCATGGAAAAGAATGTCCTTGTCATCCTAAAATACAATTGAAGGAACTGAGTTCAAAATCAAGCTTAACGTGGACTCAGAGGCCAAGGTATATTTGGGAAAAAAACTCCTGTGGAATTGGAAAGATCTTTTCTCACAAGTCATTGATTCATAGTTGAAGTTGGAAGAGACCTTTTAAAGATCTTCTAGCGCAGGGACATCCTGCACAAACAGTACTTTCAGACACATCAGAAATAATTCCCTCTTCCTCTCCCTAAAGAACATTTTAGGAAAAATTAAAAAAATACTACTTAACAAGCATCTCAAGATTGTAGCATTTATATTACTGTAAAGTTAATAATCCTGGATCTTAAGGTGGTGTTTAGAGTCCCAGATCAATATCCTCAGGAGCCAAATCTTTGCTCATAACAACAGCACAGTTCCTAAACAACAACAGTTTAGTTCCTAAACTATTATTCTCTTATTCCAAAAACAGTCATTAGAAGTCATAATTACTCCTACACAAAAGGAGACTAAATAATCAATTAAAACTTTTCAGAAATGAAGTACTAATAGCTTCATTTTAATTATTTCCATTTGACTGTTGCCATAATTTTCCTAAGGAAAAGTTCTTGCTGCATGATGATTTTAGACAGTACTGTAGATTATAATTTATGGCTTTCTCTGGTAGATGAAAATAAATTAATTGAGGTGCCCTCTAGGTGTTTTTATTGTGAACCTGTGTTTTCCAAAGTTAAAGCAAATGTATATACATATATATATGGATGTATACATATGCTTGTATGTGTAAAATGGGCAGACAGAAAGGAAACATTGGTTCTTAATAGAAATTTAAGAAAAAAAATTATAAGATGCATTGAAATAACAAGTCCTCTCTTACTCTAGTCTGGAGATCAGTTTTCAGAGTTAGAACTGTGCAAAAGTATCCAACAGTCACCTAATGGGTTTGAAGGACATTTCATACCTTCCTTACACCAACTTCATTACCATGAAGGAAAAGATATGTGAATTCTCTTCAAACTAGTAATTTGGATTCATGTGGCAGTTTCCACAAAGGCTGAAGAGTCTGAAGATATGCATTTTGCAAAGTCCTGTTCTCACTGATGCAGAAAAGACACGTGTCCCAATATGGCGAGTAGCTCTTACTTAAATTACTTACCTATTTTCTCTTACCACCAATGCAGTAATGAGAAAGGCCCTTTGAGTCAATCCACATCAGCAAAATTAATCAAAAATTACTTTAACTCCTCTGCTATACCAGAAGAAAATTGTAGGACAAAATAAAAATTAATCTCTTTAAAAGTCTCAGGGTGTTCAATCCCTCTAGCATGTGACTACTTCTGTCTTATGTTATCTGTCTTATGGTATCTTACTTGACAATCAGCATATGGTCACGACATATGACATCTGGGTCTTTTGCTGGAATGTGCATATAGTGTACTATTTCTATGGTGTAACACCTCCCTGTCCTACAAATTGCCCAGTTATGGAGGGCTTTTTATGTTGTTGTTGACTGCTGAAGGGCTTGCTCAATTAGTCTCATGTTAGGTTGGTGTTGTATGGTGTAGAGATTGGACATAGCTTGCAAATCCTTTTCTAAGATTGTAATCACTGTGATCACTGTAGTCTACTATTATATATATTCCATTAAATATGTTCCAAAATGTAATGGCTATATTGGGCAATATGTAGGAATAAGATTCTTGCTTAATAATGGATCAACATGGGAGAATGACATGTCATCTTTCATGATAACAGAATATAATTTTCCTGTGAAAAAAAATAGATACATTTAGTAGTTCACTTACACACTTTTTCTTTTTTTTTTTTAGTTTCCTACATGACACAGGTATGAGAAAGTCTGTCCCAACTTTTTCTTAAAGAAAAAATGCAACTATTTTGAAAATGCTAATTTTGTCCTGAAAGCTAGTTAGATGTCTGCTTGTGCAGCACATTGGAACCTTCAAGTCAGAAGTGACTGAGCCAGCTCCAGGACTGGAGGTGTGTGAAGGCACCAGCCTTAACTGAAAAAAAATTTACTAGCTGGGGTGCAGTGGGGAGGAAATGCAGCTGTAGAAGTTCTGAGACCTAATTGGTACATTCCTGATGTCCTATATGTATAGTACTGATATAGCAAACAGGGCTAATCTGGGATATTTTATGTATTATATTCACTCAGACACTTATGAAAATGCTAGCATTTGAGCTGGACCCCCACCTTCTTTATTTTGTAGCCACTAGTGTATCTCATATCTCTACCTCTGAAACCATTGTCTTCCATCGTAATGAAGAAGATGAGTTTTTCCACTTTCAGCTCTTTTCCCATGAGGGTCAGGTCTCAGATCTCTGTATCCTACTTGGACTTCCTTGGAGTTTTCCTCTGTCTGTATGTGGGCAGCATGGTTCCTGTTTTGTGTGCTGCATAGGGAATAATAACATCAGAGGAGTCAGTGCTTGTAAAACTAAATTAAGTAAGGTGGTGTAGGTTTCCATCAACCCTGTGTACATAAATTGGTGTCACAGTGGCACTTCCAGCCTCTTCCTTCCTGCAATCTGTGTACCTCCCTCCAGGATCCAGTCTTTCTGCATCCTTCCCTTCCTTTGATTGCAGTCTGGATTGTTTTCTTATTTCCTGGGGTCAAACCTAACTGGAATTAATTGTACCATGAGAACCTGAAGGAAGCTTATGAGCTTCATACACCTTTCAGTATGCTGATCTACAGCATGGCTTGGACTACTGATGCTGCTAGGGAGCCCAGGGGAATCATAAATTGTTTTGTGAGACGTGTTTGGTACTAAATCCATTTTGATACACTGACACGTACAGTGACCCATTACTTCATACACTAAGCTTCAGCACACTGCACCTTGTAAAATCTGCCATCAATACCTTATCACAGTTCTTGCTGGCGAGACTTAGCTCTCAGAGGCTGGTAATTGTGATCATGTAGTTCTTGATCTTACAACTGTAGAGGTCTGTCCTAACCCTTCCTAAAAAATAGACTGTGACTCCTCAAGCCTGAAAAGTTTCCTTCTATGGGTGACCAACGTGTTCTTCACACACCTTGCACTTTTCCCTCTATGGGTGTTCATGTCAAAATAAAGGATGGCTGTCTGTTTCCTTTCAGGCATAATGTTGTCTCTAGGCATGAAACATGTATCCATTAAACCTTGTCAGCTCTTAAATCAGCTGGCATTGCTATCTGGATCCTCTTAAAGATGCACTCTTCCACCCACAGCGCACCCCTTTGCTGGTAGAAAAAAGTAACTTTATGTGATACTATATCTTAGGTTCCGGCCAACAGAGGAGTTTGAACTATTACTATTTGGAGTGCCCCATCTTTGTTGGGTTGTCTGGACCTGCTCATCAGAGATGAAAATGTAACGTGGTGTATTCATTAACGTCTTTCACAGTGTCCTATAGTGTACTGAAGTAGGCATTGTATTCAATTCCCTGTATTCAGGAAAGTTTATTTAAGATTTCTTCATTTCTCCTTTAGCAGTTTTTGAAGAAGTTGCCTGCTTTCCTTATGAACTAGAGTAAGTGTCCTATTCCATGAAGCATAGTCACAAGCATGTCTATTAGAGAATAACTCTACTCTGTGCCTGTCACGGTTAGAAAATCCCCCTAATTAAAAAAAGATATATATAATAAATTGGAGGAGCCAAAAAAAATTCAGAAAATATTTTCAGGTTGACTTAACATCTTATTTTTTTATTAGATACTATATAGTTTTGTTGTCTCCTAGTCCTGGATTTTTTTTCACTTTTGACCTTATAAATTTATCAGCATCATAGTTTTGACCATCATTTTGATCTTTCCCTGCCAATTCCCTTTGAAGTTTGGAGGCAAGGCTCACTTTCTTTCCACAGCCTCTCCTAGAAGCTGGACCATTATATCTCACAAATGACCAAGCCCCTTATTATGAAAGTTTTATCTTTGATTTTTAATGTGGATACCAGAATGCCCAGCTCCGCAGCATATCTACTGTCTCTCCTCATTCTTGGTTTTAGTTTTAAGAGATAAGGCAAAACAGCCACCCAATTATCTCTCTGCTGTTTCTGTCATCAAATATTTTTAGCACTGTTACAGTGTTCTGAGCATCGTTCTTGTGACTGTAAAGCTATTATTTACTTTTTTAACACTTAATTTTATGATCTCAATCCTCCATAGGCATATCTGTGTTCCGAAGTGATTTCTAGCTCATAAAATTGTGCAGCACTTTAATCTGTAACACCAGCATTCCCAGGAGTCTCAGTCCCTGTATGCTGTCTATTTGCTCTGTTTCTCATATCTGTTCGGATTCCCCATGGATCACACTTTCTTTCTTCTTTGAAGGTCTTGCTAAACCGAGTGGTGCCTATCAGCTAGCCGATAGCACAGGAGGAGTCTCTTTTCCTATCAAAACCAGTGTTTTATTCAAATGCCAACTTCTTAAAGCTTCAGTTGAAGTAACAGTCATGAAGAAAAACCTCTGAATACCTTCTTACTATATCATCCTTTAGGAACTGCTGCTCCTTTAGGAATTTAGGAATTCAGGAATTCAAGTTCGGAGAGACTGCGGTAAGTCCCAAAGCCCTGTATCCATGATGGCTGGATAGTCCAGTGATTCCAGACATCAGTTCCATGTTTGTTTCCTTCTATCATCAATTGAGATGCAAATCTTGTCATAAAGTAATTGCAGCTTAATTAACATTAATTTTCAGCTGGGCTCAGCTACGGATTAGACTATGGGCTTGGTTTCTTAGCTAAGCCTTCAACATGCATTGACACTCCCTCTTCCAAGTGGAAACTGGTTCCATGGCAGCTCTGTCAAAGTACAGGGATAAATTCTCTCTTTATGTAAACTGCTTGAATTCCGGTGAGTGCAATGGACTAATGTGATTCTAATCCTTCGGGCACATGTTTTTCTGAAAACATATTTAAATTACATTCAAATAACAAAGAAAACATCTGGGCATACATAAGCATAGACGTTTTGAAGGACAAGTGAAGCAAACGTGATGGTACAGAGTTTTTCTCTGCTGTGTCATGAGGTCTAGCAGATGGTATGAACTGCATTTGCTGTGTTTGAGAATCTGGCCAAGCCCTCAGTACTGATTTTGCCAGAGGAGAATGACAAGATATGGCTTATGTAGATATACCTTAAAGGCTTATGTAATGCTTCTTACTTTAGTTTGCTTTATACTGTGCCCCATGTCAAAACATAGACTACACAGTTACAAAACACCTACACGTTTTATAGGCCATGGGATATTTCTGTCTTCGATGAGTAACTTTTCGGAGAACTCCAATGTGTATAAGCTAGAGAATTGTTATGGAATTTGGCTGTTAATCAGGACTGCGCATTTGCAATACTTAGGCATGCCCGGAGGAGGAAATACATTGAAATAGTGAGAGGGAGCCTGAACTTCATGTGATTCTGTTTTCTGGCATAATATCACTCAACTAGAAGGTCTGGAGTTGAGGTTTGACTCTTATAGGGAAATTTGTGGCCTCAGGTTCCAGATAGCAACCTGGTCTGGGTTTAAAACATATATATTAGCTTGTGAAACATACTGTGTACAGCGCTCTGAATGAGCAGGGTCGGGATGTGCACGCCTGTAGAACATGCTGTACCATATCAAAACAAAGTGCCACACAGTCACTCCAACTTCACACAAGGAAATTCAAGGAGGGTTAATGCCCTTGCCTAAAAATCTCATTTTAATACCTGTATGAACATAGGGACCATATTCTAATGACAAGGCTCAAAAAATCAATTTGATAATACTAAAATAGCCTGTTTTTCCTTGTTTTCCAGAATAAAAATACAGAATGAAAATAGATGGCAGTCCAGAATTTTAGAATTTCATACCTGTTTAGAAGAATTTGTCTTGTGAGAACTTGGCATAAGCCTGTATGTAGTCACAGTATCATCATGTATGTCCCTTTTTAAAGCTGGAACTTGATTTCCAAATACTTCAGTTTCCGCAACATATGATTGGCATCACAACATAAATATCTGATTTTCTTCATCAAGTAATAATTTAAAAATCTTAGTTCCTCTAAGACATATGGATTCTGTTATAAATAAGAGGGGAAAACTCCACGGGGGAAAAAGAACAAGGTAAACAAAGACCCTTGGATTTAAAGATGTTAAAAAAAAGATCATTTTTGCAAGCCCAGAAGGAAGTAGAACTTATCGGTACACAGATTTGTCTACCTATCGATTTATAGATGACTTGTCCTACATGTTCTACTCATTACCAAGCAAATATACTACATTTGCACATTCACATTAATAAATTTCCCCTCTGTTCTGCTGCATTAAACTTATCTCCATAGATTAGTTCAAGCGTATTGCATGTTACTCAGAGTTAAAAATCTCTATAGACCTGAATTAAAATATATTCCAATGCTTATTTTCTATAGATAATTATTGCTTAATTCAAAGAAGTGAGGAAATTCTACATCATATGCGCAGTCCCCTTAAGCACAGTGGAAAAGAGGCACAGCAATAAGGAAGTCATTGCAGGATCAGTGTCATAGATTATTATACGCAACAACATAAGGGAACAAACATGAATTAAATAATTAAAAATCATCTTAAGCAGTAAATTAAATAATTAAAAACTGCCATAAGGTATTGCAATAAATTAGTGCCATTAAAATCACAAGCAATGTAGACAGGCCAGACGCCAGACATAAAGATCCAGCAGCGCCTTTTTGGCTGCAGCTCGGATCTGTTTGTTCCATGAGTCCAAAAGCGTAGACACAAGTTCAGTAACCCGTAGGAAAGGATCTGAGCTTTTCTTCTGTAGTGCCTCTGCTTTGCCAACTTGCTATGGCAGTTTCACTTACTACTTGATCCTCCAGATAGCCAGGATCTTTTTCCTAGGTGCTAGGTGACACTAGCCTGCAGCTGGTGCATGGGCCACCACCCACTTCTTGATCCTCTTTCTCTTCTTGGACTGTGAAAAAATTCTTCTTTAGGTATGGTGCTACTATTTTTTTAATGTTCTTAGACTCTGGTCACATGTGTTGTAAGTCTTTTTGTCTTCCTGTATTGTATGAAGAGCTTTTGGCTCTTCCCTTTCCACTTTCACCCTGTGGTTTTTTGGTAGACCTCCTCCATTTCTTCGCTCAGTCTATTCACCCCAAACTGTGGGCATGCAGAGTGCACTGCATACTGATGTTCACCCCAAAGAAGGTTGTAAAAATTAAATGAATTAGCCTACTGATTGGTACCGAATTACACTGACGGATACAGACCTATACGTGTGCTTATAGCTTAACTGAAGTTACACCAGAGCTCTGAAAAAGAGATACCCTTTTCCTGACGTTGTATGACCTTCCTAGAAATAGAATATGCATGTGATTGGCACTGTCACATTTGTTCTTCTGGGTTTTTCTGCTAGGTTTTTATTAGGTTGTGTTTGCTTGCAAGTCAATAAAGCTGCAAGGTTTGCTTTGCTTTTGTGTCTACGCTCAGCTCAGGGTGAGCGTCTCTTCTTTTGTAGGCTTCATTTTCAAATCCCTTGCTTTCAACGTCGTGGCACCTCTTCCTTTATAAGCTCTCATCTAGAAGGTATATTCAGTTTCTGTCCTGGGGTCAGAAGTCCTTTATGAGGACTAGGGGGAAGAAAACTGAGCATTAATTTTCCAGAAAGCTGAACGGGATACGTGGCATCGCTTGCGGAAACACACGTCTAAGTGAGCAGCACTGCCGGGCTGCAGAGAAGTGAAAAAAAGGCTTTGTAAATTTTAGACTGATTTGCACTCACAAAAGATCATCCTTGCGGAACGGAGACCAAACTTTTTTATTACTATTCTGTAAAATGCGTTCTTAGGAATGTCTAAAATTGCAGGTAATGCTAATCATTAAATGCAAGAGAAGGCAACGACACTTGTCACATTACTTGCTTTCCTCCGTCCCACAAGCCAAGGTACAGCAGACAAGTGCTTTAGCTCCACCTAGGAGGCAAAAAGACTATTACTGCATCTACCTAAAACCAGTTTCCACGGAGGTTTTTCTCATTTATGAACTGCATTTTAAAGGCTCTAAGGAAATAATCTTGCTGTATCTCCCTCAGTCAGATTCCTGTTTCTACCATCGTTTTTGTGGATGAAATTCTGCAAGGCAGAAAGCCTGGTTTTGCCCAGCTTAGCAACAGTTAAGTTTGCACTGTAAATAGCTCAGTTAAGATGAATGGAGCTAATAGAAAATAAAACATTATTTAGATAAAATGAATTCAGCCCTGAGAAGGGGGAAATTAATTCTAATTACACGATTGAAGGGGAAAGAGTCATTTTAATGTAAACTGTGAGTAAAGCATAAGAAGAAAATTTGGCCGTGAATGGCTGATTCAAGGTCACATGAAAAGTCAGGTATAGAGACAGAGTCAGCTCTTGAAAGTACCTTCTTCCACTTTACCCAGAATTTAATCCACTCCGTCCCAGTTAATAGAAGTATGTCAGCCTGAAGGCTGGGATGAAGAGAAACCTAGAGCAAATTCTATTCTACAAAGAGATTAGATGTTCCATTTTTATTAAGTTTATTTTAGCTCTGTAATGTCAGGATCCCAACACAAATAAACACAAAGCCCAACTCACTTCTATTCTGACATTTGTACCAGACCGATGCTGAATTGCAGTTGTACAAAGGAATGGTAGGTTTTTACCTGCCTGTTGTAGCAGTTATGATGGAACACAAATGTCTTCTGGACATCAACATCCTGTTTTCATACTTTGCAAGGCAGTTTATCAGTCTAGTCAGCGTACCATGAAGTCATGGTTGTTGATCTCCCACTTCTGTGGTAGTCTTCCTGCTCGCTTCTTCATACGCAGTTTCTTCCTACAAATACTGTCTGCTACTTATACAACTAACTGGTTGTTCATCTCTCATCCCCTTTTTCTGCTTAGCAAAAGCCTTCATTTTGCACCTTTTCCTCTGAGCTTTAAAAAGACCACAGAGCATCTCCAGTTCCTTTCATATACCGGTGAGCTAATCCAAATTACAGAATGTTTTTCCTGAAAGCCTGGGAGCGTGTCTGCAATTTTCCGGTGTCTTAATAAAATGTAATGCACGACTTCTGACATTAAAGTCAGACAGAGGCAGAAATAGGAATGTTACCACCTGCTGCCTGCTGCGTTTTGTATAGCGGTTCAGTTAAACCTACCTGATTTACTATCATTCTTCATGTCATTCCTTCTGTGTACACACACACAATCAAAATGTAATTCCCAAATTAAAACGGGATTTAAGGACTTGACTAATTCTAAGAACTGGTGTGGTCCCTTTGCTTTTCCTTTTCTTGTCCTTCCAGTTATACTCTAAGCATTCTGTGACTCTGGAGACAAAATGTTTTGGAAGTTCTTATGAAACTTTGCTGAATTTTGGTTTGTTAGATCATGCAGCCACAGAGTACTTGCACTACACGTGAGTACTCTCACTCAATAGCTTTACTCTGCTACCAATTACTTCCCTGAATTTGATGGAGCTACTTATGACTAGCAAAGATGTCAGGGTCACCAAAATTGATGTCCCAGTTTCTCATCTCTTCTCTGTCTCAGGACTATTCCAAGGCTCCACACCATTACTTTATTTTGATAATGGTTTCTTTTTGCCACTATATAGAAATAAGAATGTGCAAGGAAGTTAGATGTCTTACATGACTAAAAGCAACATTTGGATATAAATGATAACAGCATTAATCTGGAGTAATTGCACTGATTTCCTTGAAGTTTTTCCAAGTTCCACAGTAACACAGCTGAGATAACAGTAGAAGCATAAATACCACAGGGGAAGAAAATTACATTGGATAATGGATCCTTAATACCATTCTTCTATGTAGACTTCAGAAGATAAAAGATTAAACAGGATGCATGTAGGGAACAGTGGCTGTAAATACAGAAGTTTATATTCTAGAGACTGTGGTTGCTTTGAATGCAATACGTGTAGGACGTAGCTAACAGTGTCTATGCACGTGGATTCCTCTGGCCTCAGCCTTGTTCTTTGCAGTAACCAGAGTGAATGAGTTTAGAAACACTTCAGAGGACTCCAATCACTGCCTTTATGTGGAGTATGAAGGTTTAAAGAGCCTGTAGGGCTAGATCAAACCTCTGTTCTAAACTCTCTGCATGTGACTTACTCAATCTATTTGTTGTCTGCATGTTAAACTTGTACTTGTTTCACTTCATTGTGAAACAAGTACAAAAGCATTTCATCATCACTATCTTTTAACGAGAACCCTGCATCTTTGCAGAATGAAAGCACCCAGCTAAAACCCATGGTTAAGCTTTGTGTTCAATCACAAATGTGCAGACACCACCATATAACCAGATAATTAAATGCTTTCTGACTGTAACCATCAAAATTTATATCAATGTTTGCTCAATAAAACCTCTTCATAGCAATTTATAACAGAAGTTGGAAGTACTGGTCTGGTACACTATTTATTACAAAATATGCAATTAGAAAAGCAGTAGGAGGCATTTAACTAGCTCTCTTGGCTTACACGGCAAATATTTGATTTCTTCACAAAAAAACAGTAAATAGGGACCTTGATTTAAAATTTTCACCCCACCAGTATCTGGAGAATAAAAATGGTTTGTTATTAAAAATGTGATTGTATAACTTTGTTGTCTTCCCTCATTTACTTTTTCCAAGACTGGTACAAATGTCCTAAGTTTTTGTTGGTTTTTGACTTATGTGTTACAGAGGTTGACATTTCTACAAGTTACATTATGCATTTTTAATATCAGCATTCTTAAAAATACAGCCTAAGAGACTAAGGTGCTCTTATATTTTGAGTAAATCTCACTTTTTTCCTCCTCAAAATTGCCATTTTACTTGTTTGTTCAGGAGATTAGACCTGTCTATATCGATACAGCTCTCATACTTTTCTACAAAGGCGTTACAGATAATTAGTTGAGGTCAAATGAAATATTCAAACCAGATTGATCCTACAGTTAAATATGTGCAGGCATACTTAAAAAATAAAAGTGAGATAACTTTTAATTGATATTTAGTGATTTTTTTTTTCTTAGGCAGGCAAGAAATCTTTCAAACTTTCAGATTTCCATTTCCAAAGAATCATCCTTTCATTTGTAACATTTGCTCTAAAAATGCATGATGTAGCCAGCAAGGATACCAAACTGATAAACAGAGACATTAAGAATGGACAAATCATAATAAAGTCAAGGGCGCAGGACACATTGCTGGGAAATCACTTTGCCTATGATGCCATGACCTTTAAATTCATGCAGTAGCATCTCACATTTATCTGTAGGCTCAAAATGACCCAGTTTACTGGAAGAGAATTACAACATACAAAGATTTCTTCAGTAATTTTAAAACCTTAAGTATACCTGTTATATATATGCAAAATAATCTTATTTGGGAACATTCGCATAAACATATATTTTTCCATGTGGGATTTTTTTGCATTTTTTAAAATTGAATAGCTTTACAGGATACATTTCAGTCATCGTCTGATACGGTGTGTGCTAAGGTTTAGCTGTCTCCATCATGTGGCTCCTAAATCTTTACTGAACATCTTCAGCAAAATATTTGAAGAAACAAGCTTCATTCAAAGAGTTTTTGAGGGTGCTATGCAGACATTTGAATAGCTAATCTAACCCAAAAGTCAATGTTTTTCACTTAGTTTCATGCAGTTATGGTTTCCATGATTTCTTTGTTTTCATTCCCCTCCAAGATGCAGGGATGTTTTCCACAGGAAAAGGCAGCTGAAACTCATTCTGGTGTTCATCAGTATTCATGCAAGCACTGCATTGGACTGCTTTCAGAGGAACATATCTGGTCAAAGTGTTCGCTTCCGTTTTCTTATTCTTGCTGGAGAAATGCTGGGCCATATTCTGCCACCTCTGCGGCAGCTACAGCGAAAAATAAGAAGCAGGAGGTGTATTTGCTCTTCGTCTTCTGCAACTTTTTAGGGCTCAACTATCTGAGCATTAGAGAGGGAGTCTGAAGACTGTTAGCAAGACTTTTAATATAAGCAATGTTTAACGTAAGGGTAATACAGAGCAGGAGAACGGGAAGAGTGAGTGCACCAGCCCATCTGGTTCTGCCTCATCCCCAACAGCCATCGGGAGATGCCCAGGGTACAAGGACATCAGAATGATTTTTGAACTTTCAGCACTCTGCAGCTCCACATTTCTTTATCAAGAGGTGAATTTTATAAACCTTCACTGACACACGGACTTCATTGGACATATCTAATAGCTTTTTCTGAGCAATATGAAATTTAGCATTCGCATCTTTTCATCAGTTTCACACAGGGACTTTCACAGCTTACACCTGCACTGATAAGAACTACTTTCATTTTTGGAGAGGCCAACCACCCTCTAGTTTTATTTGATAGCCCTTTTTCTTTTGTTGGAAGACACGGTGAGCAATTTTTTTTTATTATTATTATTATTTTTTTTTAATCTCTCACATGAGTCAAGTTTTTTCCATCTAATCCCCCTTCCTCCCAGCCGTCCCTGCTGGCTCCTAAGACCTGGTCTGGGTGAGCTAAGAAGCAGCCTGAAGGAGACAAAAGCAAGTGCAGCAGCGATAAGGAGGTAGGAGTACACAAACCCTTATAACGCCAGAAGAGTTAAAGGGGTAGGAAGGCAAGCTGCAGCACCTCTCTGCTCCAGCTGGTGGTTGAGGAAGGATGATAAGAAAACAGATGCTGCACCTTTTGGAGGAACGGCTTCCCATTCCTCACTCGTCCTGTGTTGTGGGCTGATTGTATTTGCCAGCTGTTGTTTTTATATAACAGCGGTCAGCTTAAGTTTAAGAGATGCTATTTATTATATTATTAATATCCCTAGCTCTCATCCCCCTTTTCTCTCTTTACTTTTCTTCATTTACTTCAGCTAACAAACTATGAAGTCAAGAACTGATCTCCAAAATCAATGCTTCCTTGTATCTCAATTAGTTGTTTTCTGTGCTCTGAAAATTGACAGTTTTAAAGAAACTCCGGTGTACTGAATCAGTATTGCCTGCAGCAAAGTACTGCAACACTTCATGTAAAAATTAACTTAAAATCCACTGATCCCAAAAGGTAAACAGCAACAATATTCTTTCTGGTGGGAATTCTGGTATGAATGTTAATTACTACTCTAAGAACGAATAGCTGCTGATTCCACACTGATCTGGACATATGTAGCTTACTCTGCAAGTGTTAACATCAGATTTAATGAATTGAAAACCTTGGAATTATTTTAATGATCCAAGAAGAAATGCATTTCTTATGAATGTTGATGTTATCCATGCTCTATGCAAAAGTTTCCCCACCTTTTCAAATAAAGAATTCCTTTATTTTTTGAGGTGTTGTAGAAGAGGAGAAAAGAAGATGGCCTAGAGTTTGTTATGTTTTCTGTATTCCTTTGGCACACAGCCATTAGTGAAGCAGAGGTGACGGTGACCGTGCTTCTGTCTGCACAGCTGAAGTGGGAATGAAAAGTTTCCGTAGGTCACAGATAGAATGTAATTTGCCCTCATAAAAGAAAGGTTTTATAACTGACCTAGCTAAATTAGGGCCAGGAAATACAAAGGTTGGACAAGTTTCTTAATTTTTAATTAAAATTTCCATTACATAATGGTGTAAAGTGCCAAAACCAATTTGTTTCTCAAACTGACTGAATTACTTCTAAAGTTCCTAGTTGTTTGGTCAGGAACCTTCCGTTATCTTGATATACTCTTTTCTCTGTTGTATCTGACTATATTTCTTGGCCTTTTTTTTCATATAGTTCTCTGACCTTATGAAGGAGCAAATTTAAACATGACACCTATATGGTGAGATAGGATCTACCCATTCCTCTATCAGAAAGCCTTTTGGTAGTGGTTAAGTGTCACTGTCCTTGTCAAAAACACATGTCAAGCTTTTCTAATAAAAACTATTGTGAGTAGAAAAGATCTCATACACCTGCACATGACTAAATATTCTTCATGAAAGGTACTGGTAGACAAATAAAAGATGTAAATCTGGAGTTAAAAGGGAGTTGAAAAGCTGGAGAGTTGGGGGATTTTGAGAAAATGTGTTTACATTGATGTACATTTGAATTCCTTTTGCTGCATTGCAAACTTTACAGGAAATTTCTGCACCTCAGCAGTGGTCTGGAGTCAAACAGTGAGGTCTACTCTTTCTCTAGTAAGAGTTTAAGCTAGTTAGAGCTGTCAAACCCCTTCCATTGCATCTCCTCTGCATTTAAGAAAGTTATTTGTCTGTGAGAGGGGGTTTGTACAAATCAAAAATACCCTTGAAGCATTGCATGTTTGGATTTAATATCTTTGGTGATTTCTTTCATTTTATCAGAGCAGATTTGCAAGTAACAAGAGGAAATGATGTAGTCATCATAGAATCACAGAATGGTTCGGGTTGGAAGGGACCTTAAAGATCATCAAGTTCCAACCCCTCTGCCCTGGGCAGGGACACC
>JAOXJK010000023.1:95204545-95239007 GCA_025774025.1 Xenus cinereus | reverse complement strand
TTCCCTTCCCTTCCCTTCCCTTCCCTTCCCTTCCCTTCCCTTCCCTTCCCTTCCCTTCCCTTCCCTTCCCTTCCCCCCCACCAGTTTGGTCACTTAGAAACCTGTAGTAGCAGCCAAGTAGCATCCAGTAAGAAGCTGGATTCTATCCAGCTGAACACAAAGATCTCACTTAGCTTGTTGGAAAGCCATATAAGAAAAACAGTTTTATGAATAAATTTGTCCAGCTTGTTCTAAACATTTCTGGATAGTAAATGCTTGAAGAGGGGCCAGTTGATGCGTCTGAAAAAGGACCAAAATTTTTTCAAGTCTCCCTTCCTTAGATGGCAAATCAGAGGTGTGTTTTTTACCAGGGTCCAAGTAGTTGGAAAGTAAGTTGCTAAGTAATTGGAAAGTAAGTTGCTAAGTAATTGGAAATTTGTATTCAATTGCTATCTAAGGAATTAACTGGCTAGGAAGAAGAGTTCACCTTGAAATATTTATTCGCAATTTCTGCAAAAACTACCTTTACACATCTGAAAATATTACAGAATCGCGGACTGACTGCAGGGTATCTCTGGTCCATCCTCCTGCTTAAAGCAGGGTCCTCTGTGAGATTGGACCAGGTGCCCCAGAGCTTTGTTCAATCACATCTTGAAGACCTCCAAGGATGGAGACTTCACAACTTCTATGGGTGGACTATTCCAATGTCCGACTGTCCTCACAGTGGATTTATTTTTTCTTATATTGATTCTAAACTTTTCTAGAATTTATGCCTGTTACTTGTAGTCCTTCTGCCTTGCTCCCACCTGGCTCTGTCTCTTCCATGGCCTTTGGAGGGCTGCTGTCAGATCCCCCCCAAAACCATCTCATCTCTGGACTGAAGAATCCCTTGTCCCTCAGCCTTTCCTCATAGGGCAAGTCCTTCAGTCCTGACCACCCTGGCTGCCCCCCCCGAACTTGCTTTACTGTATTCATATCTTTCTTGTATTGTGTAGCTTGAAACTGGGCGCAGTATTCTAGAAAATAACTGACTGTGATACAGTTCTTAAGAAATATTGTGCTTGCCAATAAGATGAGACACCTAAATATTTAGGTAACAAGCTTTATAAATCTGCCTTGTGACAAACGTCATCACAGAAGACTCCCTACATATGGCTTTTTTCTGCCTGCATATAAAGGTACAAGACATTTATACAAGGTACAAGATAGCATTCTTGTCCTTCTAATTTTAACTAATTTGAAAGTCACAGCATATGCGTAACACTCTGCTGCTTTAGAACAATTTACGACAGGGCTTGCTTCTCCAGACAAAGCCGAAGAGTTCGTAACTGAGGATTTCTTTGTTCCCTAATCTAGATAGAGGAGTAAAAGCAGATTTGATTTGTATCAGTGTCAAAGCCAAGTCCAAGGTCATGAGTTCTTGATGTCTGTGCTTTGCTTTTGAATCACTGGACCACACCTAAATTCCTCATAGTATACACTTAAGAGCTGAATATTATCTTATGCCTTGTTAAGGGCACAAAAGCGTGGGTTGCTGCTGAAAATTCCAGGTATGTTTCACAGACCCTATGTAAGTGCAGGGAAACACATTGAAGGAAAGCCACCCAATCTCAGGTTCTGACAGGATGCTGGAGAATGGGTGAACCGGTATAGCTGGCACTTGGGGGAACTGGGGCAGACATGGAGTGAGAGTTTTCAGCTCGCTCCATTCATTTTTAGTGATAAGTTGTTTTGGTATCAGAATGATAATCTGTAACAAAGTCATATTTTATCATTCCTTTAGTACCGTCTCTTTATAGATGCTTGTGGTTTCATTCTGAAAAGCTGTTTGTTTTATCGTGCCTGCCTGCAGGGCTGGGTGGATCACCTGTGTTAGTTCTGTTTAGGGGTTGATTCAAGTTATCAGAGCTACATCGTGATCAAGAAGCTTGAGATAAAATTCTCTGCTTGTACCTTCTGTAATGAAACATAAATTAAGTTTTTTTAGCTGGCTTATATAACCTTTCTTCCCCTATTGCTGCTGCTTACATTTCAGAATGCAATGTATTTAGTATGTGCTTGTGTATCACTTCAAATGTGGCTATGGTAGTTTTTAGTCTCAAACAGATTTTTATTTTTTAGGATATGAACACCTTCAGAATGACCATGGGGTGCTAGTTGATTACAACACCTCAGACCCGCTGATACGCTGGGATTCCTATGAAAACATGAGCCCCGAGGGGGAAGGTGAGTAATTCAGCTGTCTGAGACCAAGGCAAAACCTCTCACAACTGTGCCAGAGCTTTTGAAAGGGAGGAAGGGAGAGCTCATTCACTTGAACGAAATGCCACTTCACTGATACGTTAAGTAGCTTTTTAGTCTTCCTGATTTAGCTTTAGTGGCTCTAATGCAAAGAAAGCTGTAGTAGTTGTTCAAGAGAGATTCTCGTTAATGCACTAAATTGGACTGAGACAAAACTGGTTGATATGAGTGACTGTATTATTTGTAAATGAGTGACTTTATTATTTGTAAATTTGCTTAATTTTTTTTGTTGTTGCTCGAAAGCTTCTAGTTGGAATCCTAATATAGAATTTTAAGAACAACAAAATGACGTGGTGAGTTTGTAGGCTTCAGCAGTTAGTATGTTATCCGGAGTGTTGCAGGAGGTGTGCTAGGCTGTAAAGTTATGTATAAACAAACAGCAAAGGGTGTGCATATTTGCATATTTCCCTTCATAAATTCACCTGCTTCCAAATTGCCTTTTTACTTCTCAGATTTTTCTTCTGTAATCGCTGATACATGCCGAAGATGAGAGCCTCAAGTAGCTCCCTTCAGATTCTGACTCGGGTGCGGGTGCTTCCCTGATGCTTTGCTTGAGTGAATGTTGTGCTTTTAATGGATGTAGTTCTCCTGTAAGAACTTAGAATGTCACACCTGTGTCTGCACACCTCATTGCACATGCAAGCCTGATGTTGTTGCAAGTAAAAACATGAGAGAAGGTATTGAATGGATGCCAAAGTTCCTGTTTTTACAACTCTGCTGTTATGAAAAGAGAGAGAGGTAGAGCTACATCAGTGAGGGTTGTAGGAGCAGAGACATACTGGGTGCTTGACTTTTTTTCCACTGCATCACTCCTGTACAGAAGCATTTCCTCATCCACAGCAGACCCCAATCTGCAGAAAACTAGGGGACAATAGAGGTTAGGAAGAGAACAGTCATTTGGCTCCATTATGTAGGTAGAACACTCCATAGGGATTCATCAGAGGTTTTATAGTTGAATAAGACTGTGCAGTGTCTTTCAGGACTAACATCAGAGAGACTGAATCTTGACTGAAAAGATGTTTCAATTTCTACCCAGGATGTTTCCATATCATTTACTTCTTTTCCCTGCATCCTTTTCCCCCTCCTTTGTATATGCATAGCCCTCAGCCAGCAATGCATTGATGTCAAATATTTTTTAATAGCTAAGATTGATTGGATAGATGGATTTGACCTTCCTGTCCTTGTGCCTTGCATCGTAGTTAACTACAACAGTACAGGAAATTGAAAACAGAGATAAATGTGTAGGCAGCACAGCATTGGAAGATACAGACTGTGCTGCTCATGTCTTGCGGAAGACTTGATCACAGACCGTTCATAAGTACAAATACAAGCTTGTTTTCCTGATGGTCAGAAGTCATATGTGCCACTTAACAGGCTGTTATGTGCATGATATATTTTTAATTTCCTGAGATACAACCTAAATGTGATGTGTTAGCATAGAAGTTAATTGTGCATCTGCAGAGAGATCACTGGAGTTGAAGCTAGAGAATATTCCGTAAGACCATGAGATGTATCCAGATACTCTTTTCTAAAGCAAACATGTAGGAGGCAGGGTGTTATTCCGTGATGCTCAGCAGCCGAACTGGAGGCAGAGCATTTTTCTCTTCATAGGTTGAGCAAAAGATTAGGAGGGGGGGACAGGGGACAGCTAGATTTTTTTCTTAAGGATGAGATTTGTACTCAACACAAAGGTAAGCTTAGTCTGCTGCTTGAGGTAAACATAGTTTGCTTAGGTCTTTTTTTATGTAGGATTTATAAACACCAGGACAGACTTCTCTTATGGTTTGTCACAGTGATTCAATATCGTGCTTTTGCATTAAAAATATGTATTGATTCCTCGTTTTCAGCACAGATGAGAGACCACTAAGAGGAGACGCTGATTTCACATCCAGAAAGTGAGCAAAGTCAAAAACCTTAGAGTATGAAGCCTTTAGCTACAGTCCTGAAGGCAGAGAGTGAATCTTTTCTGTACCTCAAAAAAGATTAAGGTACAAGATGTGGTTCATTTGAAAGTCTGCAAAACAGTGTTGGTGTGTTTAAGATTTGGGAAAGTCTCATACCGATTGCCTGTTTCAGATCTACACCATGTTAGGTCAGACTCCTAGCCTTATGTAGGAACTGGTCTTCACAGTTTTACTTGTACCTGTTTCCCCACAGGAATTTCAATAGGAATAACATGAGATATGAGTGTGACAGATGATCCCTGTATTACAGTTGTGCACCTTTTTGTTACTTTCAAATATGTGTGCCTGTGAAATTCCAGATCAAGGTGGCCAGGAAGAGCAGCAGAGCTTTGTGAAATAAACAGGATTTGCCTTGTAGGTGTATGACAGGAATGGCTAATTCCAAGCCGATGTGTTAAAATGGAAAATTAGAAGAAAGCAGTATGTCTCTCTTGAAATCCTGCAGCTATTTGGCCTTGTTACCAAAAGAACAAAATGACAAGATAAAAGAAAAATGTACCCAAAGTTATCTTGGTTTGTGGGCATGATACAGTATTGCAGACAGAAGCAATTGCCTTTTAAATTATCTTGAACCCTTTGATGGTAATAAGGTTGTGTGCATTTGCGTTTAATACAGCCAGGCGTTGGACAATTTGCTCTCTGGATTTGGTTCCTTATCCCTCATTCTTAACAGTATAGGAATTTTGACACCTGGAAAGCAATAAATGATTGAATTTCTTCTCATAAATACTATTTCTCTTCAGATCCCTTGGGAAGTGCCTCTTGTATAGAGGAGGACTAGTGATCCTCCATAATAGAATGAAGATTTTATTAAGTTTTGTGAGCAATATGTTAGCACAGAAACTTCTGTTAAACTGATTTAAAACTATGCAGTTGATTTGGAACCACAAGAATCAGGTAGTCTTCCTGCTGCCATGGAGAAGTCTTAGATGCCATTGGTTTTCTTGTGGTTTTAAAGTCATGGTACTCATCAAGTTGTGTGTGTTTTGTTGGCAGGAAGGAACAGAGGAACAGAAATGACTTTTGATCTTGCCGAGTACTCTTTTTTTTTTTTTACCTTAAGGCATCACTTAACATACAATGGAATCATAGAATGGTTCAGGTTAGAAGGGACTGTAAAGATCATCAAGTTCCAACCCCTCTGCCCTGGGCAGGGACACCTCCCACCAGAGCAGGTTGCTCAAAGCCCCATCCAGCCTGGCCTTGAGTCACTTCTTTTTGTAACTTCTGGTGCAGACTAGGTAAGATGCCTGTCTAACTTTGTTATTAGTCATGCATCCCAACACCCCAAGGGATTTTGATGCTTGTACTTCTGGGCAGGCATGTTTTGCCCATATTTTCCCAACAACTGTGGTTTATCTCCTCACATGCATGCTCTATAAAAGGCATCACCTCTCCTTCAGAACTAACCAGCTGGTGGCAAGACTCCCACATCTCCTTGTCTGGATACCACTTACATGTTACTTTGCCCGAATTCTTTACCATTTCTCTGCTCATTTAGGCATGCAATTACTTGGACATCCCAGATATCCAGTATCCCAGCAATTATTTTATTTATAAAGTAACTGAATTGAAATCCTATTTTACTTCTTGGTTTCGATGGCATGGACTCTGTTTTTATGAAATTCCTCCTCAGTCTTCTGCTTCTTTTTCTTGTTTCTGGCTTCATCTATTATCAAAAATTGGTGTAATGGCATACTCTTTTACCAGTTAAGCTCTTAAGCCATTTCTCATATATTGTATGATGTTATGTTAGCATATAAGCACTCACAGAATGGAAGACTAAAGCAAAAGGGTACAGCTACAGCTGGGTAGCACTAAAATTATGTTCATACCATGTATTTCCCTCCTAATAAGCTTGCTGTCCAGAATAACAATTTAAGTTTGAGCCCTCAGCTTTCAACCAGAGGAGGTAAGTCCAAAGCCACACTGGATATTTTTACAGCACGGTAATTTAGTAGAGTTGTGTTGTTGCTGTTAGTGTTATTCTGCTGAGATACCCTGCCTTCCTCTATATGTGCATTTAGTCCTTTAAAAGGTCTGCTGCGCAGACGCAAGCACCAAGGCACTGTTTTCCTCGCCATTAATTCCATAGCACTGGCCCTGGCACGGTTGGGGACAATCGCAGCGTCCCAGGCCCGGCTCAGGAGCTGGCACGTGCTGTAGATCACTCCCCAGGTAGTTCAGATGTGTCCACATTGTGGCTTCGTGGAGATGAGAACCGAACTGTGTGTTTTAGCTGGCCCTCGGTTTATGCAATGTCAGTCAATCCCTGCCATTTACCATGACAGACAAAGCCTCTGAGTTTGCCAAAACCCCTTTATTAGGAAGCGTAGCTAACAGGTTACTTATGGTGTTAATAATGTCCTAGCACACCCACAATGTGTTGGGGGCTGGTAGGAATCCTAGGCCTGGACAACCAGAAAACATTTATTAGTTCAGAAGAGAACTAGAGAGAACTGGATTTTGGAATTACATTTTATAACAAGAGCCCGCTCTTTCAATGATTTCCAGTTGTCCCCTTTTATTGTTGTCAGGTCTTAACAATCGTTAAAGTGTTAACTCTAACTCTCCTATTCACAGCCACAGCAGGGGCATTTTTAGTTGCCTGCCAACAGTTAGCCATGAAAAACTCTGCAGAAGCATTTGGTTGGTGTGGTCTTGTTTTTAACATACAACCTGAGCAGTTACGCAGTGGAAGATAAGTGGGAACTTCTCAAGCTGAGAAGTCATTTTGTCCAAAGAATAATGTGAAGGCAGTGATGAGAGGAAATTCAAAAGCAGCCTATAATGCCCCCCAAACCAAGAGTGTTTCAAACAGGCTAGAATTAGCCCTCTACACACTCACTAGCAGCGCATGCGACTCCAAGATGGGACTTGTCTTGCCGTGGTACCTCTGGAGACACCCACTGGTATTGGGCTCCTGGCCAAGATCTGGGCATAGGACATGACAGGACATGCACTGAGGACTCTGACCCAGTCTGGTGTGTCACGTCATTTTACCAGGGCAGCTCAGCACACAAGAAACTCAAGTGTTGCTGTGGGACTACATAGTGATCGGTGCAGGCTTGCTCTGAACACTGACTACAGGATGGCTCCCAGGAGATGGATCAATGGCTGTCTTTTAAAATGAAATTCAATATCTCTGTGAGAGTGTAACGTTCCTCCACCTTTTTTTGATGAACTGTTCCAATGTTTAATTTTCATCCTCAGGGAAGTGGCCTGGTTTCAACTTGTAGCAGCTGTGCTATCTCATACTCTTGTCTGTAGGACTGAAAAACTTCTGTTTCCCACACTGGGTTAGTACCCATTATCCATGACAAGTGACCTCCATAGCTTCGTTCTGAGTGGCTGGATAGAGCGTGCTTTTCAAGCCTTACATCACAAGGCTCCCTTTTTTTCTGAATCTGTCCTTTTTTAAGACTGTCCTTTGAACCATCTGCAAGGGTTGAAGTTTGATCAACCTGGTCTAGTGGGATATGTCCCTGCCCAGGGCAGGGGGGTTGGAACTGGATGATCTTTAAGGTCCTTTCCAACTCTAACCATTCTGTGATTGTCTGATTCTAAGTGTGAGCGCGTACTGTCAGTCACTCCATGCTGGTCAGACACGTGCTAAGTCTTTGCTGCCGGCCCTGAATTTAAGAGCATCAGGTGTAATTTGTCTGAGTCACATGATGTCATGACCTGAAACTGTTTCATCCTGCCAGATCACTTTTGCTATTTGTAAAACATAAATAAAAGATTATTTTCTATATATAAATGTAAAGTCTTTTATACTTCAGAGCTACGGACCTTTTCCTATTTTTTTTAAAGCTTCCTTTTGCCATGTTGCCTTGTGGAATTTGTTCTCTTTACTGGGTCCTGTCAGCCCCTTTCGCTACCTCTATATTAGTAAATTAAGTAGCATGGTAAAAGGAACAAGTATGGCAACTCAACTATCTAAACTATTTAATTGCGATAACCGTACCTGGCAGCCTTGACCAGACAATACTGCCCCAAGCACTTCCTGAGCACAGTTTGGAATTTAGTCTAGACCAGACCTCCTCTTCAGAGGGCTGAGACTTTCAATAAATAACATGCATGCAGCTAATCATGCTGTGTTGGCCTCTGAATCCCAAGACTGTTTAGTCTGCTAGTTTAAAGGTATGTTTCAATGTGTAAATTAAATTAATTTCGCATTTTTTTATCTGGCTATTAAATACAAAGTTAAAAGCGATTGCTACTTTGGTGAGAACTTACCTTTTTAAAGTTAATACAAATATTACTGACCTGTCCAATGACATGAAAAGTTCACAGGAAATGAAAGAACGCAAGATTTCAAATAAGAATCTTTCATATTGAGATCACCAAAGCCATGATCAGTTCCTCCCCATACCTCATGAAGAGAGATGAAAGACTCATTTTAATCTCAGCGTATGTGTAGTATCACAGTATCAATTACAATCTCAGATCCATTGTAACCTTCAGGTCCTTTTCAGCAGGCTGTTAAGAGGCTTCCAGCTTCTCCCTAACCTGGTACTATTTTGGGGTTCTTCTGCCCCAGAAGCGGAACTTCTTTTTGCTGAACTTTGTGAGGTTTCAGCCCTCAAGTTTCTCAACTTCCCTCTGGATTAAAGCCACACAGTTCATCCCTCTACCCAAACCCCTTAATTTATCATCACCTGCTAATCTATTCATAATCATGTTGATCAAGCAGGTTTGCAGTTGGTAAATTCAGGCCGCCTGTACTTTATTCCCACCTCGTCTTTCGAGTAACTCAAAACGGATTGCAAGAAGACGTGTCCCAAGACCTTTCCAAGGACTGAGGTGAGGTTGATCAGCCTATTGCTCCCAAGGTGCTTCCTACTTCTCATGAAGATAAGCATAGTGTTAGACTTTTTCCAGCTGGCAGGGAATTCCTCCAGTTGTCATCTACTTTCTGCAGATGATAGACAACCTTCTCACAATCATGCGCTGTTGCAACACCCTTGAATGAATCTCATACAGCCCCATGGATCTCACTACTAACAGCTTCTCTAAGCCCCTAATCTGTTTCTCCCCCACTGTTGGTTGCCCCTCTCTATTTCAGAAAGTACATGAGAACAGCTGGAAGCCAATTTTGACCTTGAAAACAGAGACAAAAAAAGTATTGAGTACTTTAGTCTCTTCTCTATCATCCATTACGATGTTTTCTTCCCCATCCAAAAAGATGCCACATTTTCCCTGAATCTCCTTTTATTACTAGCATGTCTGTGAGTCCTTTCTTCTTATCCTTTATGTACCTAGCTAATTTTTATCTGCAGATGAAGTTTCACCTTTCTGCTTTTGTCTCTAAATGTCAGAGTTATGTTTTTATGGCCCTCCTTTAATGCCTGGCCTTGTTTTCATTTCTTGTGTGCCTTCTGGGGCTATGTCCAGTCTGTATGCTTACTAATGCAGAGTGAAAGATGAATATGTGTCATCTCAGGGAAGGATGTTGGGCCCTGTGTTAAAGACTAGATACCAGTATCTCCAATAACCTCAAAATGATGGATATTTTTTGTGCCTTGAACAGCTGTAGGTGCGGATAAAAATGTCGCTTTCCATCAGGACTGGATTTTTGAAAACCAATTTCTTTGGCTCTTCTGGAATTAGTGCAGACACCCAAAAAGCAATCAGTGCAGGAGATTGCCTGCCCCTTCTCCAGAGAAAGCTATCAAGAGGCTGGGCATCCAGGGAAACATTCAGTAATCTGAGAGGAATGTGATTAAATGCTGATGCATTTTTTGGCACGGTAAAAGTAATAGAAAAATTAAGACTAGTTTTCCAATATCCTTCTGAATGAAGCAGTGGTGTCTGTGATATAAAACACAATCTTATCTACAAAATAATCTCATTTTGTCTATGGTTTAAACCAGTCCTTTTATCATTCCACCTGTGTGACCTACTTGCCAAATATCAACAACTCAAACCATGGTGTTTCTTTTCTTTATCACTGAAGGCCCACGTGCAATTAAAAACTTATTCTGTTGTCATATATTTTCTGTCTTTGTATTCACTTTAAGATTTTTGTGGCTATTTTAGTGTATTTCATAGCTGATGTGTTTAGCAGGAGCTAATAGAAAATCCGTTTCTCTGCGTTTATGGGCAAATGCCATCAGATGGGAAGAGAAAAGGAACAGCAAAAAGTACATAATGTTCCGTTGTTAGTATCTCTTCAAGTTAGTTTGGTGAAGGAAGAAAGAACAGCAATTTCTGGACTGATTAATTTATAGTCAATGGAAGTGGAATTGCCATCAGTGCTTCCACACAAGGCCAACATAATTTTAAGTGCTATGGCAGTCATATGTTGTAACTTTGTTCATAAAAGAAAAATAACATTTCAGTTGACCACAGCACTCAACAAACCTTGAGTGAAAATCGCAGGTCTGTGGTTTCAGTTGTTTTTGTTTGGTTTTTTTTCATTTTTCCATTCTCTGTGAATTCAACCCAATTTATAGAGTAAGAGCCTGAGGTTATAGTTACCTTCACAATTGACTCTGACTCAGCACTCAAGTATATAAAAATGTTTAAAATAAGGTCATCAAGAGAGATCGCTTGAGAACTTGTCCAATATTTGCGCCATCCGGATTTTACGCCCTCTTCTTGGTGAGGGCGAGCTAAACTTGTATTTTGAGCTCCCAGCAGAATATTCTACCAGGAAAAATACCAAGTGAGTTACCCCAAGTCATGCCTTATGGACACCTATTTGTAAAAAAAAAAATAAATCTTTGGAATGGGAAATGAAACTCAGTTATGAAACTCCTTTTTTATGACTACCCTCCCAACTGCCTGACAAAGTCATTTCACTTACTGCGGTTCAGCACAACCTGAAAATGAAAGACTTCCAGCAAAAGAGAGAAAGAGCAATGCATCCCAGAATCAAGCTTCAGAACACTTCAGTGGGAATTTCTTGGGAGGTGGTTATGGTAGATTCCAACAGACTTAAGCAGAGGAGGAAACTGAACAGAGGTCTTCCACTTCATGGAAGAGTGTTCCAAACACTAAGCTGTTGCATTAAAGAAGACCTAACTACCTCATCCTCTGATGCTTTTGTTTTCTATGTCTAGAAAGAAGAACCACATACAGCATATTCAACCTAAATTTGCAAACTTTATCAAAATGACTGAAACAGCCTTTTAAATAACTTTAACTGCATAATCACAGAATTACAGAATCACTGAGCTGGGAAGAAACCTCTGGAGATCATGTAGTCCAGCTCAAAGCAGGGTTATCTACAGTAGGTCACCAGGGCCATGGCCAGTCAGGTTTTGAGTTACCTCTCTGGCAACCTGTTCCAGTGTTTCACCGTTCTCACAGCAAAATATTTTTTTTCTATGTTTAACTGGAATTTTCTGTGTTTCTTTTTTGTGCTCATTGCTTCTTCTCCTTTCACTGAACACCATTCACAGTCTGGCTCCCTCTTCTTTACACACTCCCATTAGGTAATTATATACATTGATGAGATTCCCCTTCTCCCCCAGTCCTCTCTTCTCCAGGCTAAATGATCCCAGCTCACTCAGGCTTTCCTTGTGTGTTCCTATCTCTTAACCATCTTCATGGTCCTGCATTGGACCCATTCCACTATGCCTATGTCTCTCTTATACTAGAGAAACCAGGACTGGATATAGTACTTCAGATGTGGCCCCACCAGAGCTGAGCAGAGGGGAAGGATGTCCTCCCTTGACCCGCTGGCAATGTTTTTCCCAATGCAGCCCAGAATGTCATTGGCCTTCTTTGCCACAAGGACACACTGCTGGCTCATGGTCAATTTGTTGTTCACCAGGACCCTGAGGGCCTTCTCTGCAAAGCTGCTTTCCAGATGGATTCTATGGTTGGCATGGTTTCTAGCCCTGGCGTTTCTCCAGCTCCTGGGTTTCTCCTGCTTCTGCTCCAGAGTATTCTCTTTTCCTTTGGCATCTCTCCTGCTCTGGCGTCCTTCCTACCCTGGCATTTCTTTTGTGTCTCCTAGTGATCACTGCTCTTTCTTAAACATCATTTTGCAGAGGCACCATAAACTTACCTGATTCGTTCTAGTTTTGGCACACAATGGGCCCACTTTTCGTGCTGCTGAGCTGGCTGGAACCAACTGTGACCAGCACAGAGCAGTCCTTGACCTCCTCCTACACAGGTCACCCCTGAAGGCCCTCCCCCCATACCAAACCCCTGCCAGTTATGTTCAGCATGCTCCCCAAGAGCAGGATTCCATATTTACCCTTGTTGAACTTCATGAGGTTCCCATCAGCCCATTTTTCCAGGGGCTTCCAGGACCCTGGTGCTTTGCATTCCATCCTGAAGTGCTAAAGAGCTGTGCTGATGAACACCAACCACCACAGAACATCTTTACGCAGACACATCCCTGCTTTACTTTTCATGCAACAGTCCTTGCATATCAAAAAGGTGTGCTCCACACCTGTTCATCTATAATTACTGACAAATTATAGAATTTTATAAAGAAAGAAGTCACAAAAAGGCAGACAAGATTAATATACATATTCCAAGATCAGCTCTTGAAGACTTGGTCAACCAGCTCATCCCACATCAGTAGGCTGCATTCACAAAAGAATACAGGCTTGACATGATTGCTGTATTCTGTACATCTCCTTTTACTAGGTTTTTGTTTGAGGATTAGGTAGCTATAAAGAAAATCTAGAATGGGTTCATAAATGAGGTCCTCAATGTTTGTTAGGAGGAACATGGGGCTTTCTCTTCTATTTTTTAAGGACTATAGCAGCAGGTAGCCCAAGACACTAAGAATGGTAACGATCCTGACACCTGGATTTATTTTTTTTTTCTGGTCTGTTGTGTCTGGACAACTGGAAACAAGTTCTCTGAAATTAAATTAGGAGCAAAAAACAGAGAAAAATGGTGTTTCTATGTGATCATTTAACCTTTGTAAATATTTATTGCAGTAAAATATTAATAAAACCAGAAACAACAGTGAATGAATCTTATAAAATGTGGGAAGTTTCCTTTTTTATCCTGTTTTCATTGTAATTTCTTACTATAAATTCTAAGTATGCACTGCATTGAGGGAATATTTACTTTTGATTAAACAGGCATTTTGGAATTTTAGTGCAACACGATCTTAATTAAAGGTTGACATTTCCATTTTCCTTAAAACCTTTTTTGTACTTAGACCTATTGTAGAAATAATTACTTTTTTTTTTTTTACTTACGTATATGACACTGTATAATTATTTCTAAATATAAAAATTATGTGGACTAATGTTTCTTGGAAAGGTTAAGGACTTTATTCCAAAAGTAATTTTGAATGCACATCATTTACAGAGCACCTTAATATTGATCCTTATTTCTCAAACTAATTCCAAAAGGGAGTGTAATTATTTCTCATACAGCAACAGAAGATTTAATGATCAAAAATTTGCCTTACAAAATTGACCGTTGTTAAGGGTGGTTGGCAGTGGCCACCACCTTCAGCAGCCCTGGCCAAGAACTTCCTCCTGCCTGACCGCTGGAGCCCAGCCTGGTGCCCTGGGGGCTTGGGGTCTCTGCCCTTGCCGAGCGTCGTGGTTGCCACTCTTCGTCTGCAGGTTCATCCAGCAGAGAAGCTAAGCATGGGTCCCAGACATGCAAGACACACAGAGGACACAGGCGTGGGCAGCTACATAGGCAGGGTGCTCTGCACCTACATATAGGAGGACTCACATCAGAGATAAGCACAGACAGCCCCGTCCCCTCCTCCTCTTGTGCTGGCAGAGACTGAAGGTCATTAGTGCGAGCACACACACACCATTCTCCAGGCTCACACACACACGAGCAGTCACAGATCCCCCAAGAACCAGCATGGCCCTTCCCTGTCCATTTGACACCCGTGCCAGGACATCAGATCTCCATTTTGTCTTTGTCTCCATTACATTTGTCTGTCAGGCTTGTGTCTCTGTATGTTCTTGTTTATGGCTTCTTTTCTTATTATCCCCTGAAATTTTTTTTGCATTGAAAACGTTCTTGGCCACACACCCTTAAAGGTCTCCTTCTATACACCCTTGGAGTTTATTCCATGGGTTGGCTGGACCACACACCTACCTATTCCTTGCAGGCTTCAGCAGGAATGAGTCCAGAACACTGAATCAGAGTTTAACTCTGCCACGAAGTATGATATTAATAATAAAAGCAAAATATGTATTTAATCTACTACTGGCAAGTATTTTTGGTGCTCACAGACAAAGGAAGCTCCTGACTTGAAGAGCTTACCATATTTAAATAGAAGGAAATTAGGAAAAAGGTTCACTTCATTGAAGTGGGGTCAATCTTTCTTGAGAAATTCTATACTCAGCGAATGAAGAAGTGCCCCCAGAAGACTATTCAGACTTACTCGTAGCTCCCCTAGAGGTAGTCCTCTCTCTTTCTGGAGAAGGAGCTTTGTAAAATTACCCTTGCAAGAGACATTGTCCACACTCCCAGGCCAGTCTCAGTCAATGTTGGCAAGAAATGCTCTGTTTATTCATCCTCCATGCTCTCCGTTGGTACTCTCCCACGTTTCCCATGCCATACCCTGAGTGGAGGGCTGGGTATGAAGGTGCAAACAATGCACTACAAAAAAAGGTGAGAAAGAGGAAAATTGTGGGAAGAGAAAGGAAATTAAGGGAAGTGAGAGAGACTATGCCCAGTATTAAAAGTATCAAAAAATAGAACTAAACAGTACCAGGGTCCTAATCTGGGTACTGGAAGGAACTGTGCAGACTGATCATGGAGTGTGCATCATCACATAGGCCTATCTAGAGCCTTCATCAGCATATACTTCCACGTCTGTCAGCCTCCATGGCCTGGTTTCTCTCTTGAGGGAGGCAGGATTAGAGCATGTTGATGCATGCTTCAGTTCTGATCAGCAGCGATGCAACTTGAGAGCAATCTCAGGCTTCCCCATTTACACATACCCTGACTCAGTCTCAGAAGGAACCTCCCTTTTCACTAGGTGGGAAATGAATGTGACTAATCTCCTAATATGGTTTCCTAAACTACAGACAGACAGCATGAAAGTTGCCCTTTGTTGCCTAATTAAAGACACATTTTCTATTTGCCGCCTTTTGAAGCAGATGATGGATTGTGATTATGTGTTCATCTACAACACACTGATGATTCTGCAGTAGTTACTCTCAGTCAGGCCTGGGGACCTGAAATAATTCACACTTCTGATGACATTTCTTGTATTAAACCACGGGTTAAGGTGAACTGCAGACTGAGTTACAGAAGTTATACTTGACTACACCTGCTGCTGTTAAGAAATCCTAGTGAAAAAATCAGGTGCATCTCCTTGCTATATTTGGCAATAAGAGGTCTAATATCAAGCAAAGAAAATTGCTTGTTATAAATTAATGCTTCATTTTTCATACCAGTCATTCAATCTCACAAGGAATAACTGTTATAAATTAAACTACACAACTTTCTCAGAAGCAGCATTTAAATACATGTGTTTACAGTCAAAATTAAAGTCCAAAACTTTTCTCGGAGTACCCAAACCTGACAGTGCCTGAGCTTCCTGGGACTCTCTTTCACTTTGACTATGACATTTTCAGTGTCTAGTTTGTTTGGTTTGGGGCATGCTGTAAGTTTTTCATCTTAGACACACAGTACCATCTTTCCATCAGGATCCACCCAGAGAAATGGTGAATGAAAGCTTATATCCACTGAAGGATCCCATATGGCAGGCAATTAGAGAATGCTCCTTAACGTAAGATCTGGCTCCTCCAATAATAAATTTCCTGACATTTTCTCTTAAATTGGGCCTGAGGAATTGTTTTTACTCACCAAAGAACGGGGAGATCTTGCCCTCTTTAGCATGCAAGCTTTTAACTCTGAGCTTCTCTTTGCCAGGATATTGTCTTAGAGAAGGATTTTGCTCTCCCCCGGCAAAGCTGGGCCACTGCAGCAAAATAACTCATACCTGAGTGCATCAGAGAGTAGGTGAGAAGATGAGATGAACAGAGGAGCACGATGTAGCCTACTGCTTCAGGTCATCTAAGAAATGGAAACCCTGCCCTTTACTCTGGTAGCAGGCACCGTCACCACTGTCCGTGCAGCTCTTTTTGAGAATTAATATAGACCACAACCTGCCTGAAGAGAACAGTCTAGACTCTGTGGCTCCTCAGTAGGCAAAGGATGAATCTACATTGGGGTTTTCACTCATACTGATAAGGCACTTGGCAAGAGAATCCCTGAAGCTTCCTCGTTGACTGTGCTTTGATTCACATCATGCATACCGAAACTGAATTTATTTTGGGTGGAACTGAGCTGGAAGGTGTGCTGCTGATACGCTCCAGGGACTAGTGAGCATTCAGTCACAGGGACCAAGCCATCCTACTCCTAGGAAAAGCCCTCTGAAACATTTATAGTGTCAGATCCTCAGCACCAGCTGTTTTCCTTGATGATTTTTGGGTCTCAACAGACTTCCCTACTGGCTAATATAGACAGATCCAAAATAATTTCTGGCTTGATTGTCAAAATTCCAAAAGGGGTAGATTTTAAGACCCTTTCATTTCCATGAGTTTCTTCTTGGGTAGGTTTAGATACCTTCTCAATTTTGGCCTAGCTTTCTATCAGCTATCCTGAGACACCTGTATCGGGGTACCAGAGATGGGATGATGAATTTTAGGTTTCATGTGACGGGCTTAACTTGTAAGAGCTTAGCTTGAAAAGGGAGTCTTGGATAAATAATAGGTCTGAGACCTCAGTTCATAACTCCTTAGAATGTATCTTACCATTTTAAAAATAGATATGAATTTCTAGCTTTGTTTTTCTGGTTGAACTCAGTAGCACTGGGGGAGTCACTTAAATGCTATTCTAAATAACTTCTAAATATGATGCATACATAAAAAAAACTTTGTAATCTGTGAGTTGATATGCTAATAGGTAAGACAATGAATCAGTTGACCAGAGATATTAATGACCCCACATAAAATTCAATCCGTTGCTTTGGTGGTTTCTTTTAATTACTGCACTTTGAAGAAAAGTTCATACAAACAATAAAAGATTGAGGTTTTGACTGAATGTCAGAGTGAGGTCAGTGTATTTTTATCAGAGCCTCTCCGATGAGTCATCCATCTGCTGGCTTGTTGCTTGTTCATATATGCTGCCAGAGGTGTTGCTTCTCCCTTGTATTTTTTTTGATACTAAACTAAAAGCAATGACCAAAATGCCCATTTCTTTAATTTTCCTAATCGCATTCTGTTCCTGCAGGATGATTTCAGTAAGAATAATTCCTAAATATTCATAATATAGCATAGATTTCTGTTTACATGGATTATGGATTGTTTACAGCAAAAGCACATGAGTTTTCTATGTCAATTTCCATTCATTGGTAATGGATCAATTTTGAGTCAAAATTTAGAAGTTACCTTTTAAACAATGGGATTATATTCTTTGTTACATAAATCTGATCTATAAGACTCACAAATGAATTGACTGCTTTCCTCTCCTACCTGCTAATACACTGAGTTAATAAACCTTCATAAATTAAGAATTGTCCTCTAAAGAATGCTCTTTCAACAAAGTAAATTCTTTCTTTCTGTGCATGTGTTCCTTCTCTATTTTAATTATAAGTTGCTATCACCAGGAAATTTTCTCTCAGCTGTATCTAACTGTGCCTACGCCTATGTCTAGATCTATATTTATACTTGTGTGTGTAAATATATATATAAAACAAATCTGTTTGTGGTGTGTCACCTATACATTCTGTACAATAATTTGTTTAATCACCAAGGACCTAAAATTTAAGGGCATATTTCCACTACAGCCTCCAAGTCCAGTCTCACGTAGACTGTAGTCTTCTTAAAAAGTGTAGATCTTAGGAATTATGCTGGATATACACTTTTGTAAAATGAATATCTAAAAAGACAGATTTAACCAACAGTTTCCAGGCTTTGGTAGCTGTCATGGAACTAATTTTTCCTGTCCAAACAGGAGCTGGAAGGAGACTTGCAGAATTTCACGGTGGATATTTCCGAGTTCTGCAGCTCCCTTTAAGCCACTTTAAGCTACTATTGCCTGTCAGAACATTCTCGCTGATATCTCAAACTCTACCTGCAAATAGTAGGTGGATCCTCAGCCCTTAGAACCTCACTCTTTCGAGGTTTTTTTAGCTAAAAATATCTCTATCTCAACTTTTCTAACTTACAGATTATTAAATCTTTTAAAAATATAAATAGTTTTCCTGAGTTTTGTAATTTTTAATATTGATTTTTTTTTCCTTCTTCCTTATATATATTGCAGTAGTAAACTTAACACATCTGTTTTACCTATCAGACTGTCTTTACCTCAACCCACAAGTTTTCTCACTTCACTTGGTGCTTAGTTGCCAGCTGGGGTTAAACCACGACACCACCTCAACATTTTTTGTTGTGTAGTCACCCCTGCTCAGCTTGTGTTCTCTTGTGAATCTGACCCTTAGATACATAACGCTTCATGGCACTTCCCATGCAATGCCCAGGAGCTGTAGGTCTGTGAACCTCTCCTGGGGACACCACATCAGGCATTAAGGAATGGCAAAGCTGGATGTGTGCCTTGTGGATCTGCACATACGTAAATTCCTTGTACATCATCATCAAGCCAAATTCAGCAATATAACATCCTCTTTCAAATGAAAAGTAGTTTAGACTTTAAATTGGTGAAGTGACCAATTCATCAGAAATAAAGCAATATTAACAACAGAGGTATCTAAATTGGAGCAATCTTACGTAATGCTGAAAGTCACAATCATTCCTTTAATTTAAGTTAGCCCTCAAAACCTCCATGTCCAGCCTTAGTTCTTGCTTCATTACTTCCTGCAGCCATTACCAGTGCCTTTCCTCTAAATCAAAGATGGATTAACAGAAATCAAACTCCTAACCAGCTGGAAACCTCCTTTGCTCTTTGCAGTTTTTCACAGGGAAATGCAGGAGGGATTAAAATGCTAGCAAGGACTGTAAATACATGTTAAATTTACCCTGAAGCAATCCAACATTACAGCAGTAAAGTCTTGTGTCACCACATGCACACATTGTTTAAATGTGTTCCAAAGTACCATTTGAGAAAAAGAGAAATGAGAGCAAAGATGGTAGTATAAAAATATGCATAAGCAACGTGATAAACTATAAAGGAATAGAAGTAATGAAATGTAGAAGGTAGAATCTATTTGGATCAAATCAGGCTGGAAAAGTAAAGTACATTTTATAAAGAAATGCTTGGACTCTACTATATCATCAGTTTCAAGGGAAAAGAAAGCTTCGAGGTGTAGCCACCTTTACAATCTTGTTAAGGAGATAATACCTGTAGTATTGTAGTCTTTATGGACTTTCAAATTAGAAGAATATGGAGAACATCACTTATTCATTATGTTAAAATGTACTCATGAGAACCGATCCCCTTTCAAACTTAGTTCTGGAAAGTTGTAAAACTTTCAGTGAAGATTTGATGATAGACACTAAACTTAAACTGTGTAATCACAAACTGATTCGATTGAATGGAAATTTAATCAATAGAATGCTAAAGCTAAAGCTTTTTTTTACAAGTGATCCGTAGCTAAGAGTTTGAGTCCATGTTACGAACCCTTCAGAAATGACAAAAAGTGCTTTAAGTCCCATCCTTCTTTTACCTGCCACCAGATACAGATTCCTGTAGCCTGATACAGATTCCTGTGTCCCTTGCCTCTTCACCTCTTCATAGAAGTTGGAGATATCATTACTTGCAGCTTTTAAGCTGGTAATTTACTTTGCTCAGAACTGGATCTGTAAAATGACACAATTAGAAGAAAACAATTATCATTTTCCTGTTGTTAGAAGACTCGCTGAAGTCAGTTGGGGTCAGGTTGCTCAGAGGTTTAGCTGTGACACGGCGTATGGAATTTCTTTTAAGCTGAATACAAAACTTTGTGACGCTTGCAGCTCACATAAAGAGGAAAACACATTGAGGCTCCGTGTCTCCACAAATGAAAGCCATTTCATACAGAATATTAGAAACAAATAAGAGCCTAAAAGAACTAGGGAGAAAATACAGTGTAATGAAAAAAGCTGAGCTACATCTTCTAAACTGCAAATGAACCACAAAATGTTCATTTAAAAACCATGAAAAACAAATGAAATAGCAAAGAAGTAGAACTGGTCCTACACCAAGAATGAGGAAGATAATCTACATATGATGCCCAAATAAAGGAATATTATGTTTTGGTTTTCAGCAACACTGTTTATTTAGTGCATTGGACTGATACTGGGAATAAGGCTACAGAAATAGAAATATTGAATTTACGGAACAAATACAACAGCATTGCATTTAAGGAACAAACACAAGAGCATTGCATTCTGTAATCTCTCAACCCTCAAAGAAGCAGCAAGTGAAATTAGTACTCTGATAGTTGTGACTTTTAGTAAATCCCTCAATCTGTGATTTATGCTGCATGATAATGCCCATTCGTCTAGTGTCAAGTTTTTAGAACACGGTTTAAGGGAAAGACATAGGCTTCAGTAGATATGGTTAGACTTAAGCAAGTCCATAAGTTAGGAACCTGAACACAAACAGTCTAAACTTTGTCTAATCAAGATCCTGATGCCAATTCTATGTCACAAACCCATCTTTAATTGAAACTGAGCTCAGCAAGAATTTAAGAAGGAAGGGGGCAAGTAAGGCCAGTGTGGCTACTTAAGGAGTATGAAGCAATAAATCACTAAGTACAAAATGCCCACAAACCAAAAGCTGCTCAGTAGAGAAAAGAGGCAGTGTGACCGTAACAAAGATGGAAGCAATCTTAGGAAGAGAGAAGTAAAAAACAATCTTTTAAATGGGCACAACTGAACAATATTTCAAAGCTTAAAAACATGTTGGCTATGACTAGTGTCCTCCGAACCCATTATCTTGTATTTGTTTGAAGTCACAAAACACTTTTAGAACATTCTAAGTTTTTGTTTATGCCTCTTGGTTAGCTTTTCAATATTTTAGGGTTTGTGTGAGGTTCCTGGAGCTATTAAGCCTTTTTCTGAACACTCTTCAACTAGGTCACAGAAGAGGTTAAAGATGAGATGAATAACTTGCTCTCCGTACCACCGTACTTCTCATCACACATGATGCCGGATTTGGATCCTGTGGGAAACTCACTGGCTGGGAACACGTCTGGTGAAGCTGGGAAGCTCTGAACTACAAGATTTCCGTGTTGCTTTTTTGGATATAAACGTCTACGTTCTACATTAAAGCTACACAGCAAGGATATAAAATGTCATTTGTAGTGTTAAACATAGAGTTCAGTTTTAAAATAGCAAGCATCAAATCCTCACTGTGAGCTGATCAAGCTATGTAGCAAAAAAACTCAAAACTAGCAAATATATGGAGATGAGCAAAATATAGAGTAATATCAATGTTTTCAGATGTTGAATACATTTCTGTCTCTTTGTTAAAAATTTAAACTCCCCAGGAACTCCTATAATCCTTCAGACCATTCATTTCAGCCTAGTTTGGCAACCCTTAGATGTCAGAAAGGGACTTTGAAGCAGTGTCAACTACTTTTTATCTAATGATAGCTGGCCATATTATGTGTTTCCCAGCACAATTCAAAATGGGTCCCTAGCAATAATGATAGTTTAAGGATGTGCTAAACTGTGATGACTTGTGTCTAATATTGTGCCAGCTCTGAAAGGTCAAGGTCCAATGGACCCCTAACTGCTCTTCCTCTCTAACCGTCCTGTTAATGAAGGGAAAAAGCCTGCTACAAAGTAGTCTAGTTTAAATAAAATTAAGAGTTGTTCCGTGAAATTATCTGCTAGTCAAAATTCTATCTTTACCTCCTGCATATGCCAGTTATGCTGATCTTCCATTCCTTTATTTTCTAAAATAATAGAGTATTTTTAAAACTAAAAGTATACGCAATACTAGAAATGGCAGCCTTTCGATTTCTTTAGGAAAAAGCATTATTTACAAACATCCTTTCATATGTTGCAGATCCCTGTTTAGTGTATGGACTATTGTTGTTTCTAATTCCTGTTTTTGTAATGTTAACTCCAATAATGTATTCCATTAAGGAGACATGAGACAAGCATTAAAGAAATGAGTTCAAAATATCCAGATGATTCTTTTCCACGTATTCCCAGGGTTTATCCAATGTTATCCTTTAGTAATAGCTACAACTGACAAAGAGATTGGCAGCCATACTGTATTTCTTCTATAAGGAAATATTGACAGCCTGTCTATAAAGAAACACTGTGTTCTGTAAAGAACACAGCTCCTGTGTTCCCACTTACAGCTCCGTACCACGTACAGATATCTGATAGACATAAACGGGACATAAATAGGGCATTTATACAGAATCATTCTCAGAGCAGCTTCAACATTTTTTTAATTATGTGGAAGGACATCATTCTACCATTCCCCTCAGAGCTGAAATGGGATCTCCCAGTCAAAGGCATTGTTCTCGTTTTACATTGTTAAGTTCACATGGTTTGAAGATGGTCTTTTAGCGAGAATACTGATTTGTCCTACTTTAAAAGTTTGGGTTCATTTGAACTTTTTTAATGACTAAGGAATTCCACTAAATGCAATCCATTTTGCTGATCTGGAAGAACCCTTCTGGTTAGAAATTTATTCGTTTTTTTATACTAAATACGATAACTGAGAAAATCAACTTGATTTATTTTTATAAGTATTAATAAGTCACACAAACACAAACATAGTCATGCCATGATTTCATTACTCAATGAACCACAGAGCATAAATTTTCTCTTTTCGGTTTTGCTGAATTAAAACCAGTGTTTTCTTCATTAATTGCCTTCATGATAAACGTAAAACAAACAAAAGACAGTATAATTTCACCAAAAAAAAAAAAAAGGAGTCAAATTTTGGAAATCCTTCTCAGAGCAAGCAGTGCATGTTGAAAATATACATAGGATTAAACAAAAAAATTATGGAACAAAGCCAAATGTGCTATTGAATACAAATACTCTAGCTCAAGAATCACTAGAAGCCGGGAGATTATTTGTGGGAAGTATCATTATATGCTGCTTGTTTTCCTGTCTTCTTCCTGGGCATCTTCTGCCAGCAACTGAGGAAGAATACCACACCTGATGGACCTTTAGCTTGCCTCAACATTGTTGTTTTGCTCCCACTGTACTATATAAACCCCAAGTGAGACATTTAGCCAGAGCAGAGCCTCCTTGCTAGAGCCTGGTGTGTGTGCATCTTACTGTGGTAATGGGCTATAACTTGAATAGAGTCATTTCTTGCAATTTTTGTCTTCTCACTTAATTACCGACAACCTGGTAGTATGCTAGCTGCAGGGACCAGCAGTGGAACTTCACAAAATACATGAGCCTCTGTCAACCGAGTTAGATGATCCATCAGTGTTAGCAGTACCCAAGGAGGGACCAGCTGTAATCCAGCGAGGTCAGAATGCCATCCTAAAACAGGTTGCTTCTGATAAAATTTGCTTTCACTCATGTAATTCATTCTATAGGCTTTCCTGGGATGTCTGGACGTAAAAGAAAGCAGAATGTGTTTCTTGGTTTCATTTTGTGAGTCAAGTTCCACACCTGTGCTCTTAAAGATATTATACCGTAAAAGACAAGAACAAGGTCCAAGTTCTACACACACGAGAGCTATTTCAAACCACAGAAACAGATTTTACTCTAAGGAGGGCTGATGTATTACCAGCATGGACAAGACTTGCCAAGCTACAGATGCACAAAATAGAAGCGTTTGCATAAAAATACATTTAAATATGAAAAATGGAAAAAGGAAAGAAAGAAGATGATAACCTTTCTCTTTGGTGTTTTTAAACCTACACTTAGCCACTTTGCCAATTTAAAAGATTCAAAGAGCATAATACATGTCAGAAAACATTGGCTAGTTCTCAGTAAAGGTCAGTTATTTACTGACTTTATATTGTATATCATACTTCTGAAAACATCAAAGGAGGCAAATATATATATTTATTGCTGATATTTCTTTTTTTCTTTCGTTCACTTTTTTTTTTCCCCCCACATTATGGGCTTAATTCCCTCCCAGCTACCTCTCAGTGTCATCTTTAAGTCACTGTGTTAATGACACACTTTTGGGAAGTACACTCCAAAATAAACATTTCAGTTGCTGCAGAACGGATTATTTTTCCTCCAGTACTTCATCTGAACAGCAGCTGTTTCTTGATATGAAAATTTGCATGGCTAAATGCAAAGCATTGTCGCTGCTGATAAACCAAGCAGAAATCTAAAGAATAAAAATAATCACAGGTTTGCAGACATATTGGACATATTTCTGTTTTCCCAAGTGTTCATTTTGCACATACTTTATATTTTTTTCCTTGCATTTTTTTTTTTTTTTTTAAGAAAGAGTTTTTCATTTTAGGTAGTGCTTTACTTTCAGGGAACTGACAGATCACAGATCCTTTCAAATGCATTATCAGCCATGAATATGTTTAAATTTGTGCAAAGCACTCAAATTATTGACCACTTTCTCCACCTGCTTATGGTTAAAATTATTTCATGGTCCAGGGGTAGTACGAGTTGACTATAGCCAACAAAAAGAATGAGGAAAACCTCTCAGGCATATGGATACCCACTTACAATTTCTTATGCATTTGTTCTGAGTAATTCTGTACTTATTTTTGCTCAGCTGCCATTTCTTTTTCTAGCAATCAAATTCATTATCAGAAATATTTGCTAAACAAAAGCTAGACAGAATGTTGAGAACAGATTGCAAATTCTTACCTCGACATTAAAAATAGCAGTAAAATAATCAGGAAGTAAGAACATGCAACATCTTGCAGTCTGTCAAAACAGCTTTTAGCCTCCATGGATTAGCAGCATAAAGTTGAGTAACAAGTCACTAGCTAGGAGTATGCCTTATACATTATTTTACATTTTAAGGAATTAATACACATAACATAATCACAATCCTTAAGTCTATTTATTAATGATAAGGCATACACATATCTCGTTATTTTGACCTATATGCTAATTATAATAGTCTGAAACAGTAGACTTCACCTACATTTCAAAAACAGGATATGCTTGCAACAAAAAAGAATATCTGATACGGTCAGCTGTAACTGGCCAATTTCAAATGTGAGTGGTAGTAGAATCAAAAAGTTAGGTGAAAAAAATATATGCCCATAGCAGTTTAGAATCTTAGTTTAAAAATATAAAAATAAAATTAGATCAAATTTCAAAGATGACAGTTGTATTCAATTACATTTAAGGTGCAGCCTGTAGCTCTTTAACTCAAAAGTCTAAATCTCTCAAGGTGCAAAAAGAGACTTATACAACAGGTAAAATTTTTAAACATAGATATAAAGAGTTAAGAAAAAGCAAAATCCTGCATTGGTATCCGTGGATTAAACTGAAGAGAATACAGCTCTCTTGCGCAGGACAGAAAACTAGAAATTTCTGAAGTGGATTCAGACGTATATTCTCTTCTGTACTTTCATAGGAAATCTACTTAGTACACACCCCTGAAGAAAGATTGAGTCAGTGACACTAGAAAGTTCCATCTTTATTTCTGAGAAGTTTCTGAGTTGTGTGTGTTGAGTCCAGGTTGAAATACAGTGATTACAGTTCACAAAGTTAAGTATACTGAACATATAACAACTCTTTATGATTTTGCACACCCATTCAAACCTCATGTTAGGGTAAAACCTTCTTTCTGCCTATCTTTAATCAATTAACAAAGACACTCAAGTTCCAAACACAGGTTCTTCAATTTCCTTCTGTGCTCAGGGAAGGCTTCCAGACAAGCCTATCTAAGATTTTGGTTCTCTCGAGACTTTTCTCCCTTGCCCTCTCTCCCCAGTCTAACCCTAGGAGGTAGACACTCATGATTTGGATGTCTCAGTTCAGTATCTAAATTATTTTGGATAAGTGTGACCATTATGCCACAGCTAATAAAGCATACGCCAAGAGGAGACTATCTATTAAATAGGATCTAGCATCTGTGTTCTATCTTTAGAGGCACATAGGTTAAATAATTCTGCCACGTATCCAACACCATTCAGTGGGTTTCCTGCATTCAGTGTGGAGCCAAAGGACTTGCTGATTTGCAAATCCTTGCTAATCCTCACAAATTGGGACCATGAAAACAATGAACTGGTTTTTGTATTACATTCAATTTCTCATTACTGGGAATGCTAGTATTATCAACTTTTAAGACAGACACAAATCAGGAGAGTTTCACGACTTCCTAGTCCCCATGCTCCAGACATTATTTATATTCTTAATCTCCCACTGGCAGATGCCTACACAGCCTTCAGGGTCAGTCGGGTTTGTCTGCTGAGAGCTTGTGAAGATAGTTCATATCTAATGTGGCTACCACATGAATGACACAATTAGACATACTCCTCATGGCTTAGCCTCCCAGGCAGAAGTTCAATTTAGCAGATGATTTTTTAGTTGATGTCACTTGTGGGTTCAACTCTTGTTGAGTTACTGAGGGTACAATTCAAGTTGTCTAGACTTGGGTCATCGTCAGCTCCTTTAAAAATGCTAATTGCTTACCCACCAGAAAAACATCACTCCTCGGAAGAATTTGTAATGACCAGAAAGTGAAAAATTGATAGAATTGAACTATCATCAAATTTGCAATGGCTTTCTTGCATTATGACTAATCATAGGAAATAATGAGAGGCACATGAATATTTCTTGTACTAGAAGGTGTTACTAGTTGCTGTGAATGAGTCTTTGATCAACAGAAAATAATAAATTCAGTTGAAACAAAGCAATATATAGTTCGGCCTCCCTCTATTTTCAATACATGCAAGAAGTAAAACTCTTTCACAGATTGACAGCTATAAAAATTAAGAAGACAACTCCTAAAGAGCTTAGCAAAATATTGGAGCCAGGGCAGAGATGAGCTACACTTTTTGAGAGGTTTCCCTTTGACTGGTTGCAACTGAAGAGACATGAAGACTGTTTGAAAGAACGCATATGTATGAGAAGAAAAAGACAGGATGAAAAGCAGTCATGAACCTGATTCTAAGGGAGCTCTGTGGGTGCAAAACTGGCTGAGAAGATGACTGGAGGAAACTAAAAGCAAGGTCCTGTTCCTCTTGTGCTCAGGGAAAACAGACTTTGTGTATAGGATGAAGAAGAATCTCGTTCTCATCATTCGTGTCTTCTCAAAATGGAGACAGTCATGGGAGTTCCTGTCTACTGACTAACAGCTCAAAAAAGTAATGAATAATGGAAATCACAGAACTCTCACTAGGCTGACTAGGAAATCAGTTCTGTAAAAATACATGATTGTCACTCAGTGGAGAAAGCAAATTATTTACTACATACTAGCAGAAGTGCCCCTGCTTGATTCTCCTTTTTGAAATACAGTTCTGCTGCAGGTGGGAGAATTTAAAGGGCTTTTTTTCATCATACTTAAATGACACTAGCTTAAAGATGAAGTCATATCTCCTGAGATCAGGAGATCTTTTTTCCTCCAACACTAACATCTTAACTATCAGCTACCCTAACTACTGTTCTCAGATGCTGCTTACGTATTCACAGGGATCTGAAATCTAATTTTACTCTATGTCAGCACAACTGGAAGATAAGCCCACTTCCTAGACAGGATACTTAAAAATAAGTCTACATTGGTGATTGCTTTATGTTAGCAAAGTAACAATGTCTGGGTTCATTTTCCACTCTTGAGGAGAACTGACACAATTTGGCTACATCCGTATGACTAAACTGTCTCCAAGACAGGAGATGCCGTTATTCGTAGACTCTATTGGGAATATTCTCTTGTCTATGCTACCTCCTAAACTGTTCCCAGGAATTGTCTGGTAGAAGAATTATTTAGTGTGGTTAAAAACCAGGTCAAGAACTTGTAGACACTCAAGTTCACCTGCACTCATGCATTGACACTGAAAACAGCTTGAGTAATTTTCTACATGGAGACCTCAGGTGAGATCTCTCTTTGATTTTTAGCCAATAGTTTTCTGGATTGAGCCAGTATATTAATGAATAGCTTACAGACTAGCTTTTTTTTTCCAAATGAAATGGAGTAGTGTTGTGTCTGAGATGTGCCTCCCATCAGCATGTTGCAAAACTTTCAAATTCTTCTCAAAGAGAAACACTTTGTAAGCTTCCCATGAGTTGATGGTACTTTCTTAAATCTTTGTCTATACTCTAAGCATCTATAATCCCAGCAGACATGTTATTGTCTAACACAGAAACACTGTGGGTTGTGAATATTTGCTGTCAGCCTAAAATATAATCACTTTGAGTTCCTTTCCTTTTTTTTTTTAAATATCTTTTATAAATAATCATTCATCAAATAAAAAGAAAAATAGAGGGTTTATTTTCATATTCATTCCACGTAATATAAGCCTGTCACTTGCACCCATGAAAGTATGATCATTTTTAAGGCTGCTATTTGAGGGAAGGTGAAATGAGGAGAAGTAAACCTCAGTGTGCTAAATGAAGTATGTATACCCTTCTAGCGCCTAGAGCTATCTGTTTTATGTTGAAGATGGGACTGTTAATGTCACTCTTTCTGGAAATGAAGAACCAGGGGTAAAAAAACCCCAAACTTTGAAATGGTTTTAATAACTGTAAAATTGAGCTATTTTTTCCTTGCTGACACTTTATTTTTCTTTTCTTTTATCTTTTTTTCTTACGATATTCTCTAGAAATTTTATCACCTAAAGATTTATAGCCCAGAAGTAAGCACTTGACTGGAATCAGCACCGTCTCCATCCGTGCCAGTGCTTGATAAGGTGAGACCCCCCATGGCTGGTTTATTTAGGTCACATCTTTGTAAGAGGTAAACTCGAATCCTTCAAATAATTCAATAACAGTCCTTCATTTCCTGGGAGCAATTTAAATGCAAGAGATACGTGGATTATAGTACAGTTTATCCTATTCCTTCCTTATAGTTGAAACTACTGCCAAACTTTAAAGTGGCTGTCTAGAAGCCTCATGGCTTCACTTGTGTGACCTTAGAAAAAAATCTGGAATACTTGGATAGGATCCAAAACCAAATGGCTTTAATTCAAGACATTAAGAAGATTTCCTGATTTTTTTGGAAGCGTTTTATGGGCACTGCTGGGGGAAAAAGGCAATTCCTTGTACTTAACTAGACTAGATTTCTGCAATTCTATTTTCTGGCTTTGAACAGGCCCTGAGGCTGTGAGCAAGTGGAATAATTTAGAATGGCCCTAAGCTATCTCTCGCTCTAAGAACATCACTGGAGAACTCCATAACAGAAATCCTTGTGTTACAGTAGTACATCTTGCTTCTGCATCCAAGGAAATATTCGTGTGATGCTGCACCACATGCTCTTCTTCAAACACAAATAATTCTTTGGTTTTCGTTGAGAATGACATCAAACTTCCAGGCACCACTAATGGACAGGAGTTGCACACTTTCAGACTATGCCTAGGTTTATACTAGTGAATCGAAATACAACCTGGACATGGGTGCCCTGATTTGAAGAGTAAAAGAGTTAAGTAATACTGATGCAATTGCTAAAGAATTGCGTCTGGAATACTAATTTATTGGTATAGACGTAGCCTCACTTTCATGATAAATACCACTTATTTACTCAGATGGAAGCTCCCACGAGGGGCTGTGAGCTGTTGGCAATGGTAGTTGGCTGCCTGCCTTGAAGAACAGTGGGTTTCTGTACCAGCACTTAACGATGTGTTACATTTAAACATCATCCCTGCGAGCACCTGACCTAGACCTAGCTAAGTGACTCCCCCATGTTCCAAGGAGCCAAACCGAGCTCGGGAGAAGCCTTAATAGGTGCTGATGAAGAGCAGCGTCTGTTCAAGCCTTTCCAGCAGCCTCCCTTGTGTGCAACCCTCGATAGGTATCCAGTGCAGGGAACAGAGGCTTTGATTAACAGCTGAAATAACAGGGCACACAGTCACCGCTCTGCTGTGATCCACTGCTTCAAGGGAAGAATATACTTTCAGATGGAAAGAATATATTAAGATGCTCAGGTTTGTGGATGCCTCTTTTTTTTTCACACTGTCACACTGGTCACAGCCTTATAGTTCTCAGGTGCAAAAGTCTGGTGTGTAAGACATGAGGTTTGGAATCAGGAGGCATGAGTTTGATTTCCAGCAGCGCAAATTATTTTCTTTGGGCCATTAGAAAGGTCTGCACATCTCTGTTTTCCTGTTTGCCCTCCCATATTTTTCTTTCTTGTCTGTTCCCACAATAAACTCTTCAAAGTTGGCCATTTTTTAAACTCCCTTTCTTTATGTTTTCTAGGCTACTGTGGTTTTCTTTTAAACTCCACGTTTTGGAATAAGAACAAGGCAGTTTGTTCTAACTTTCACAGCTTTTATTGATTTATAACTGCTATGATTTATTACCTGCACTGCCTGATTTCATTTAACTAAAAACTCAATCCAAACATAATGTGCATAACTCTTGTCACAGGAAACATCAAAGGCACTTCTCTTCCTAGGAAAATCCATCCTAACTAAGTAAACAAAGTGTGTTCCCGCAGGAAATAAATATTGAACACTGCAGGACCTGCAGCTGGAATCCACAGGAGAGGTAACCGACAGCTCCCTGCTTACCTTGCAGCTCCATCAGCACCACGTAGGCCATGTGTCAACCATCATCAACCCAAGATCTGAGTACTACTGGGTCACCTGGTAGTACCAACTGCACCCAGATGGAAAATAAAGACATGATTGTAGTTCTGATGATTCAAAAAGAACATATAATGGGTTATCTATTAAAGTTTCATGCTAGCTGTGGAGAATTGCTAGCTTAAAAACTCTTCAAAAAATGATGAACACATTTGTACTAGCAGTGTTTCTAATGGTTAAGCATTTCACATCTATGACCTTTTTTGCCTTGTCCAGTCCTGAAAGCAGGTTTGCCATCACCTTGAGCCAAATTAAAAGAAAATATAGAGAAGGTGGAAATGGGTATGGGCTACTTGGGGGAATATAGAGACATGGTCTAAGCATGTAGGGGTGGATTTAGGAAAGCCGGAGGTTAGCTGGAGCTGGTAGTAATGAGGTCCATGAATGAAAACAAGAATTTTTTAATGTACAGCAGCAGCAGAAGGAAAACTAAGGAAAATGTGGGCTTACTGTTCAATGTGCTGACCTAGCGGCAAAGGACGCAGGAAAGGCAAAAGTATTCTATAACATTTTTCTCTCGGTCTTTCCTAGGCCCCTCTGGTCTAGTAGCAGTGGGTGGGAGAATGAACACTAGTCATAGCAGAGGAAGATACACTTAAGGAACTCTTAAGTAAATTCGGCTCTGTGGGATGGGATGAATCCAGTGATGCAGAAGGAACTGGCTAATTTCATTGACAGGCCTTTGTCTGTCTTCTTTAAAAAGGCATGGCAATCGGGGAAGATTTCTGCTGACTGAAAAAATGAAAATGACACATCCATCTTCAAGAAGGGCAAAAAGGAGTATCCAGGGACAAGCAAACAAGCCAGCAGCCTTCCTCTGATGACACCAGTTGACACGGCGTGGCTCATGTCAGCACAGATACACTCTTTTCTTGGAAAACAGGTGGTGTCCTGAAAACAGTGCGTTGGAAATGGTTTCTGCCCTATTTTAAATTCCAGACCACACTCAGGCATTGCTTAGGTTTTCTTTAGTTTACTGTATAGATATAGCCAGTACCAGTAGTGATGTAGTCAAGGAGATCCAAAGCCAAGTGCAAGGTAGTGGTGATGTAGCTGCCCTGTGGACGTTAACTCAGGACCAGGGAACAGGCCCAGGCCCTGTTTAAATAAAATTACAGATGTATCCACTCCTTCACATATCAGTTAAACACACGTATAGGCAGTCTGGGGACAAACAGGTAGACAAGCAGAGGGTAGATATTTTGCTTATGTGAAGTCAAGTTCCACAGCAGAACTTTTCTGAAACTGATCAAAGACTGTTTAGCAGAACACCGTGGAAGAGGTGAACTGAAAGGATGCTGCTCATTGCTCTGTGTTACATTCCTACATGTATGCTATACTTTCCAGAAGCCTGTTCAGACAGCAGTTTATACTAAAAATAAAAATATCTTATTTGAGTACTGCAGTTTTGACTACTTTGTTAATCTTTAATAACTTGTTTGGTTTGTTAACTTGTTTTATTTATTTAAATTTTTGTCTTGCAATAAAACTACACACAGAATTCAAAAGAGATAATTGTAAGTTTCCAGAAATAATACACATTCTGGTACAAAGTGAAACTTTCTTGGCATTAAAGTTCAGTATTGTTGCTTAAATGGGAACAATTTCATCAGTTTTTTTTTAAGAAAAAAAAACTTTTTTTAAGAAAAAAAAACTGCCTATGAATAAATTTCCAGTAAAACAGCATTCATAGAGCAGATATAAAATTTAGGTTCCAAAACTGGAGAGTGAATAGTAGAATAAAAATTTTGTATATGATAACAGAAAACACTACAGCTTATAAAACAGCAGAGAAGCCGTGTTTCTTTGCCGGTGGGGAATGGCAATATGTGAAGAAAACAAATGATCAGCGAAACCGTTTATGCAGGAAATGTGCATCTTGCCCTAGGGGCTGAAAGAAAAAGCAGTGAAAGCCACGAGACATTACAGTGCAGCGCTGCAGCAATACAGCGCAACACAATCCAAGGTCTTACCAGCACTGCACTGTAAGGCTGCTCGCAATGGTATTAATAGCAAAAGCAGGCATTCGGCTGCTAGGTAAAGTGCTTTCCCTCCTAGCTGGGCTCCTTCTCGCACACCGGAAAAGTAAGATGTGACTAACCTGTCCCTAGTAAAGTGAGGGAATAGTTTTTGGATAATGAATTGAATACTTGTTTCCTGGGAGACGGGTTGATGCACAGCAGGCGGTGTCAGTCCTCCTCTCTGGAGGATTGCTTGCTATCCAGTGCGCTCTCAACCTACAATATTAAGCTCTGTTAATGGGTCTGGGAATAGGAAACCTGTTTCTGTGCAAATGTCTTGAATTACTGAGGAGTAATTTAGGACAGTTTCCAGGTTACTTAGGCTAGCCTCTCATATGGTCTATAGAAGGAGAGCTGAGTAAGACCCAAGTACAGACTCAGAGAATGCATTTTTTTACATGAGGTCTCTGAGGTTATCTTGCCTGCATACACCGCACAGGCATAATTTTGGGGGGCTTAACCAGCATATCTGAGCCGTAATTTCGTGTTCTGTTTATACAGCTTTTGTACTGATGCTTCAACAGAGGGTGAAACCTGTTTTCTTAATTATGCACAGAGAAGGTTACAATGTTACATTCAAGAAGGAATATACTTTTCTTAAATTGCTTTCTTTTAAACTTTTTTTCATATTTGCAACTGCTAATGTAACTTGGAAAACATTAAGTTCAACTGTAATCATACGTATTTGCTGTTATTTTCTCACAAGAGTAAATGTATAGTTTATCTAGGGACAATTTGTTTACTTACAGTAAGCTGGGTTTGCAGAGAAAAGAAATTCAGCTCTTTTTAAGGTGCAGCTATTACATTTATTGAACAGATTTCATAATGTGTTAACTTATGAGCAACAGGATAACAAGTGGCTTAATTATCCATGGGAAAATACAGAAATCTCACCTAATTTCTAACACAGGAAAATTAGGCTAAACCTATTGTTATAATTAACAGTGACAAGCCTGGATATTCTTATTATCTGTATGAATTATGAGACCTTCTAAAAGGTAGCTAATTTTTTTACCTTGTTGGAATAAAAGATGTTGGATCTATTCTGTATTTCCCACTACTAATTTAATTCAGTGAATCCTTCTTGTGCCATGAGTTAGAGTGAACAGAAATATGTAGCTTGCTTTCCTCTTGCTGTTCCTTTTTTGGCACACTTTTACTGATAGCCTTTCTGATTTGTTTGTGTCCTTATCTGTCCTGTGGTTAAACAACACCATTTTTCAACTCCTTTTCAAAGACTTTTTCATTGTCTTTATCATTCTCACCGTCCTTTTACGAAGATCTTCAGAACCCGCAGTGTGCTCTTTGAATGATAGATTGACTAACACATCCAACAGTATTACTGAAGGGACACCACCACTGATCTATTTAATGATACTATATTCTTGTATAATTCTCCAAATTGTGCATATTAATTAGAGACCTTCAATGAACTTTAACAGCAATGTAACTAATAATTTGGGGTGCACTTATAACAGCTCTTATTGAGTGCCATACAGCTGCCACACAGCAAGACCTGGACAGGCTGGAGAGTTGGGCAGAGAGGAACCTGATGTACTTCAATAAAGGCAAGTGTAGGGTGCTGCACCTGGGGAGAAATAACCCCCTGCACCAGGACAGGTTGGGGGCTGACCTGC
>JAOXJK010000023.1:95194256-95204445 GCA_025774025.1 Xenus cinereus | reverse complement strand
GTGTCAGGAGGATGGGGCCAGGCTTTTTTCAGTGGTGCCCAGGGACAGGACAAGAGGAAATGGGCACAAACTTGAATGTAAGAAGTTCCACCTAAACTTGAGGAGGAACTTCTTCACTTTGAGGGTGGCAGAGCACTGAAACAGGCTGCCCAGGGAGATGGTGGAGTCTCCTTCTCTGGACACATTCAAAATTTGCCTGGACAAGTTCCTGTGCAACCTCCTCTAGGTGTCCCTGCTTTGGCAGGGGGGTTGGACTAGATGATCTCCAGAGGTCCCTTACAACCCCATGAGATTCTGTGATTCTGTGGTTCTGTGAGCGTAGATTCTCCATCTCATGGTCCAGCTCACTCTATTCTCTGGCAAGGAGAATGGAAAATGAAGCAGCAATTTATAAATCCTGTAACAAAATGGATTTATCTTTATACAGGTTATGAAACAACTTTATTTAGGTATTTATAGATGTGAGTAGATATTCTGAAGCCAGAATCATTTGTAGTTATTTTTACACAAAATGAATGAATATGCAAATTTACAGAAAGAAGACAAAACAGCTAAAGGAAAGGATAGATTTTTCAAGTTCTTAAATTTAGTTTAGGCTTAATGGACTTAGTATGGACTTCAGTCAGAGCAGCAGCACCAGGATTTATGAAACTTGTATAAATTTAGGTGCTCAACCTGCCATCCTTCACCTCCTTCACTTAGAGCCCCTTAAATTTATGTTTTTACAGACATTCATGGTAAGGAAGCTCTGTGAACTCAGTTTTCAGATGACTAACCAGAAGCTGGGGTTAAGTCATGACAGAGTTTTCTGTAAGTGGTTGCAAGCAACTTATAACGTGTATAAACATACAGAATTCTCATGAAGTTAATTAAATATAAGCCTGCTTGCAGTGAAAATGCTAAGAGCTCAGCTGTGCTTCACAAGCAATGGCTTTTACACCTAGAGTTCTGAAATCCAGAAGAAAAGAAATAGTGAGGAACATCCAAGGAGGCTTAAGCATTTAAAGAGACATGAAACTTGACAGAAAAAAAGTGAATAATGCTTTTTCAAATTATACTTTCCCAAGCTCCACTCATGCCTAACCGTGAAATCTTTAGACCATTAGTAGAAGATTTTGGCTAATCATGATCCAGCTAAACTTAAACTGAGACAAGGCTGCCTTCTTTGCAAGCTGTAAATGAAAAATGTGCAGCCAATATAATAACATTTTAGAAGCGGAAAGAATTAGCAGTATTGTAGAGTGAAAGTCTTGTTTATAGCTTGACACCCTGAGAGAAATTGATTATTTATCTTCACAAATCACTGGAAGAATTGCACAGACTCAGACATCCCCTGAAAATTGTTACTGAAAGAGTCCTAAGGTTGCAGGTCTGCTGTGGTCTCCAGGTTCATACTCATCACTCAATGCATATTAAACACAGCTTCACGCTTTCAAATTACAGAAAAATAAGTGTTTTTCCTTTTCAGTGCCGGTGCCCCAAAATGTAAGGGTAATGTGAGAGATTATACTAATTTGTTTGCACACATGACTCTGACAGCCTGCAGCTTGCTTATAAACGCAGGAAAAGGCAAGGAAGGTACCGATGCTGATGGGTTTCAAGTCAGTTGGTCCAAATCAACAGTCATGTCTGCACTGGTACATGTCTGAGCTGATTCAGGGTCCTGCCAGCCCCACCGGGGTGCTACACAGTAGGTGGGTACATCTGCATATGCCTGGTCACAGGTCTGATCCTTCCACAGTTGCCTTTACCAGTATCAGAGACAGTCCTTAAATGACTTCTTCCTCCCCTCCACAGATAATAGGCTCATCCTGCAAAGTACACACACATCTTTCTTTTAAATCACAGACACAAAAAGATTTTAATAGTAGACAGAAACATAATTATCTGAGGCTCAAAAGCTGTCAAGTGGCAAAAGGACGAGAAAAATCTGTCCTTAATCATAACAACTGGTATTCTCAGGCATGAGAACTGAAGCTGGATTTGACTCATAAAATGCAAGGTGACTTGACTGAGATACAAAAATATGGGTTTAATTCACTAAAAGACTCATCTGATATTCAGGCTAGGCTAATTTTTGCAGCAGAAGGTTGATCTGTATCTAGACTTTTTAACATTTCCTTTCCTTTTTGGCACTTTTGGGGTTTAGTTTATTTTATTATCTTTTCCTCTTTTTGCAAGTTGAATTTGTTGGTTTATGGTGTTTAACTAAGTAAATATCTGAACCAGCCACTGTCTGATAGAACATTGGATAATGAATAGTACTGACAGTATTCTTTAATGCACAGCCAGGCAAAGTAAGACTTATTGAAATGTTCCACTGACAGTAAAAGATGAATACAGAACACAATATTCAATACTTGGGGAGCTGGGGAAGACCACTAAAGGTTCTAGCTTTGGTCATTCTGTAGCAGAGACAACTTCTGTTATTTGTTTATTTTTTGGCCCAGCTTCATCATAGAGCCTGAACAATGAAAGTCTTCACTGGTTTGGTGTTCAGCTTCAGACTTCTCGCTAACAATCTCTTTAGTAAATATATATTTTATAGACGCAGTAGCAAACTGCAGAATAAAAACAAATCAGTGCAGTCTATGCTGGCACAACAGTGCATTTTCACCCATAGACTGAAAGAATCCTATCCAAGAAGGGTCAGATCAAAACATGTAAGAAGTTCTTTGCTTTCTCCGGAAATTGTATGCCATTATATCTTTGATTTCTGATGCAGAAAGTGTCTTTTTCTATCACAAGAAGGCTTAGAACAATTAGGGAAATTACTGCAAAGTTCTGCATCTTGCAGTGCAAAGTAGTGGATAGCCACCTAAAAGTTCCTGTTGGCATTTCATTGAAAGATTGAGAAAAATGTTCATGCAGCAGTTCATTAAAAACAGGAGGAAAGTAAGAACTTCCCTGTTGCCTAACTGGAATATTTTAAGCAGCTAGAAAAAAATATAAAGTAGGTATGGAATAAACTATTTAGGCAGCAGTAAAGTTTTTAAATGCCACATGAAAATACAAATGCATAAACAGAATATGAATTCACACCTTAAGAAACAAAATAGCAAAGAGCGAACAAAGGCAAGGATACAAATGATTTTGAGGCTTTGTGAACATTCTCATTGCAAAATACTTCTGTCTTTTTTCCTGATGACTTATCATAAAAAGGGAAATCTCAAGTAACCATGTTATAGAATGGTAGCAACAGATGATATAAAATCTTTGAGAAAAAGTGTGTATCATACACAGGGCTAGAGAGCATGCAGAGTGTCAATATGTGTCTGAGAAGTGGCATAAAGAAGAGCAAAGTCAGTTAATTAGGAACCGGGGAAACTTCAAGAAAAAGTGGAACTGGCGGGAGGGAGGTAGCCCACCCAAGGCAAATAAAATCTCTTGATGAAATTTAAAATAAAAACAACTATGGGGAAGTTTTTTAACTAATGATCTGGAAGCCAATATGCTGAAAAGTAGACCGTTTAAGATGATTCATCTGGTAGTGAAGTTACAGAACACTGTACTCAAAGGAAGTGTAGTATATAGGGGAAACTGAACAAAGTTCAAACAAGTGACAGGAAACAAAAAAAAGAAAATAGACTGAATGAATAGGATCTTATTTAAACAGGTCAAAAAAAAAAACCCACCAAATCAAGATCATATGTATGAATACTTCTATGTAGAGGCTTGAAACTGAAATAAAAAGTAGATAACCTGGAATTGTTGTTTTAAATGAGGGTGTTGGCAAGCAGTCTTTCAAAAGGAATTAACATACTCAGTAGAATGTGGAAGTTATGCCTTCATTATGGTCTCTAACTCTCTTTCAGGCAGTTCCCTGGTAGAATTTAGGGGCTTGCAAAAGCTGGAGACCATTTCAGTAGCCAGCATGTGACCATGATATTCTGGAGAAAGGAAGGCAAGGGTTAAAACTTAGTGCGTAAACCAAATCATACCTAGCCCATCTCATATCAAGTAGTTCCTAAGTACAAATGCTATAGGAATGATTATACCAGTGTTTGCCATTTAGAGAAAACAGTTCCAAAAGTTTTCCAAGACACGGTGACACTCACAACATGTACAGGACAATGTAAAGGAATTAAAATGCTGAATTGTTAGCCTAATAACTAAGACATGTAACCTCCAGATGAAAACAATACAGGAGACGTGAAAGGTGTCAAATTTGTAGCCAGGCTTTTATTGGGCACACAGACAGGTTTTGGAACACTGGACTGGTAATACCATTTTGTGTACATCGCAATTTGATGTAGTGGAGGTACTAGACATGTGAGTACGCATAATCGAAAAGAATCATCTTGTTTTTTGAAGAGGGAAGGTACACATCACATATCAACTAAATCTCTGTTAATTGTTATGAAGTATACCTGTTTTTTCAAAATGCTTTCTACTTTCAGGTTCTTCGAAATACTCTTTATGAAGCTGAATTATCATCTTGTAAGTCCTCTTGTGGTTAATAACAGGTTCAAGGGGAGAAGAAAAACAGCAGAAATAATTATTATTGCAAATGGCAAAAGTTGCCAGTAGAAACTTATTATTCGACCCAGACATCTACACTGGACTTGTGTTAGTCACCATACTGGTGGATGATTTAGGAAAGGGCATGAATATAAAAGGCAACAAAGTTTTATGGTGATGCTAAGTTGCGTAACAAAAATAAAATGATGCTGAAGTGGAGGTCCTTTCAAGAAGGACTTGACTGAGGAAAAGAGCATCACAAGTAGTACAGAAAAAATGGAAAGGGAAATATTTTAATTTTTACAATATATGAGCAGCAAACCAAATAAAATTATCCAGCAACACTTTTAAAGGTAGCAAAGGAAGAGCACTGCAACTAACTGTGGAAATCATTGCTTCTAGTTATGGTGGAAGCAGATGGGTCCAGAAAACGGTTAAGCAAAACTGTTGGGGAAAAAATGTAAAGACCTGTTTATTAACCAGAGACAACGGTTTGCCTCAGGAAGCTGCTAACTTGCAGATTGCTCAAAGATGAGAAGTTGTAATGATGGAAAGTATCATTTCAACTTGCCTTACCCTTATATGCCCCCCTCCACATCTACTCTGGATGCTGTCAGAGGTGTATCGCTGATTAGAGGGATCTTTGAACTCACGCAATATGGTCTGCTTTTCTGAGGGGCTGGAGAACAAAGAAAGAGCGAGTCTGATGGAAGCAACAGGACAATATAGTACTTTTGGTCCGATCTTATGTCAGTAGGTCAGTGAACCTGAATACAGAAAATGCAGGTCATAGCCTGAAACACAGGTCGGTGTCATTGAGCTTTCATATACCAAAAGTGATACGTCACTGAAAACCACCTTTGTCACCGTTTTGCTTCCCACCCTTCATCTAACTTTTCTGCTTAAAACGTACATTCTGCAGAACAGAGATCGTTCCTTGCTGCATGTTGTGAAGGGTAGATCCAGGGCGCTAATTGCCATGAAAATCTTCACCACAAGTAATACAATGTTTTCTAGAGCACTGGATGTTTGTGCTAAATTCATCTGAAAGGCCTTTAAAATAAACAAAATCTTTATTAAAAAAAAAAAAAAAAAGAAGAAAGAAAGGCTCTTTATGCCTTTTCTTCCTTATTCCTCAAAATACTTAATATGAAAATGTCCATCTTGTCTCAGATCACACCAAAGATCCTGTGCTGTTTCCAAATGGGTCGGGAGCAGATGCTAGGGAAATTAATTTTAAGAAACAGTTCATATTTAGAGTTGTATTTTCTCTAGCTTTAGACCTCTTGAATGCAACGTTGCATCCAAACTGCCTCATTTAACAGCTTTGATGGACTTGTAATAAATTCACCTTGGCTTCTACAACGAATTCCAGTATTCACATAAACATGAAGTTGAGAAGAGCTTTTTCTTTTTTACTTATTTGAACTTGTTGACTGGAATTATCATTGGGCGTGCCCTGCCTTATGAAAAATAGAGTACACAGACATCCCTCGTTCAGCTTCTGTACACAATTCAGACACCTCTTCGGGCAAGGTGTATTGTAATTTTTTCTATCGAGGTTGAATCTGTGCCCTGATCACTAAATGTGTTTGCTTTTAAATATTTGTAGACTTAGTGAGGAAGTGAGTACTGCAGGTGGAACACATTCATTTCCTTAATCAAAGCCAATTTTTTTTCTTAACCCTTTTTAGTACTTGCCTGTTAATAAGCAAATGGTCCAAGAAAAGCACCGAGGAGCAGTGTACTTTTTTTTTTTCTTTTTTAATATATGAATTGTACCACCTTGGAAATTTTACCTGTTAACATACATGAATGACGCTAGGCAATTCTGTTGCAGATGGCACAATAGAACTTTCACCGAGACTCAGATTCTCATTATTGCTTTCATTTCATCTGAACTTGCACAACTATGCAGTATATTACTTTAATTTGAATTACAGCAGCATAACTCTACTGACATGAATGAAGTTAATTCTAATTTACAGTACCGTGAATGAGACTAGAATCAGACTTTTTCACTTCAAATATGTTCTGCATTGGTGGATATTAATAATGAAGGTGGCATGATCTAACCAACTGCTGGTCTTTCTTATCTGATCACTGCTAGAAACAGAGGAAGCTCTCTTAGCTTTGCCTCATTTTAATGGTGCTGGTGAGCAAATATATCAATAGATCATAGCTGATATTCTTGCTATATTTGGGTAATGGTACCTTAGCAAGCTATTGGATTGTTTAAAACAGGATCCTGCTGAACAGGACCCTGCTTTCTACATACAAAAATGCCTGAGGTTGGCTAAACCAAGTTAATTGCTGGATGCTTCTTATATCACCAGTGGTTCCAAAAATTCAATGGCAGGTTTGAATAATATCTCACATGTGAAAACTAATTTTACCTCTTTAATCTACAATTCATTACTGAATTAATGCTAAGACAAGCAGGGGCCTAAAGGAATTGTGGTGCTGCAAATGCACTGCGTGACGGAGCATCGTCATGTCAATTTGTAAGATTTGCTGATTAATTCATTCTTTTCACAAAAAAAAATACAGTATTCGTTTTTCTTTTGTGGCTGTTTACACCTCACTGCCTGGTAGTTGCTACCCTCATTACCCCACTGAATTTTATGGCTGTATAGATTTCCAAACCTGGCTTTCTCTATCAGTCTTTCTCTCTTGCTCTCAGCTTCTCTCTACTTGCTCGTTTACTGTCTTCCCTTCTTGACTCTTTAGCCCACCTGCTTCTCGGGAACTACTTCAGGGGAACCAGCGCTTCCACCTTGAAATACCATTACAGGAGAGAAAAAAGCTGTTAAAGGAGAACAGTGAAAGGAAGATGGGAAGGAAGGACATGTTCATACAATCCATCTCTACTGCCAGTGCAGCAGCCTATTTCTCTTCAGCAGCCGTGCTTATGTGGTTTGCTTCCCAAGAATGAAAGCACCTGTTAAAATGTTCAGCAAAGGCTCAACAGAAACCCTCCAGCTCAGCTGCCCCTTAGCCCGAGTTTGCAAAAACTTTAAAATTCATTCTACTTTGATAAAAGGCTCCTAACTTAATATGCTATTAGTCTAGTATGGAACTAATCCTCTGAATCAAATAGATTTTCAAATGAAAGAGCTAGTCTCTAAGATATGAAAAAACGCTGCCTATTTATGTGGTTAATAAAAATGTAAGTCTGCAATAGAATTATTATGACGGAGGGGGAAAATGTGTTTGACAAAGCAATAAACTTGGATGCTGAAATGGGGTTGGTTTGTTCTCTCTGAGTGTCAGTTCCTGTGAGCTATCAGATGCAATAAAGCATAAAATTGTGTTTGATTTATTTTCACGTGGTCTACTATCATATAATAAGTGGCACTGAAAGCCACAAGGCATATCTTCTAGGGCTAATAATTTCATTTCAGTATTTTTGGATTAGTGATGGAAAGTTATGGATTAGAAGAGATATCAATGTATGCGAACCATTTAGCTAAATAAAGTACCAGACAGTACTCTCCTGAGATAAGAAGGTAAGTAGCTATAACCTTGAATTTATGCTTCTTTTAAGTGCTGGGTATATTCTTTGCTTGTAGAAGTTTGTAAAACCACATGTTGAATAGGTTTTGAACTGAAAAAAAACCCCAGTTAACAAAATAACAATTGCATACTTTTGAGCACTTGTTGTTCACTTGCATATGAAAGGAACAGATTTAAACTGCTGCAGCACTAGTCTTGATGCAAATAATTTCATTAAAAGATAATTCAGCACTAACATTCATCAGATGAATCTATTTTGCTAACTCACTTTCACAAATTAGAAAGCCAGAGGGGACTACTGTAATCATCTAATCGGACCTCTTGCATACTACAGGTCACGCGATTTTTCTGAGTTAATTCCCATTTCAGCTAGCACTTATCTTTTAGAAAGGCATTCGATCTTGATTTTAAAATGTACGGCTAAAATGACTCAGTTTGAAAAATATTTCCTCAGTAGCAGAGTTTTGTACATGGGGAATATTTTCCCTTAGTCAAGTTTCACTCTCTATACAGTATATGCTTCTATACACCTTAATCTGCTTTCACAGGTATATTTATTTATACCATCAAGGATGACATGATGGTCTTTCTGGCTATAGATTTGCCATCAGAGTGTGTGTGTTCAGCTGATTACCCCTGATCTTTGGATCACCTGCCAGGTTCCGCATGGTCCTTGAGCAATGAGTGCAACAGAACCAAGAACCAACAGTAGAAATGCACGGGCTGACGATTCTTTGCCCACCGTTTCATTCTGAGATCTGTTAGTCAGCCCATTTTTAATCTTTGCAACGTGTGCCACATTGATTTTTACTATCCTGTCCTCCTAATCGGAATGTGCTGTATCAATCAAAGCAAATGTCTTACAGTCCTCTAGGAATACCAAATTTCTGCATCTTATCAATCTGCATAATCATTTATTTATGTCTTCATCAATCAAACATGTAATCTTGCTGAAAAAATAATGATCCCCAAGAAGTATTTTTCACAAAACCATGTTGTTTCTTAATATTTGCACCCTTTTAATTCCTTTTTAAGTCCTTACTATTGGTGAGGGAGGAAGAAAAAAAAGCACTCTGTGTCAAAAAAGGCATTGCCTGTTTGAGACTTCATGGCAAATTGGAAACAAATATTGTAATTATGGACCAATGTTTTAACACATGAAACAAGCTGGAGCATGAGTTTTGTTGTCTGTTACTGATCACCAAATGGTCATGCTCTCAGTCTTTCCATCACTTTTGAGGACCATGACAAGCTCCTTAAACGTGTCTCTTTTTCTGTACCAAGTAGACCTGCATTGCCACATTCTCAGGAGAGTTTAAATCACTTCTCAAAACTCATACCTCAGCTAATATAACCTTGGATAACATTAGTTGCAGAGTGTCAAATCTTTATTTACGATGCTTGCAAAATCTGCCTTTCTGATTTATGTAACACAGGTGCTGATCCTACCTGTATGTCCAAGTACATCTCACTCTTTAAGGGATTCAGCCTTAAAAGTCCGGTGGAATAGGAGAGGGATTTTTGTTTGTTTTACAGGGAACCAACGCAAAGAGAGCAGGTCTATAGAAACAGGTGCCCAAAGGCAACACCAGGTGTAGGTGGGCTGTATAGGACTTTGGAGGCAATAGAGAAGGCTGCAAACCAGTAAAGACCAATTCAGGAACCTAAACTGCTGTCTGGGGCTAAGCACTACGACGGTCATGAATATCTGCCTCTCTGTTACGCTTGCGTGTTGGAAGTAGAGTCCCACCATAATAGTTCCTCCAGTTCCTATGGAGCTGCAGAGCCCGCACTGAAACACTTAAGTGAGCAAGATGTGCCATTTCACAACAGAAGTGGTGCTTCTGACAGACTCATCAAAGTGCTTAGCCAGGAATTAAACAGATCACCTGAATATGAGGGGGAATTTTTCAGTGGGGGAGGGACAAATCCAGACCTATCCCTTCTCTTTTGGGATCTGTCCCAACGCTTGTCCCCACGCTTGTCTGATCAGTGCTCTTAAGGATTTTCCCGTCGGGGTTAACCCCTTTAATTTAGCCCCACTCAACTTTCCAAGAGGCACAGAAAGGAGAGAGCTGGTTACTAATGGCTCCCTTCCACCCTGTGCTTCCTTCCACCAGCAGCTTTCCGCTGCCTTTCATCTACAAATATCTCGAATAGATACGGTTTTTAACGTCGAAAGGTCTAAAAAGAAGTGAGAGGGTGGGAGAGA
>JAOXJK010000023.1:95155082-95192379 GCA_025774025.1 Xenus cinereus | reverse complement strand
GGGGAAAGGATGCGGGGGGACGCCCGCACCACCCCCGCCTCAGCTCCCACCGGAGGCTTGGGGGGGCAGCGGGCAACCCACGCGTGGTGTGACGGCCGAGGAGCCGGTTTACCGCCGTGAGAACCCGCTTAGCTGGAGCCATTTGCCTTCTTTTTATTTTTATTTTTATTTTTTTTTTTATTTTTTATTGATACCGGTGACATTTTCATGACCGGAGCGGCACGCCAGCTCGCCCAGCCCCGCCATACGGGTTCTTCCATCCATTCATGGTTTTTTTTTTTCCCAAGGATTTATGCACGCCAGGGCTTGGCGCTTCTAAGCTCCCTAAGGCTTCCCGAGGCGAGATGCAAATAAGAACGCAGCCAAAGGGAAAATTTTGCGAGGCTTTTTTTTTGTTGTTGTTTCAAGGGACTGACAATGCTTCTCCTCTCTCTCTTTTTTTTATTTTTTTTTTTTATTTTTTTTTTTCTGGAATGGTGCTGTAGCTGCCTGTAAACATCCAGCGTGAGCAGCGTTGGTGAAACCAGTGAGTTTTCAGCCAAAGGGGTTTCGTTAGAGCTGTTCAGAAGCCCGAGGGTGTTTGCTTGGTCCAGTGCTGGGCGGGCAGCTTGACAGGTGGTGTAAAGAAAGCAGCCCTCGCAAAGAGGGTGTACTTTAAACTAGGGGAAAAGGTGTCCTTCACTCTGATCTTGAGTAAAGACAGTTTTAGGAGAACTACCTGTGTTTACCTGTTCGCCTCCGCCGTCTCTGTAAACAGGTTGTCCTCTTACCCTTAAAGATTCAAGGTCAAACCTTCAGCCCTAAGAGCTCTCACCCTATTTACACTTTTTTTTTTTCTTTTTTCTTTCTTTTCTTTCCCCCCTGAAGCCACGAGAAGAGCTTTCCCCTCCGTGCTCTTGCAAATAAAGGCGACACAGGTGCTGATGTAGAGCCGTGTCCTCCCTGACATTTGCAGGCCTGGGATGTCTTTCGGCTCGGGATGGAAGCTGGCCTCTGGCTGTCCACCCACCTTTCCTCTGACTGGGCTGCTGCTGCCCAAGCCATTTGCTCTTTAAACTGCCTTTGAGCATTACCCAGACCTCACCCGCCCGAACTGCTGCTTCGTTTTAGGGGCAAGTTGTTTGTGGGATCTGCAGGTGCAGGTGCTCGTTAGCTAAAACGCCCTCTAATCTCTATGCAAGAAAGCTCACGCTGCGCTGATTGCGGGCTCGCGTGATTTTGAGGAGAGAAATGGATGTGGTCTAACGCCCTCTCCAAAGGTATTTTTGGGAAACTTTATTTGGCTGCCACTGAAAAACTGACGTAGAGCAGTACACATTTTGAAGTTTCTCAGAAGCTAATTCTTCCTGCTTGGAAAATCTATATTCAAGGTTAAGCTGGGATTTAGCCATGGACCTTCTTGAAACAGAGCAAAAGTGGTTCTACAGAGAGTTTTAGTGGCTAATAGTGCTTTATGCTATCACCCTTAATTATGCAGTGTGTTCCTCTGCTTATGTTTGACCAATGCTGCTGGACTAGTGTGGCATGTGAAGTCAATACTTTGATTTTATTTTCTCCGTGTCCCATTCAGATAGCCCTTAAGTAATCAGGAAAGAGGCTTCCCTATGTGGTACTGAAAAATTATATTTCTGCCTCTTATTTTGATTTTGTGCGTTCACGTGGGATGAAGAGACTCATTGTGTCCCAGCCATAACATCTGTGCAAGTGGAGGGCACAGCACATCCCTCAGATATTAGTAATAAACTAAATTGAAGCATCCTGACAGTTAATTAACAACCAAGGGAAGAATCAGAAGCTTGAACTTTGATTGACATCTACTGGGCTCTTGAGTGAGCTGCACTGCAGGAATTCTACTTATAGTAGCATATAACAAGGTCTGCACTGCTATTTAGCTTTCAGTGTAATTAGGAGAATTGACACACACTGTCCGAGCTGCTGCACAAACCAGCTGAAGTGAAAACTATTAGCAAGTCTGCGTTTGAATGCAAGCTTCATTATTGCATTCGTGTCCTTCGTGTCAGCGATTCTCATGTGTGCTCTGGGGGCTTACCAGAGATTTCAGCGCAAGCCACTGTGAAGAAATAGAAGTCTTTAGGACATATTTGCATGGACATCCAGAGAATCTGAAATCCAGATGATAAATACCAGTATGCTTTGTCCTATATTTTTCTTCACTTGGTCACTATTTGTCACTAGAAGCAGAATAGGTGTTGAGGATAAGGACTTTCTGTTTTGCAAACAAGACCAAAAGATTTCTTTACCACTGCACAGCAATGAAAAGGCTAATGCAAAACATGGGACTTGTTAATGGAGAATGAATGTTGACTGTAGAGTAAATACCCGTTTCTTCTTTATTTGAAAACATTGCAACGTTAGTAAAAAAAATAGAAAACTAGATAATTAAAGGAGGAAAGATATTTTTAGGATGTATGGAGGTCTCTGGTTACTGACATGATCATTCCACACCAACCACTTGCAGCAGTTGATGACTGGAATAAGACCACAAGGCATTAATAAGCAATGTACAACTCCATACATTTAACTCAATTCATACAGGTAAAGAATGGGAATGGTTCTCATTTAAGTCTTTCATTTGCATGAGTCAGAACTTTGCCACTGGAATGGTTTCCCTCAGGGAACATGCATTCATCAAAATCAAAGTACAGCAGAGATCACTTGGTTTGATCAAAGACTGAACGCAGAAGGAGCAGCCTTCTGGTGTCCCACCAGCCTCTTGGCAGCCCTCCCCAGTGCTGGCAGGACCTGAGATCCTGAGCACACACAGCCTGCCAGCACCCAGCTTGAAAGTCCTCAGCAAATACTGTCTCCCAAGACTAAGAGACCATGCAGAACATCAGTGAGAGACTTCAGAAACTTTCTTTACTCACACAGTTTGGTGATGCTTGGTTTTCTTTCCAACTCAGAAGGAGGCCAAATTTAATTGACAGAGAATTACTCTTCTCTGGATTGCTCTATTATTTGTTATCTATTTTACAGTAGCTGCTAGTTACACTGACTTCTGTACAGAACCTAACTGTGGTCCTTTCCTCAAAGAGTTCGTAGTCTGACTCATAGAGCTCAACAGCATTCATTTCATTTTTACACGTTGTAGTTTGACTTTTTTAGGGCTGGAGAAGAACAGGTTTGTGTATGATTCTACCACCAGAGTCCTGGTCAATGCCCATCAATAAGCAACTGTCTCAGGTGCTGCTCTCTTACAATTTTAAAGGTATCTGGTGAATACTGAGGTCTATGCATACATGCGTGTGTTGGTAGAATTGGATAAGTCATGTGTTCTGTTAAATGGTCATGACCATCATGAATCCTATTTGATTGCTGTAGATGAGCCATATCTCATTTAATCACATTTTAAGTTATTACATTTAAATTTTGTCCAGATTACTTGGGGAATCCGACACTGAAAGGGCTTTACTTTTGTAATACCAGCATGAGGGTCACCTTTATCTGTTGGATGAATGATAGCAAAAGCCACTTCCCTTTACCATTCTTCATGTAGAAAGGCATCTCTGCTGACTGTGGATAGTGCAGTCCCATTGAACCCACCTCTGAAAAAGGGCAATGTCCAAAGCTGAAGGAAGGTGAGCTGCAAGAGATGTTTCATGTCTCATGTCTTGAATAGTTGTGGGTTTGTTTCATTTTACTTTCAAGACATACTCCTGCTAAACATGTGGAACTTTTAAAGAACTTATCCCATTTCATTCTATGCATTCTCAAACCTGTTGGAGTGATAGTTCTGAAGACCAGTTCTGCTATTTAGACCCAAAACAGGGGCAACCTTTATGGTGGCAGGATATGCTGCCTAGTATTAATATTATATTGTGAGTGATGTTTGGAAAGGATCATCTATCTATGGAAGAAGAAAAGTAACTCAGCAGAGCTGTTTAGCAACTGCACAACCCAAGACAACTAAGAACAGTAGAGCCCTGTCTGCCGGGAGCTGAACAGAGACTAACACATCTTCCCCTTAGGCCAGTGAAGTGCTCTTCAGACAGAAGTGTCTTTGGGGCATTACCAAATACAATGAAATCTGTCATCACTTCCTGCTTTAACTCACCATCTTTCCAGAAGATGGAAGGTTTTGGGGTGATTCTTTGTTTTTAAAGCATTGTTTACTTTCTATTTTGCATGTCGAGTGAAACCTTTTGGGGTTTTTTTTTGGTTTTATTTTTTTTTTGGACATTAGCTGCTGATTTACTCAGTGTACATCTCACAAGTGGAATTTTTCAGAGAAGAGCTCTAATGGACCATTCCCCAAGGGGAGGAGAGCCAGGAGCTGAGGGCAGCAGCAGGACTGACAGGGCAGTGTACTCACCAACGCAGTCCCAGCGTGCCCGAGAACATGGCAGGGCTGGTGACATTCGGCGGCGTCACCACGGTCACCCCCCCCAGCAAACTCCAGACAAATCCATAGCAATGAAGCAGGTCTGAGCTTGAGCCAGAAAGTCAAGTCAGTGGGTGAGGACCACAATAAAAACCAGCAAGGCACGTGCGTATTTACAGCGTGGTCTTTGCCCGAGCTTAGTGGGAGAACCTGAGCATAAATCCAGCTCCCAGGCAAGGAGGGGACCCCTAAAAGAGGTGTCTCACATCGTTCTCTGAGAACCCTGTTCCCAGCACAGCAAGACAGCAAGGGTTTTAGCCCAGTTTGGGGAACGTTATGTTGGCAATGTGGATTCACGATGCGGATTCAGAAGCCGTGCACTACGCAAAACATTTGGTGTAGCCTTTTACTAGCGTAGTGAATTGCTTTTTCTTTGTGGAGTCTAGAGAAAAGGCATTCTTACGTCTACATGAGAAACGGACATGGACGTGGAAGGGTTTTTCTTAGTCAACTCCACTCTACCCTGACTGACAGATGCATTTTGAAGCATATGGTTTCCAAGTTGCACAGCATTTCAGCTGTGGAACATTCCTTGGTTTTAATGACCAAGTTTAAATTGAATCATAGTGAAGTGTGAAATCTTTTTGGTGTAGTGTCATTTGCAGTATGACAGCTATATTTACGGCCCTCCCATCACTACCGTGAAGTGTGTGTAAGGATTTTGTAGGCGTACTGATGCTACAGGTAGAAGAATAAGTATATCAAATGCGATTATGAAATGACTGGTCATTTAGTACAGCCAGCTCTGCAGAGATGACCAGGGTTGCCAATTAATACTTGTAATGGTTTGTGTGTGTATGTGTGTGGGGTGGGACAATTTAAGACCAATCTGTCTGCTCTAATAAGTACAGTAAGCTCAGAAAGCTGTTTGATAGCACCTTCTACTTCCTCCAGAGGTGACCAAACCTGGCATTTTTGACAGGCTGTTTTTATGGCATGGCTGATCTTCTGGTAGTATCTCCCATTTCCTTAAGATTGTTAATTGTCTAAGATTATGTAATGTGACTGAGTTAGAAAATGAATCTCGCACCAATCAGATGGTTGTGCTATTACTCCCAATTGTAATCTGTAGAGATAAGCTTCCAGCAAGCAGAATGTAGTTCTTGTGTTCTGCTCCAGCACCATAATAATAGGGCAGTACAGAAAATAGAGAAGTGGGTTGGAGAACATGAGTAACCCACAACCCTCACCTCATAAGACCCTTTAAAAGCCTGAGCACAATAGAGCACTTGGTAGCTAGAAAACATCTCAGAAAATATATTGCTGTAAGCAAACTTGCTGTATATCTGTTTTATTCATATAGACTCTCACTGTCTTTTGTGGGAGACGCTTCCCCTTTAGTACATTTCAGTGAAGCTGATGTTCAACAAAATACTTTAAGGTGTCGTATGTTCGACGTCATGCAGCTGTATTTCTTACAGTTTCAGTACTTTTCCTACAGTTTTACTAAAAAAAAGGGATGAAACCTACACATATATACTTGCTTATGTGTGATACATAGGGAGCATGACCTAACCACCCACTCCTTTTGTCACGCCTCCATGATTTTGCTCAAATTTGTTGACACATCTACTGTATCTCGTTGGAGAGGAGCTATCGCCTCATTGGCAGGCGATGTAATTCCTTTGTGTGTGCAGCCCAGAATATTGTGCATCTTTTCAGCTGTGGCATCACATATTCAAGGACAGTTCTTATCTGCTGGACATTATTACCAGCTGTAGGAATTTTTTCAATATTTGTTTCATAATAAATGTTGTATAGAACGTGTCTTTTCTTTGTGTCATTCTTTCTATTACTTTTTCAACATAAACCAGGTCTTCTGCTGGACTTGGTTTTTTCAGATAAGATTAGTTCTGTAAAAAATGAAGTAATGTGTGAGTTTAGAGCTTAATAGTGGGTAAGAGATGGACATCCTAGGAAGCAGATATCATCTTCCTATTCGCAGAGGAGATTGCTTTGTTTTAGATCTTTTGTTCTCACTGCTGGTTTCAAAAATCTCTAATTAAATATCCTCTGCAATTTAGTTAAAGTGCTTCTCACCCCTTAATCTAGTTCATCAATAAAGTTATTGAAAGACTTCGGAAAGCCTTCCCAAAACAAATAAAACAAGCACCTAATTTTCAGACTCTTAAGTTAAAGCAGAAGAATCCTCAATCAGGAATTGTTCATAGTGAAAGTAGTTTCAATCACAGCGTTTTTCCTTCCAACAGTGTGCATCCATTCAGTGTTTCCAGAGGGGCTCTAGCTCTCCAGAATCCCACTTGGTAGCCTATCTACTCAGCCTTCCTTTCAACGTGACGGTGTTGCTCGACACTCCACCACTCAGACCTTGATTCACAGTTGGTAATGGCATCACCAAAAAAGACCAAGGAGGAGAGTGCTGTATGAAGAACCAATTCATTGCCACATGGAAACAATTTTTTTTTTTTTTTTGGGGGGGGAGGTAGGAGGTAGAGAATAAATCTATTTAACACATTTTTAATCACTGTTTGATTGTAAAATATTGTGACGAGTGAAGCTCCTTAGGAGTTTTCTGCCTCATGCATATGGAGATGTTGATGACCAGTGCTTATAATCATGGCATTACTTCCGAATGACTGCTGGATGGCCCTATTATGATATTTTAGTCAAACAATTGTGATACTGAATTACCAAAGCAAAATAAAATAATTGAAGTTTCGTATAATGGGAAAGAAAATGATAATTCTTTGTTTACATCCATCTGGCATTTATTATTCACGAAAGATGAGATCAGAGATAGTGTCACTCATTTATATAAGGATATGTCAGGTATTGCTAGTTATGGAAATTAAGTTTTTATATTGGCCAAGAATCCACACCGGAAGATGACCCATTGAATTAGGGGTTGACAAGACTTTTGGAGTGTTAGGGAAAGGATTTTGGGTTGACACGTAAAAAACAAATTGACAGCTGAACCAGCAGTCCACCAGCGGAAGGACTAGAGCGCAATGTTTAATATGCTCAAGACAGTGTAAATCTTCCAGGAGGCAAGCAGCTGCATTTTGTACCAGCTGGAGCCTTTGTATTATTTTCATATTTAGCTTGAGATACAATGAGCTATGCTAATTGAATAGATGGCATTATAGCCTCTAATTAAAATGCCCCAGGACACTAAACCAACAGGGATTAAATTTGTATGTGAAAAATACCAATCTCACCCTACCATCATATTTGAGAGGGTTTTTTTCTTCAGGAATGTAATGAGGTATATGAAGCTTTCTTGATGGACTTCTAACAGCACTTGTCTGAAATTTTAACTTCGATTTGAATTTTTTATGTTTAGTCCTTCCTGGGACTTGCCTGTGAGACTGTTTTGGGGGTGAGAGACCATGAACTTTTGGGGGATGGGTTCTGAAAAACCAGCTTCATTATCACACAACCGTCCTCTCTTGGGGAAAGCCTCCAGAAGTTTTTCCAACAAGTTTCAGCCTGGCTTCTCAAACTAGTTTCCAAAGCCTTCACTGACACTGTGTGGCAGAGGTAGGAATAGCAACCGTTTTGCTAAAAGCTTTTGATTCTGGCAGAAGAAAATGAAAGCATCGGCGGTGAGATAAAGGATTTACGAGATTAATAAGCATTAGGAAAAAAATAGCTGCTCTTTGTGAAGGGTGGCCTGCATGTTTTCATTTGCAGTTATTAAATTTAACTTTGAGTGGGTTTCAGAAAATAAACACAAAAATACAGAAAATAAGAAAATACACTGGGCAGGTAATTAGGTTTCAGTACACAGTAGGAGCATGTTTCTGAGTTACATTTATATCACATTTCTCTACCACTTTTTTTTTTTTTTTTCAAATTCTGACCCTCTTTTCTTCAATGTCTGTGTTAATAGCTTTTTCCCCGCTTTCTTCCTCGCTCCCATTGATAGCTGGGAACATCAAAGGTTGCATTAGAGATTTGCATATAATGTTAAATTGAGGTTTTTATTCAGAGCAGATTTAGTATTTCATAGATTTTCAGCAGAGTTCTCAAGAACTCAGTTTGGGCCACGACATTGTGCCCTCACTAGACAGGCATCTTGTTAACTCTGTAGTGTCTAGCAGGGTTTTTGGGAAGGCCAGTGCTGGCCTCGTTTCCTCTTTTGTGATTTTGGAGCACTTCTTGGTAAAATGCATACCCGGTTGATAATCTTCACTACCTTTCTCATCCTTGCTTCTCTTCCACAAACTGAGTGGAAAGCCGTAGCTCTCTGCTCTTTCACTTTGGATGGTATTTTCCCACTCCACGGAGCTTCCTTTCTCTAGCACGTTTCTTCAGGGTTTATATAGGAGCTGAGCGCCTCCACTTCTCTAAAGAACTACCTGAGATGAAAATGCCTATTTAAAGGACTGAGAGTGGAGAGTATACAAAATTCTTTTGTTCTGATACTTGACTAGTAATAATATATTCAGCGACACAGTCAAACAATTTTGCCTGCTTACGTAATAATATTTTTTGAACACAGGCCAGAGCGTTTTTCTCAATGATCTGCTGGATGACTGGCATCTCAGTGCAGCTGTTGTCCAAGACTACTGAATAACCTTGTATTGTAACAGACTCAGAAAGACATTGAGTATGGAAGGAATATTTTGAACTAACTTTCTGTCATTGTACCCTTCCGTCCTATTCAAATAACCCGTAGCAAATCCTCCCGGCTCTGCACTGAAAGAAAACATTGCCAATGCTTGCACAGGTTGAAAACACTACTGCAACCAGCAGAGGGCAAGGAATGGGCAGAAAAGCTGGCTTATTTTAAAACTATTTCATCTTTAGAGGCTTTTTTACACAAAGTCATTTTTTTTATACATTAACGGAATAAGATTCTGGGATACTCAATTATTATGGTAGTATGTAAACATGCTAATTAAGATGCTCTTCTGCTATGTGCCATACAAAGAATGGAAAATGGTCTATGCTGCAAAGAACAGGCGAGGTGAAAAGGGGAAACACATAAGCATAAACAGAGAAATATATGGTAACAAGTTGTCCTGCATTTCTATGCCTTTAAATTATCAGTTTTTCTACCTTTGCAGTGCCTCTTGTCCCCATAGAGTAGAATTCAAAGGAATCCAGAGCTACTTTCTGTACATTGGCTTCTCTGCATACTGCTACTCCCCGAGTAGCAAGGGGCATAGTCTTTTATATTTCTCTGAGGAAATAGCAGGTACTGGAGTTCATCTAAATTCTATCCATGTTAAGCCAGTGTGATCTGGAAGGCTTACTGCAGAGCTGAGAATTAGGAGTCCAAGTTTCTTATTCTGTGTCTGATTTACTGTATGGCCTTTAGCAACTTCTGTCCTGCACTTCGCTTCCCTTGCATCAAAGATGAAAATGATAATATTTTCTTAGCTCTCTGGGGTATCATGAGGTTTCATTTGCTCGTACTGATAGAAAGCTTTGAACACAACATGCAAAACGCTATGAATTGATTTCTGCTACAGTTTGCTGCCAATGAGATTGACCTCACATTCGTTAACCTAATGGATTTGTTTTACCAGAAATAACGTTTATGTGCAGGTGCTTTCCCCAAACAGGTCAGCACAGGAATGCGACTAGGCCTTGCCAAAAATCTGCTTAAACCTGGCACCTGTAGGCACTGACATCCTTTGCTGGAAACGATGCACTTGTCTGAATCAGATAAAATATAGGACTGTTGAAACCGTCGCATGGGAACAAAGTAGCCAAACTCTGAACTTTTAAAACAACACTCTATTTAACTTTTGACTATTGATAAAAGAAACAAAAAGTACAGAAAAAGATTGCCACTTAATATTAACTTTTGCCTAAGTAGAAGACAGCACCCTACTTTCAATATGAAGAACAAGCCAGAAGTAGAAGCCCGAAGTGCTAACATTATTGAAAGAGAAATGGTGTTTGCATTTTTTTTCCCCAGCACTGCATTTCCAACTGCGAACAACATTCCAGAGGGGCAGCAATGTATTATCTTCCCTGCTATGTGCTGCCTCTGAATTGTCAGAATGTAAGTTATAACTGTAGTAATCCCAGGCACCAACCGACGATATAAAGTCCTAGATAGTTATATTGAAATTACCTTGAAATATGAATATTGAAATACGAATATTGTAGCATATTGAAATATGCTACAAAAATAATTGCTTTAGTAGGTAACTCAAATCACCTAAATGGGAAGCAAATGCAATTAATATTAATTAATATAATGCTTTATGCTTTTGATTTGTAAGCCTTGCCTTTCAGAGGCCTTTCTGAGGCCACAGCTAAGAGGAGATGAAATTCTATGTTCAGGAAGAAAACAGTAGAAGAAATGGGTACTGTGGGAGATTTTATCAAGCAGTGAAGAGCTTTGTGGAGGGGGTTTGACTTGCATTTGCAAGAGCATGATAGATGTATATCAAAGATTAAATTTATACAAGCTATAGAATTTGGAAACATCTACAACGTGTCAGAAGATACGAAGAACACCTACTGTGGCATAATAGGAGTTTTAGATGAAACTTGGAAACCTGTGTCCTAAAAAGGCAGTTGATAAAATCACCTTCTTTTAGGGAAACTGAAGGCCACCTAGCCTCTCCCTCTCTCTTTGTCCTAAAATACCCCTAAATGTCTAAACATAGCCCTCATAGCTTCAATCTCAGCTCCTGCTAAAGCTCTCATCTTGAATTAGCGTTGCGCCAATTTTAGTCACTGCACTCTGACAGCAAAGGTGTGGTCCAGTCTGAAGCCCATCCGGACAACAGCAACAAGGATGGCTGCAGAAAATGACCAGCAGTAAAAGATAAAGAGTTCTGGAGTTGTACAGTCTGAAAAGAAAACTGAGGAAAGATGCAACAACAATCTTTACATACGTGAAGCATTGCTGCAGGGGAAAGCTCTTTTCTATTGCTGCCTGCATACAGAAAAAAAAAATTATATAAATAGCAGAAAAAAAAAGATTAAATGTTAGAAGACTTTTTTTTTTTTTAATAGGAGAGGTAATTAAACACTGCAAAACATTTAAGAGAGGCATGACATCTTCAAATATAACAGATTTTAAAATGTAAACTTGCCAGCAAGGGCTTAGTGTTAGTCTTGCTGTAGTTACGTTGGTCTAAAGACACAAGCAAGACAAGTTTTGTGGAATGAAGAAATACATTTTGTTAGATCAACTGATGCAGCTGGAAGATGGACACAAGCTTTGACGCACACCATCCTTCTTAGAATCTAAAGAAGTATCTGATCGCAAGAGCTTGTGTGCCGTGAAGTCTGTGTCATTTTTTTTTCCAGCCGTTTTAGCTAGTTTAATAAAATAATGGCTTAACTCTAACTGTTTCCATTTTAGATTTGGACAACCTCTTGAGGACCCTTCTAACTCTTTTCTTTAGCATTCTGTGATCTGCTAAATTAAGCCTAGTGCTATATCCTGACAGATTAAGAAGGCTTAGGATCTTCATCCAGATTTGCATGGTGAATGAATGAATTATTATTTACAGAAGAACCTTTGATGTACAATGAATTGTACTGTTTTCTTACTAGAAGTACTGGAGTGTTTCTGGAAAATTTTGTGTATCAGTTTTTAAAGAGGTTTTGGTGACTCAATCTAAAACATTCAAAAGCTATTGATTGCTACAATCTGTTAGAGTTTTACTTCCAAAGTTATTAAAAAACTTTAAGCTGGTTTCTCAGACTCAATTTTGGTATTTTTAATGTATTAGCTTATGAATTTAGTGCAACCATGTTAAAGGACTGGTTCGCCTCATTTCTAAAAGCCTTTCAAATTGAAAAAGTGAGAGAAGAAACGATATAACACAATCTTTAAAAGCTCATCTTATAGAGTGTTTGCTACATGCTGCTTTTGATCACAGTAATCATCATCAAAAATATACCACATTTAAAATGGGTAGCACCTAATACTGCAAAAATTACCTTTATTTACTTACCTCAAATCACAGTTGACCATACAACTGTTACAGATTCTCTGCAGATGTAATAGATATATTATGCCCAGCAAAATGTTTTATGAAGTGATTGTAGTCTTGATAGAATTTACAAGATTCCATGTAGTAGCAATTTGAACTAAGCATCACACTATCATAAAAAAAAGATTAAATTCTACAAATGTAAATGTGTATTGCCATACACTAGAGCCAATAGATTAAAATAGATATGAAGAATTCTGGGTGAATAGCGAGTGAAAAAAAGTACTTACGGTAAAATAAACTGGTTTATGTATTAATTATTTCTTTTGCTGTGGTCTTTGATAAGCTACTCTTTGTGGACTAAGATTCTCTCTTCTTGTACACTCTTGTTTCCACTTCAAAGGAAAACATTAGGTTCTTACACTGAACTGGATATTCAAATAATCTGTACTGAAAAAAGGACACAAATGTCTCCTTCATTCTGCAAAGCCAAGTGTTTTCCTGTTGAAGCATTCCCTAAGTCAGTTCCGTTTCACTAACTTGTCTTTCCCAATTCAGTTTGCATTGCAGTGTGGAAGAACCATCACATGCGGACAGTCACCAACTATTTCATAGTGAATCTCTCTCTGGCTGACATTCTGGTCACAATTACTTGTCTTCCAGCAACTTTAGTAGTGGACATCACAGAAACGTGGTTCTTTGGGCAGCCCCTCTGCAAAGTGATTCCCTACTTACAGGTATTATTTTACTGCATTTGTGTGCACATTACCCATGTTACGAAAAAGAGAAAGAATAATAGCATCTTCCTAATAGCGATAATCTGATGGAAGTCTATGCCTGCCACTGAAGTTGATATTTCAGGGCAGCTGCTGAGGATTAAATGTAAATATGTTCATGTTTAATAAATACTGTGTTTGGTCCATCTCATTGTTAGACTTAGGCAATACACTTTCTGGAACATTTGTCCAATGCTCTTCATTTTTTGTAATTGTTTTAATAATCCAGAGGGGATGTACAGCAATAAAAATGTCTGTAAATAGAATTTACAGACACTGGTGGTGAGGCACTGAAACAGGTTGCTCAGAGAAGTTGTGGATGCCCCATCCCTGGAGGTGTTCAAGGCCAGGTTGGATGGGGCTTTGAGCAACCTGATCTATTGGAAGATGTCCCTGCCCGTGGCAGGGGGGTTGGAACTAGTTGGTCTTTAAGATCCCTTCCAACCCAAACCATTCTATGATTCCACGATTCTATGATTCTAATTACAGTCATTTATACTCTGTGAGTGTGGACCTAAACAGCTACACAAGTGTCCAGGGCACAGAATATGAACTTCTGAAGGGAGTCTGGGATTTCATATATGTTTAGTGACTTTGCATATTTTAGAAGCAGTCAAAGTATTATGGTTCACTGGGAGCTGATCAGATTGTCTGCCTTGAGCAATAATTGCCACCACTCATTACCAGTGGACTTAATTAGCTATGAGATCATTTCCATCAAAATGATCGACAAATACCTTTTCTAAGAATAGCTGGTTAAACGAACTGACCGGGCATACTGGAATGACAAGTACTTGGCCTTTCAGTCATTATAAATCAAAAGAATTTAGCAGAATGCTGAATGTATGCAGGTGATCAGCTCTGTGCCTCCAGCACAATTTGTATTTTGAACAGATACCTGCATGGCTGAGGAGCCACACTGTGGTATCTACTTGATAGAATCAAAATCACAAAACTTGATTCAAAGCCTCCATTCTACCAGAAGAAAATCCAAAGGGAAAGATCACCTAGTGTAGAGAGTAAAAGAATACAAGCAAAGTGGTAGGTTATTTCCTATGCTGAACAAAAGGTAAAGTGACTTAGTCTGCCTTAAGCTGATTGACTGTGTTTTTTTTTATGAGACCCTGAATTTCCATTGTTCCTGTGAAAACAGAAAAGGCAAAATGATGGTACTGGTATCCAAGTATAAAATAGAAAACAAAGTAACAAACAAAATTGTTCTACAAAGAAAAAAATATCTAATTAGTTGTCTAATGCTTTAAAAGTAATTTTTCAGATAAAGTTTTGCAAATTCTAAGTCACAAAAATTTGCTCTTTCAGAATCTGACCCTGCTACACCTGCTCAGTTTGGGTAGCACCCTAATCTGTGAATCGTCCTGGTGATTCTAGTGGGACTACAGCAGATGAGGATATCTGTTGTAATTCTCTAATAAGTGATTTTAAAAGGAGCCTTTTCCTGGGAATAATTCCTATTTAATAATTGCAGATAAAGACCTAACTGTGTTGAAAACAGAAATGATTTTTTAAACTCTGGAAAAAAATTTACAATAAATAATTTTTAAAGCTCTGAAAAAAAATTACATTTACATTTACCTAATATTTCCTTTTCTTTAGACAGTTTCAGTCTCTGTGTCTGTACTAACACTTAGCTGCATTGCTTTGGATCGATGGTATGCAATTTGTCACCCTTTGATGTTTAAAAGCACAGCCAAGCGAGCAAGGAACAGCATTATAATTATCTGGATTGTGTCCTGCATCATAATGATTCCTCAGGCTATTGTTATGGAGTGCAGCAGTGTGTTCCCAGGATTAGCCAATAAAACCACCTTGTTCACAGTGTGTGATGAGCACTGGGGAGGTGAGTGTGTCATCGACCGTAAAGACTGAATTTCTACTGCTGTTATGTAATAAAAATATCAGGACATATTAATATGCAGTCAAGTTGTATAAACATATCACAAAATGTTCTTAATTATATAAGCTTTCCTAGAACTACCGTTTTTCAAATACTGTGAAATCGTATTTTCTTTTGTATTGCAAAGGCTTAAAGGACATTTGAAACCAAGTTTAAATGAATGAGACTGGCTTGTGTCTTGACCGTGTTAATGTTTCCCAGAGGGTAGAAATGTTCCCACCCTTAAATGCTTATGCTTATGTAATTCTGTGATCAATAGACATTGCAGGTTTTCAAAGACTTCAGTACTTAGCCTTAAGAAACGCCCACATGAGAACAGAATTTCTGTTACCTGATATATTGCTTTTGCTAATTGCAGATACTTGACTAGTCTTCACAGATATCTCCTGGGACTTCAGTGAATATTGCACGCCATTACAGAATTTATAGAGATGCCATCGATACAGGGTAGCAAGTTAGCCCACAATATGAAATTTGTCACGGATAAGATAATTTACATAACTTTGTGAATGCAATCAGTGAGAAATTATTCTATCCGAGAAGCGTAATCCTGCCTTTCCAGATTAACTTTGAATCTAACTTGCTCTGCCTTTGAATTCAGCTGTAGGAAGCCGTAAGGGTTGCCGGGGAGTAACTACTTCTATTTTGTCTCCGTTGACAGACAGCGGTGTTAGCCACCCGCCCAAATGGTTAAGACTCAGCTCTGGTGGGCTTTGGCACAACTCCAGCGCTCATAGAGCGTACGAGTCACACGCCGTGACTCCGACACGGGACATAACGACCATCAGTAATACCATGATTCACACACGGGAAAATAAAGCCGGGTTCGCCAAAAAACACATAACTAAAAGGTGCCTGTTTGGTAGCCTTGAGTCAGACTAAAACACAATCAGATTCTTTCCCAGAGCCGCCTCTGTAGAAGAAGATTCCAGTCCTGTGAACAATTAAGATAAAATGCAACTGGATCACCTGTACTTAATTATCATGATAAATTAGTTAGCTTAAACTGCTGAGGGCTCTTCCATGTGCTCTTTTGGAAGTTCCTTGCAGGGCCACTGGGGGTTTAATGAGAAGACATTGACTATCAGATTCCCTGTTCTTTATCTCCTTCATCCCAGTTAGTCCTCTGGGATGAGGAACCGGACAGAGATGGCCATTAACTGGCACTGATTGCAAACAAAGATGTGCTGAAAGTTTGCGGGTAAGAGGAAGGCCCTGTTAGGCTATGAGTACTGTACTTGCTGTTTCACTGGAAAGGACACATCGGCTCCTTGTTTCAGTGTTTTTTTGTCATCTGTGAACGGTTTTGTAGCCCAGTCTGCTGCTGGATGCTGCAGTATTTGTGCGACTGTTTTCTTTCACAGTGTTCGCTCCAAGTACAATTTGTGTCCGCTCCTTTTGGCTGCAGAACTAATTATCCATGCCTTCATCGATTCAAGGTCAGATCTGCAGCAAAGATTCTTTTAATCAGCCAAGGAAATGAAAATGATGTAGTCAATTAATTGGGGAGCCAGGAGAGCATTTCATCAGGGAACGCAATCTCAAAATTTCCAGATCTGCGTTGGCCACTTTTTGATTCACAACGGAAAAGTGTTGCTTTTGAACAACAGAGTCCACAGTAGCCTTGGAACTATTTTAAAGAGTGGTTGTCATTCAGGGCTGCACTGAAGCAGTTGCAGCCCACAGATACGCCCATTATACACCCGTTATACAAAAGGAAAAAAAAAACCCAACACTCCCATTTGTTTGCAAGGCTCTACTCCTATGGAGTGTATTTGTCCAAAATTAAATCTATTGATCTTCAGGTTATACTGTGAGCCTTCACTTGGATGTCTGGAGAGGTAGAAAGGGGTATAACAAAGGCTAGTACTTATACGTGGAATTAAGTTCTTTTTGTGTATGGCTTCAAAAATGAAGTGTGAACACTCCAAAATTATTTTGGTTGTTGGGGTTTTTTAATTTATATTGAGCATGAAATGAAAATATTTTTACATTAAAAATATGTTAAAGTTTTCTGAAATGGGAAGGTTTTCATTTCACTGAAAGCTAACAACCCTATTTTTATCCTGCTGTCTTTTTAATGAAGTATTCTTCTAATGACAATGCACCATCATTGCTAGTTATTCTGCTGGTGCATTTCAGCTGTCCATAAGAAATAATCCTCTCTGATTTCTAATAATAGCTTATCATAGTAACTTGAAAGAAGAAGATTTGTAAGTGTTAAGTTACAAGTATGTTGCTCAAATCATGGAATTACTTAGTAAATGTAGAGTTAATCACATGTTATCAATAAGGATAAAATATAATACATATACCTTAACATCCCTTTCAGACTATGGAGAATAAAATGTCATTAACTACAAATAATTTCTATTAAATTGAAAATGTCTAAGGAGAATGAGTTGCACAAAGGCATAGAAAATGCAGTTTTTCTACTGAAAACCAGGGTTTGAAATCACAAAGGCCCCCCAACAGAACAACCTGGATAACAGAGCAGCAGTTTGAAGAGACTGGTGAGCCTTATGGCCAAAAGAAGGAATAAAGAGCTAGTACTTTAAAGGAAAATAGTAGCATTTTTGTTGGATTTTGTTTTGCTTTTTTTGCCTATGGGAATATTGAGGGTCAAAGAAAGCTAACTAGGAGAAGGTTGAAGGAGAAATAGTTTATTTGTAGGAACATGAATTTCTATTTGCAAAGAGGAAGTGGAGATGTAGATACTGCACACACTCAAGAGATCCTGAGCAGATCCTATAGAAGAGTCAATTTAGAGTTAGGGGATTATATTTGGGTGTTTACTCCTTTTTTTAGAACCACATATAATTTATGCTACATAACATTAGAGTATGTCCGATGAAATCTTTGCAGAGCCTTAAGTACACCGTATGTCCCAAGAATATTAAACCGTGAATTGCTGGGACTGCAAAAAGGAGGGTGCTTTGTGACACTTCCCAAAGTGTTTTGGAAGTCTATTCTAATTCTGGGAATTCAGGGCCACTGAAACATGAGGTGCTACGGAGGACTAATGGGAAACCATGTCCAGGAAAGTGTCAAAGATGCCAAAGCAGGAGACAGCACGGTACCCTCCCCAGACTCAGGTCCGGCTGCTGAAATCCACACAAGTCTGAAGGGAAGGTCTGATCATCGCTGTGGCACTTGGGCTCCTTAATGGTGAACAAATAGTGGCCACCCTGACTAATAAGATTTCAAGCATGCTGTTGGAGAGCTGCCAGCCACTGCAAATGGAGCAATAGTTCAGCCTAAAACGGGGCTCAATTTCTTCTTAATTGCTTCTGGCATTCCTGAATATAAAATTCATTGCCAATTCTAGGCTGAGGGTTTTTCATTTTGAGTACTGTCTAATAACAATATTTTATTTGGGAACGCAGAAGGATCCAACACGTGACCTGTGCAGACTCACTTAAGGAGCCAGTGTTGGCCACGGTTCTGTAATAGTCTGTAATTGCTATGTGCTGAATTTGATGATAAAGTGCCAAAATAAAAGGAACATATATTAAAATGGGTTCACCATGTGTCCAAGTCAGCTAAATACACTCTCTTAGAGCTGTTTGTGAAAAGAGTGTTAGCCAAAGTGCATTAGCCAACCCCTTTGCAAATGATAAAAAGAATATGGAGGTAATCCTTTCCCAAAACTACATGGTTGAATGGAAACAAAGGGAAGACTTTGTGTTCCATTTCCTCTTAGACTACTCATAAAATAGTACAAAAACATATTGTCTTAATTCTGGGAAACAAATAGCTGGAAATTGCATTATTACATGAAGGTTTATATATCCTATTTATCAAACTGTTCAGAATTTAAAGAAAAAAATGTGGGACATTTTAACGCAGAAAGCAGTCAGAATATTGCTAATACTAAAATTATGCTTGGTGTTATCACAAATTGATAACTCAGGCATAATATATCAGGTTTGAAAATGTAATTTTAATATTAGCTAAGTACTCTAAGTTTGGCAAGGACTGTGTTGTGTGGTTGAATTTTCTCTGCTGTGAGCACCCACTTCCTAACAACCCTAATTATTAAGCTTCACTCTAAAAAAGTATACTCTTTTACCCACATTGCTTCTTTGTATTGGTAACTCCAAAACCTCTTAAGTACCTTCCTGAGACAAGGGAACCTGGGAACTCTCTGCTGATGCTCAACAAACTTGACGGTCTTGTTTTTCCCTATTCTTTGGGAAGCTGTCAAGAGCACCAATTTCATTATGCACTGATGGCTTAAGGGAATATTTCATTTGCTAAACATACCAAAACCTTTTGAGTCTGGGTTGTCTTCAGTTTGTGTACATATGTATACGTGTATATATATATACATGCTTGTATATATGTATTTACACAAATATAGTAGAATGCTGGCAAAAATCCAGAAGCTGTAGTTTCAATCTGCTACCTCCTTGGGTCATTGAGCAGCAGTCTGGGACTGGAACACAGTGCCTAGAAGGAAGCTTTAGAAAACTTTGAGATTCGTTTAATAAACCCTGCAGCAGGCAGAAGACTGCTTGTTTTAGCATACTGATCCTTTACCAGGTGGAGTAATCGTACTGCACGACTGGAGCTGAGTAGGAATGCCAATCCCACCCCAGCCCAGTCTCCGTGACCACCTGTTTGCTTTTTGTCCCCTTCCCTCTTTTCGGTAAAACAGTAGCCAGTGACGTGAAAATAATTAACTTATTCTTAAACAGACGGTTACTCCAGCTATCTCCCCCTACCCCAAAGCCCATTAAGTGACCATGGAAGGCAAAGACATTTTTCTCTTCTGCTTGGCAGTGAGAGGTCCAGCAGTCCCAGACAGGCAGCTGATATATCACCAGGACCATAAACTGATTGATGTTCTCATTCAGGGAGCCTGGAACTCACCCGCTTGATAAATGAACGGGGTCCCAAACCAGCCCTTCTTCCTTCTTGCTGCTGGGATTGTCAAACAGCTTTAAAGCTTTTCTTTGGCTTGAGAAGCTAAACAGAGTCATGCTTCTTAGTGAGAAGTTCTACAAAGGGCTTTGCCCTGGGTGGAGGAGGGACAGGTTTCCTTTGATGTTTAGCAGCTGGCACTTTCCAGGTGGCTAAACTTCAAAGGCAAGTGTTAGGATCTTCCTCCAACCTGGTCCGTCAGTTCTTTGTAGATAGCTAGCCCTCATTTAACTTTTCACTTTACTTGGAATGCTAAATTGGAAGCCATAAACTCCAGATGGCCTTTTAAATATGTACTGTCCTTCTACCTGAAAGGGGCCTGGCTGCCTGCAGAGCATTGATGAGGCAGGTGGCACCTCCTTCTAAGCAGAAAGAATGTACTTTCAGCTCTGACCTCCCGTGATCCCAGTAAGTCACGTTACTCCAGTTTCTCCTTAATCTCTCCACCTGTGAAGCACGAAGGTCGGTATTTCCCCGTCTGACAGCACCGCTGTCAGGCTGCATTTTCTGAAATGGAAAACCAATTCTGAGATCATCAGCAAATATACAAACACGGTTTATCAGCATTTATGAAAAAAACTTGCCCCACATGATCTGCCTCCCCCAGGGACACTGATAAGAGCTCGTAGCTGCAGCTGCTAATTGAGAGTTGGTAAATTGATTTGCTACAGGATCTTAGAGCAAGTAAGGAGCCAGGTGCTGCTCATCTGAATTTGTTGAAGTCTGATCCATCAAAGCTGTCAAGTAGCAATGGCATTGTTTCTATTACCTTTGCTAGTGGTGATCATGGGCTAGATTTTGCTATAGCAAGTTTCTGTTTCGCTGATACTGAAGTTTTTCTGACTGGTGAACCAGCTGGCTCTTTGAGGCCCAACACTGAGTGTGACATTACAGGAGTCTGGGTTTGAGGTCGAGCCTGGAGTTAACATGATGGTGGACTTCTCCCAGCTGTGAGAGTTATGGGCCAAGCCTGCGTGTCTCCCTGTCTAATCAAACTCTGGAGGACCCCCCTGGCATGCAAAGGGACCACTTACTTGACTTGCAATCTCAGTCATTTTAAAAGGCAGAAAGTAAGTTTGACTCACTAAAGCTTTGATCTCATGCAACTCTTTCTTCCTTTCTTTTTTTTTTTTTAATTAAAACTAAATACAGAATTTTAGTTGCAGATCTCATAATCCTGAAATGTTGGAAAATTCAGGAAATAAACATAACATAGAGCAACCTGCTCTAGTGGGAGGTGTCCCTGCCCAGGGCAGGAGAACTGGAACTTGAAGATCTTTAAGGTCCCTCCCAACTCTAACCATTCTATGATTCTATAAACGTTCATTCTTTACTCTAGCCCAAAATGCAATACTTAGGATTAGCGAGCAATCTAACTGCTCATATAGTGCACAGTTTCTCTTATGTGCTGTCACTCTAGGTAATGTTCATTCCTTTTCTGATGCCACCCATAAACGTTAAGGTGTAATTGATATCAACATTTGGTATTACCAAACTACGTTTGATATTACAAAAGTGAAAGCAAGTTTTCAAAGCACCTGTTGCACATTGTGCTACAATCTAATGATTCAGTTTATGATATTTCACACTTAAAACCACAGTACACTCACAACGCTTGTAAGATGTTTGTCTCTAAGCAAATAATATTCATAAATTGTCTTTTGAAAAGAGATACACATGAAACTGGAACACAACGGTAGCAAACTCATTATTCTTAGAACTAAATCAAAAATAAGCTTGCAAATTTCCTAAGTTTAGAGAACTTGACTGAATTAATTCTATTTTTTTCCTGTAATCGTAATAATAAATCACTGATTATACCTTTAAGACATATTTATTTTGCCACCAAAAAGTGATTTGAGAAATGTCTGTCTCTCCTCCCGTTAACATCCTGTGTGCTGTAGTCTACATTCTTTGATTATCAGTGAGAGACTGTGCAATTTACTCAGGGACAGATAGTAACCTTTGCAGAATTATAACTAAAGACAGTTAACCTGTTGAATACATCAAAGATGAGGTAGGTTGAATAATTGTTAGCTATTGTTACAAAATGAAATTTTCTATCTTTCACTGATTTAATAAAAGAAAAACTTCTTTGTACCTAAAGCAATACTGTGATATGAAAGCAATAATGTGATACAAGATAAAAGATGTGTGAAGTAAAAGCATAATAGAAACAGAATGTATATACAGGTGATCAAAAACTCAATCCTGATCGTGATATTATTGGATAAATTTTCCATTATAACCTATTATGTTTGAAATAATTTTGCATATCTATATAAATAGTTCAGCTTAAAGGGATTTTGAAATGTATGTATGTTTAAATGCACTTTTCCTCTGTGAATTCTCTTTCCAGCCGAAGTTTACCCCAAAATGTATCACACGTGCTTTTTTCTGGTGACGTACATGGCACCGCTGTGTCTTATGGTGTTGGCCTATTTGCAAATATTTCGAAAGCTGTGGTGCCGCCAGGTGAGTCGCTTCGACGAGCTCTATCTGCTTGCAGTTGTGACCATGTGCAGATTCCTGTGTACAACCTTCTTCTCTGTGTGCTCCATGTTGTCACCTGGGACATGGATTTATCTATCCAGCACTGCTGCCACGTTCAGTGGCACCGCTGGCTTACAGCCACCTTGGGTAGGCACTGAGATGTGTGAAAAAAATGAAGGCAGTCAGACTGAATGTAAACCCCTTCTTGCTCACGTCTACGGAGGGCTTAGAGGAAGAGAGAGAAAAAGGCAACAGCAAGATTGACTATAGGCAGAAGAAAGATCTCTCCCATCGAATCTGAAATGCTTACCAAAATACCTTAGGTGACCTCATTTCTGCTGCTAAAATTTCCTGTAGCACTCAAAAGTTAGGTTTAACCTTCTCATTTATTTAGTAGTCTGTACGATTTTTAATTTTCATTTTTCATTCCACAAAGTCTCAGGTTCATAGCAGGTCCAATCTGAACAAAAGTTAGACTAGGAAGTCCAGCTATCAGAACTGATGTGAAGCTGTCTGTGATCAGCAACCTCAGATGTGAATTATTGACGAATAATTGGCACGATTTCTAGTGTGAACATCTTTTTTTTTTTTTTTTTTAAGCTTCAAATTAAAAGTACAGGAAAGAGAAGAAAAAGCCACAAGCAAGCAAGCAAGCACACAAAGAACATTTGAACTGAAGTGGCAAAAATAATGTGAATTTTTTCAGGAACATTTTTCCCCCTCCAACAATTTGAAGTGATGTCAGCTTGAGGATCATATTCTGCATGTGAGCTGTAATCTGTCATACATCCGTCCGTCGTTCCCTCTGCTGCCTTCTGCTTTGTCTAGAATTTATCTGTGGCTGTAGTTCCCCACCGCCCCCTGACCTCTCGTTCTGCAAAGGACAATAAACCCATCCTGTTGAATACATGATGCAAGATAGTCTCTCTCCTGTCCCCTCAAATGGCTCTATCAATGGCTGAGACTTCCATGGAGATGTGGGCACGAATCATTTCTCTCTCCCCATTATGTCTGATACCATCCAACTTGAGGCTGTCCTGGCCAGGGCACAGTATCTGCCACATCAGGAGCCTTTTCCGTGCAGTTCAAATTGATCTACCACAGAAATAACAAGTAGACTTTAGATTTCTGAATATATATATTAAAAGTAAAAATTAAATCTTAAGCTGACAAAACATCATAATAGCAATTATTGCCACATCTAATCATATTTGGTTAAACCAGAGCTGCTGTTTATCTTGCTGCTCATCTTTAAATTATTATTTTTGCTTTTAATTTCTTACACTTACAAAATTAAATAACAAGATGGTTTGAAGGCAAAATTTAACCTTTACAATTTGAGGGACTCTTCACCAGAACAAAGGCTTTGCTTGGTTACTTTTGAAATTAAGTTCAGTATAACACAGCTCTGAGACGCTCTGCATTGCTGAATAGTTTTGTCCTGTAGCAACCCGTAACCTTATCACCATATTCTTCCTTAACCTTCTCTTCTGTATTTTCTTTACAATCTACCTAATCTCTCAAACCGTCCATTAATTAAGTTAATGCAAACCAATTGTTCTTAACCTGCATGTAGCTTGAAAATACCGATTCAGATTCAGAGCAGAAGTGGAATTACTGGAAACTAACCTGTTTTGTTGGGGTTTTCCCCCAAATTGTATTAGCTGGCCTATTTCTTCTTCACAATATTTCTTCTCCTTATACATCTTACATGCTGACATAATAAGGATGATCCTTTTTTTTCAGTGGCAAAAAGATAAATACGGCTACAGAGTTAATGCTATCAATGATGCAAAATTACAGATGTCTCTTTTCCTAGCACAGATGATAGCACTATGTATTAGAGGCTGCACTAAGGGAAATTAAAACCACTGCACATCTATTATCAACTGTGACTTGGCTGCAGACATCAGGCATTTTTCTAAGTGCAGCAGGTGTGCCATAATCAGTCATGTAGAGCAAATGAATGTAGTGTTCTTTTAAATGTATTATTTGATAACAGTTTCAATGAAGAAATCATGCTGTTTACCAGAACTTCAGTTAAATAAAGCGATCCTTTTGCAAGGTACAACGAGACTTCCAGTTGTACCTGATACAAAAAACACAGCACAGAGTAGACGGTTTCTAAAAGTTCTTTTTTGAAGTGGAGTGTGTTGTGCCTGCAAATTTTCGGATCACTGAAGGTAAGGCAGATTTACAAACTATCCTTACCGTACTTTGGGCAATAGCTCTTAAAATTACTGATTGTGTCTTTCAAGCAGTTCTTTGAATACAAGCTTTGCGATCTTTGAATTAGTGATTCATCTTTGAAAAGACAAGAACAATCGTGCCACAAATACCAGGGATTTTGAGTAATTAATTTTAATTGTTAGCAAGGAAGCAGTGACTAAGAAGGCTATGTTCTCTTGTGGATTTTAAGTAGATTAAAAGTAACTTCTGAACAAATGAATAGGAGCGAATGGACTTACGATAAAATTGTTGCTACTTAATTTCTATTATCAAGTTCCTTATATGCTTTGATATACTGTCATCCAAATGCAGTGACACTAAAGCCTACTGATATTAATAACTGGGAACCTTGCCCTAAAGCCTACTGATATTAATAACTGGGAACCTTGCCCATTTTTATTTTGGCAGCTGAAATAATACCCTTCCAATCTTTGCGAGCTGTTATTATATTTGGAGATATTTTCTCTGGTAAGAAACCCCTTGATAATAAAGTAAGGGGACAGAAGAAAAGTGAGTAAGAAAATAACTATGCAACTTTTAGTGCCTCTTTCGACACAGTTAATGGGTGTTTATTGAATTATTATTGGAATTACACAAATTCTTCACAATTATCTCTATAACTAATTTGTTACTGAAAAGTAAATGTGTGCTGGCAGGCGTCTACTGTCCATACATAATACATGTGTGTGCTTACATAAATGTATATTTGTAAATGTTTCTGTGTACACACACACGCATCTGAAGTGCTACGTTCCTTAGATGGTACTGGTTCAGCAATGCATCTGTGGGTAAATAGCTCTTTTTTTCTTTTTTTTTTCTGGTAAAATTCTTCCTGTGTGATTGCTTATTGGTGTAACAGTAGCAAAGCCCAGGTGTATGCCAGGTAAAGGCTGAGGACAATAGGGCTCTGTAGAAAGACTCCCAATACAAACTCCTGAAGACTTAAAATTTAATATATAGTGCAGTGAGACTGTACATTGTATACAGTCCCCACCTTTGATCACCTCTTGCATTAAAGACTGCTTAAATACTAGAAAAGACCCTCCTACCTGTACAGAGTGGTACAAACTATGTGCAAAATCAGTCATGTCTAACATTTCTGTAGAAGAAGCCATTAAGGATTTTGAGCCAAGACACTGTTTCTCTTCCTCTAAATTGCATCTAGCTACCAAGAAACTTGGTCAAAGATTTCTTCAAGTGAATCTTTGGCACAATCAGGAGGGAGAGGTTTGGCCAAGTTTCTCTGCTTCCATCTCCATTTTCTGATCAGTTCTTGCAACAAATATGGTAACGCAGTACAACTGAAAAGGAAGGAGAAGCTTCTGTTTCAAAGTTAGAAGAGCAGACTATGAAAGTACCCCGGATAAACCAAAGTCAGAATCTTAGATAGTGTATTATCTCAGTAGTAAATGGCAAAGACGCGTTGCAGTACTGCACCGCACAGCTAAATCCCTTGCCATAGGACAGATGTGTCTAGGTATGAAACTGATACTGCTGATTTCAGCTGAATGAGCTGGAATCCTCAGTAGAAGTAAGTGCAAAGGTTGGGTTTGGTTTTGGTTTTTTTGCTTGATGTCCATAGAGACATTAGTAAAAAAATAAATGTTATAACATATCCCCTGTTCTGCTTCATTGATTTCCTGTTCATTACAACACAACTTTGCCAAAACGTTCCAATAGTTGTAAATCAGGTTTGATGGTGCGCATAAATGCTAAATTAAGGGCTTGTCTGTGCAAGGAAGCTATTCATAAAAAAATACGTAATAGCTATTCTAGCACAATTCTGCATATGCACACTTTAATTTTATGACAAGTATTTCCATTTTAGCTTACTTTTTTTTTTTCTGAAATAAATATTCAAAATGTCATTCTCTTTTGGTAAGTTTGGGTGGATAAGCCCTAATTTTTAAAATGTTACAATAGACAATCTGAATTTTGCAGATACTTTTCAACATGAATTATTTCACACTGATGAGACTGGTCACCCTGCAGACAACTGCACTATGCATGAATAAATCTATAATTCTGCCCAAAAGGTTTTCACAAGGTATAACATTGAAAATACTATAAATGTCATTGTAATAGAGTTCTCTGAGAAAGTCCTTTCTATCTGTAGTCTTTCACATTTGGCTGCAGGCAGGAAAAAAATTTGAAGAACTGAATCAAAATTGCTTTATTTGGCTTGGCTTATGGGAGGGCACAGAAAAAAAAAAAACGAGATTATTTTTTCTTAGTAGCGTGGTGCTACATCTCTCCCTTGTAAGGTGTCTTTGACTAACCTAATTCTTCCTATGTCTTGGCACTCTTCCCTGATTCCCCTCCATTCATCACTGTATGATTCAGTTTTGAAGAGCTTTGCAGGGAGATCCACATTTCAGCTGTGATTTCTTAAGCTGCTTCATTGTCATCTAGATTGCATATCTGGAAGTTTTATGGCACTTAAAACTATGTAGGCTTTAAATCTTTGTTTTCCAATGCTGAAAAGCTGTTTAGTATCTTAAATTACCAGCATATGAACAGGATAAACTGCTCTGCCATACAAGAAAACATTTAATGTAGAACTTTATAGGAACATAATTGCTGTAGTAGGGTTGGTAAGTGTGATAGTCTGAAGAGACAAGCAAGGCAAGGTATATGGGAAGTAAAGACAATTGTAATACATCAATTGATGTATTTGGATAAAACACAAATGTTTATGCAGTCCTTCAAGTGAGTCTGAAATTGGGGTTTTATTTCTTGCAGCCACATGAATTAATTTAATTTAAAAAAACTTCTTGTCCTTGCAAGCTTATATTCTGTTTGTCAACACGTCTATTTTTCTTGTTATAGCTACCCATGGCGCCCTTTATTTTGTCTTTTTTAGATCCCAGGAACTTCTTCTGTTGTTCAGAAAAAATGGAAGCCTCTGCAGTCCTCAGCACAGCCCCGAGGCCTGGGACAATCAACAAAGTCAAAGATTAGCGCTGTGGCAGCTGAAATAAAACAGATTCGTGCAAGAAGGAAAACAGCACGTATGCTAATGGTCGTCCTCCTGGTTTTTGCACTTTGCTATCTACCGATTAGCATCCTGAATGTCTTGAAAAGGTAAAGTTTATCCCAAAACATAAACACTTGGTAAAGCTTTCCGTCTACAAAAAATCCTCTGTTAGGAGATTCCTCTTATTCTGGCAGATAGTTTTGAAGGACAAGCTTACTCATTTCACGATAAAGAAATGTAAAATAAGCATACAGTTGCAAGAAAAAAATATATCTAACCTACCCTTAGTACTGAAACTGAAGGCCAGATTGTAGAACCCTGACTGGCAAGCTCTTCCTCATGAAAATGGTCTAGCCTATCCCCTCACTAAAAACTGTCATTTACATAGGATTACAGCTTGTTTGCTGTAAACGCAACTGTGGAAGTGCATTTACCTAAAGCAGCAGCCGAAGGGTAGTGGGAGAGTGTCACGTTGTGGCTTGGCCCCCAGGACTGTGAAATGCTGGGTTCAAACCCAAGCCCCATTTTGAGACCTTTGACTAACCCTTCGGTTTGCTTATGAAGCTCTGTTTTGCTTTTTTACCCTTTTCTCTCCTGTTCATTTGACACATAATTGTTTACACTCTGTTTTTTGTACAATGCCTGACAGACTAAGGCTTTGTTATAGTCATATTGCATATGATCTCCAGAATATCAATAAATGAGGTCATATAACAGAAGATTAGAATATCCTGTAAAATAACCAGCCTTTTATTGGTGCTTGAGGACCATTTCAGGTTGTAAGGAATATTTTCCAGTTGAATATGAAGGCTTAAATACATCCCACTCAATTCTGGCACTTTGCTGAGGACTAATTTAAGTATTTTCATCCTCGAGTAGGCAGTGAGGAGAGAAAGAAGTATTTCCAGAAGGCATTTCAGGCCACCTATGATCTGAACCACAGAGGAACTACACAGGCTGCCTCAGCTACGGTAGCAGAGTAGGCCTGTAGATTTTCATTTAAATGGCACAAGTTAGGTGTAAGGAATCTGGGCAAAGCAGATTTCTCTGGAGGACAGAAGCTGCTACTGTGACCTCAGGTGTTCAGCCAGGTCCATGCCTTTCCAACTCCAGAACCCCTGTTTATTGGAGAATGTGCCTAGAGCTGGGAACCTCAATGACTTGAATGGGTCAAAAGCAACTTTTCCCATCTTTTTTTTTTTTGGCTTATCTGACACCAGCTGACCGCTTACTTAGAGAAAAGTTATGTATCTGCACCATTGCAACATAAAGTACTGATGGTCTTAGTTGTGCTAAACCACCAAGACAGGAGAATGAGGGATGGGGAGAGGACTTTATTCGCTCAAGAAAGCAAGCACTATTGAATCAGCTTTTCTGTGATACTGCAAATAGGTCATCGGAGATAAAATTAGGCTCGAAGTCGACAAATCTTTTTATATGATTTCTAATTTTGCCATCTTTCAGGTTTGCTTCTCTTTTTCCTTAGGGTTTTTGGAATGTTTAATCATGCTGATGACAGAGAAACTGTATACGCCTGGTTCACATTCTCACATTGGCTTGTATATGCAAACAGTGCAGCCAATCCTATTATTTATAACTTCCTCAGTGGTAAGTTACAGTTACCTAGAATTCAAGTTTAATGTATAGTTTAAATGTAATGAGCCATAGCAAATAAGATTAATGACTGTCTAACATCAGCCCAGCCACTCCAGTGGGAGCTAGATCCTCTTCTTGGAACGAGTTGCCTGATGTATCCCGTTACCCTCAGGCTATCTACCTATAACAAAACTAAAGAGTGCCAGGGCCCAAGTCCAAGTGCTTGAATTTGTCCAATACCATTCATTTGGTAGAGAAGTCCCTGGCATGACTTTGATCTGAAACAATTACCATTCCCCTAAATGCTCCCCAGATGCTGCCTGGGAGGTAGCACAGGCCAGGTGCTGTCCCCACTTGGCATTTTATATGCAGGTATTGGGTTTTGAAGGCTGTGAGTCTTTGATAATACACGACCAGACTGTGCCAACTAGATTTAAGGCCAAAGAACCAGCCATGATGCTGTTTACTTACTAACACAGATCTGTCTTATTTTGTATGTACCTTATTTGGCTGTGGACAGCAGAATCAGGACCTAAACTGGTGGTATGACAGTTAAATTCAGGGAGGCAAAAGTCTATTGATCCTCACTACACATTTCCCCAACGTAGTTTTTTTGTGGTGTGTAGTGTGAGAATGATTTGAACAATTTACTCTGAGCCCCAAAAGCACATTAATGCACTTTGAATCTTCTTTTAAAATGTATTTAAGATGAAATACAAATTACCCATGCCCTCTCATTTCACATGTCAAGTAATAATTCAGTCATTTAAGCCTATGATCAGTCAATTACTTATTTTTATTAGATATGTTATTAATTAGCAGACTATCCATGACATGGTTTCATCGGTCATTCTAGTTTCTGCATTCTGTGTGGCCAAGAATAATTTAGGTTTCATACTGTACCTCCCATATCTTCTTATAAAAGTTATATTTTTCGTGTCTTTCTCCAAGATTTTGAAATTGTCATTTCCTGTTTCTGCATTAGAAGAACATCTGGCTGTTTTGGGTTCATTTTGCTTTACATAGCTGTTTTTTTCTAATCTATAAAATCTGTTGTAGCACAGTTTTCAGTACAATTTTTTCATTGGTCTTTTTTGTGCTTGACAGGGAAATTTAGAGAAGAATTTAAAGCAGCATTTTCTTGTTGCATCTTTGGCATTCGCAGTCACCATGATGAACGGCTCACCAGAGGTCGTGCCAGTACGGAGAGTCGGAAATCCTTGACCACCCAGATCAGCAATTTTGATAACATTTCAAAACTTTCAGAACATGTTGTACTGACCAACATAAACACGCTTCCAGCAAACGGTACCGCACCTATTACCCACTAGTAGTATACTTGTCCCTGTGTCTTTTGATGCTGTGGAAGTAAAATTTAATTGTGCATACAACAATATTTGAACCTGAGCACAATGCAGTGAGGGAAGGGTGTTTACAGTTAAGAACCGACTGCACGAAAAATAACTTACAAGAAATGTTTTATAGAATACACTACAACTTCGGTCATATATTGATAAAACAAAATTTCTTCTCATTTATTTCAAAAGTTGAGTTGCCGTTGGGGAGGGGGTAAGGTAATCATATTTCACATGAATATTTTCTTTGGGTCCCTGCTTCCTTTAGACTCCTAAGTACATAAAGAACAGGTACCTGAAAGTATGAAAATAATTTTCCTTGGAGTTGCAATGTGTTTATAAACAGCTATATTCTACTCAGAGCTAATTCTCTGAAGTTGTGGTCAATTTTATAACAAATATTATAACCACAATTGGAGTACATGAATGTCTTTGACTATTTCAAATGATCTGTTTACCATACATTCTGGTGTGAGTTGGGCTGATCAAATAAGAAAATCACGTTAATTTCTTTTCTCACATTTTTCCTGTTGAGTGGATTATTGTGTGTATTCAGGAGCAGCTGGGAAGCCACTCTTGATTTTTCTGCAATACCAGTTGATAAACAAATGAACGCAGTCTGAAATGAAAGGCAGAAGTTGTTAGAGCTTTCCCAATTCTGGGTAAACACTGAAATGGTTGTGCAATTTCCTAGCTTTGTGAATAGATTGAAAATTACATATAATTTATTATTTGATATTTCTTGTTACATTATATGTTATATCCCATCAGGACTTTTCAAGGGACTGCAAGTACAGGATTCACCCCTCCTGTCCTAGGGATATGAACATCGGTTGTCTAGAAGTTATCTATCTCAGATACTATAGGCTAGGACTAGAAAAGCCATATATTGATAACAGAAATTGGTATCTCCAAGGACAGTTAATCTGTTCCTAAAATATATATCTAAAATGAATTAAATAAATAACCTCTGAAGAAGTCTGTTCTTTTAACTTACTATTCCTAGAAGGAAAGTTGGGTTTTTTTTTCCTGAATGCAGCTTGCTTTTCTTCAGTAGTGTTGCCATTCCTATTTGTATGGCACAAGCAAGGTTACAGCCGTGAGACCCAGATGACAGCGTGAGTGTAGATGATGTTCAACTCTATATCAATTATTTGTCATCTTTCTCTTTTCCCTGCCTGTCCTTTTCTCATGGCAGGGAGGTTGGACTAGATGATCTTTAAAGGTCTCTTCCAACCCGAACTATCCTGTGATTCTATGATTGACTTCTACACAGGAAGCTGTAGTGCTCTGCTGGTCACAGTGGCATCTGGATAAGGAACCCCAGGGCAATATACCAAATAATGTGTATTAAGTAAGTAGTAGAACATATTAAAAATGTTTAAAAGTAAGAAAATCAAGGTTTATGCATCAGAAATCCCCTGAGACTTCAGTCAAGAAGTCTTCACTTAAAATTTGCAACTGCAATTTGGAACTTTTTCTGGCAGATCATTTTGTTAATGCATCAACACGTATGTAGTGTTCAGAGAGTGGCAACCACAGGGCAAGCCGGTAAGCTACCTGATACAAACAGTAAAATAATCTATAAATCCTTATTTTGTCTTGCAGGTATCCCGGCTACACTCAGCCCATTGAAATCAGTGGAACTGCATCTCCACATACCAGGGATGAACATGACTTCAAATTTAGATGAAGCTGTGAGGATTTCTGCAGAGGACAGTGGCAACACAGAGAATGCAGAGTGGGACAAATTCGTCCCTAGCATAACTAAACTTACCTCGATGGAGTTACAGCAAGGATGACTTTGGCTCAATACATGTAAGACCACTAAATAATGGCACATGCGTTTAGCTGTGTTACAGACTACAACAACTCGACAAAGGGATTCCTTCAAAACAACTGCCTCTCCTATTTCTTCTCAGTCTTACAGAAACCTACTTACCTCAGTATGAGCTAAAGAACATGTCTTTACAAGTCTTTTTAAAGATTGAATTGTAAATACCCTGTAAATACTGTAGATATTTATTTTTATATATTTTAGATGCTGTGGAATGTTCTAAAATGTATCATATAAAGAACTCTAAGTATTTGAAAGAAGTCTCAAACATCATTTATTTATATCTTGTTTCTATAAATGAGTGACTTATTTACTAGGAATGCTTACTTATGCACTGGTGATATTCTGGAATTACTTTGCACTTCTTTTTCTGCTGGTTCACCTGTAGTAAATTCTATGTTCATTATGGAACTTTCACTTCAGATTGATTTGGGGAGATTCCAGGTTACTTTTCTGAGCACAAACATGCGTCTAAGACGTGAACCCAAAGTGCTGTAAGTCACACATGTTTTCATAAGATTACAGCCAAGTTTTTTTTTTTCTTCAGACTTGAGTGCCTAAAAAGAAACTACTTAAATAAAACTTATGTGATGTTCAAAGGTGCTATAAGCTCAAAATTCCTACTCAGGCCAATAGGAATGACAAGTGTCAGCACCGCTAAAAGGACATTTTAACTTTGGTAGATCATTTTAGTCCATAATGTCTGCAAGTGTTGCTCCAGAAGATCTCTGAGGATCTTTAAAATTTGTTGACATTGGTTATCTTGTTTGCTTTCACAATTTCTCTCTCAGCTGCCATTTAATACCAATGATACAAAAAATTAACAGATTTATATGCCAAGAAAATGTTGACTTTTCAACAATTAAAATAAGATATCTCTGGAAATTATAGAGGTGATATCTCATTGGACTGGTAGATCAAGTACTCATCCATTTTTCATTTATGGGAAATGCTCCAGGGCCTGGGGCTTCCTACCATGCATTGTAATTTTTCTTCTTAAAGAATGAAGATGGTGCATCATTGGAGACTTAGTCTACCAGGGGAAGGTGGCCTATTGGTTAGAAAGAGGTTAATCTGTAAGAACCTGAGCTACAATCTCCCTGTGGCACTGTTCTTGCATTTCAGTTCAGATTTTTCAAAAGAAACGGTAACACGGTAAAGAGGACCTCTTTTTCAGCAAAAAGCATGTGACATAAAAAGAAGACATTCTCACACCTTCAAATGTTTCTAAAAAGCCAATTATACATAGACAAGGTGTTATTTGATTAACTTATGTAAATAATTTTTCCAGGTTTTACTTTGACCTCCTGTCATGTGATGTACTGTCTGTCAAGACACCTACAGTTTTATGAAGTGCTTAATCACTTTATGCTTTAGCCTTCCTCAACCGCTGTTTTACTTGACATTGTTGCAATTGCTTCTAGTTCACACTAGTGTAAAGGGAGAGGGGAAAAAAATGCATTTCTTTGTATATTAAAGTTTTCTTTTTCTAAAAAGAAGAATAATTTTTATATTTAAAAAAATAAAAAAGAGTAAAGAGAAATGCCTAAACGGAAAGAATGTTTAAACATCAAATAAAATCATAGGAATTTCTATATTCCTATGTGTAAGCCTACTTTTTGAGTATAGCTATTACGTCATTGTTATTTCAAGAAATTATTTTAATTTGTCTTTTCTAAGAAAAGAAACCCCAAATAACTGTGGAAAGTACAGAAGGATTTTGTTTCATATCTATTGCAATTCCTTTGGCATCAGAAGGCTATTTTTGCACTTCAACCACAGAAAATGTAGTATTCCTAAATTATGTGGAACAAGATACAATTTTTCTATAACATTTGAAATGATTGGGCAAAAAGCTGCTGAATGAAAACGTTATAGAAATGGGAGAATGGAATTCGAAAAGTCTTCCATTTTTTTCTTTTGTTTTGATGTAAGTAAATAAAAAATTAAAAAGTTAAAAACTAGTGTAGTAATCTACCTGGAAAATAATTATCAGCAATCATTTAATTGTGCCATGAAATGTTGCCTCAACTCACTGCAGAAAAATGTCAATTATGTCAAAATTTTGCAAACCTATGCTTTCACTTCAGAAAATGTATTTTCAGCTTTTCCTTGAAGAGAGAACAAGAATGTAGAAAGTAAATGGTTGTCTAAGAGAACTCTGTGAGTATAAAAGGGGAGTATGTATACTTTTCAAACATAAAAGGTCAGCGATGACTGTGGGAGACCAATAAAATTATCGTGCCCTGTCAGGTGTGTTGCCCAGACTCCTGTGAGATGAATAGGGAGGAAAAGAGAACAACATTTCTAATTTAGGGCGGCTAACGGAGAACTAAAATAGCAATGGTGAGTGATGCTCGTGGAAAAGCCGTAAGTAACATCTTTCTGAATGGGGTTGAATTCCACCTGCCAACACAAATTGTCTTCTTTTTGCTAATACTTTAATGTCAGTTGGATAAATTGTGTTAGTTAATCTTAGATGAAAACAACACTAAAGGTCATTGGCAATTTTTGCCTCCTGCAGGTCTCCTGCGACATGTTAGAAATGGAGGTTCTGGCCTTAATTTTCTCTTTCGTAAGGGAAAATTTCTCTTTTGTTCGGGAAAATTTCTCTTTTGTTCTCTTTAATGTCTTTTCTTATTTTCACTTAGATGCCCAAAATTAAAATATTCCAACATTTCTATGAATTTCTTTTTTAGACATAACTTTAACTTAGAGACATTCACTGACAAATAAATAGATTTTTCTCTGGCCAGATTTTCGTTGAGTAAATAACATATCTTGCAGACACAAGTGACAAAATCAGAGCTTACTGAAGAGTTGGAATTCTAAAGATAGGTAGAAAGTGTTAACTAGTTTTTGCCAGAGAATGTGGTGATCAAGATATGAGTTGATTAGATATGGTTATAAATCAAAAGATTTGGTTCTTTTGATGAAAAGATTTTTCATTCAAAAATTTGGTTTTTTGAAAAAAAAAATTGATGCAAATATTCATATGTATTTATTCTTTAGTTTTACAAAATTTGAGAAATACCTAGACATTTTCTTCTCAAATATATTTTCAGGGACCATTTAATCAGAAAAAATTCATAGGCATTTAAAAATGAATTGATTACCTGTATAAAGTAGTGGTGAGTTTTTTGCCAGTTCTAGGGCCTTTTACTAAAGATCCAGATATTTGGATACGTTGAAAATATTATTCAGCTGGATTTATTTTTGAATGAAAATAATCACTGGGAGTTTTCAGTAAAGATAAACCCAAAAGTGAGCAGTGTCTATTAATGGAGATAGAAATAGCTGTGAAGACAGGGTAAAATTTTAAGAGTAATATGGAATTTAACGCCTTTTGTATGTGCCAGAAATTTAAGCATCTTAAAGTAAATTTGGGGCTTCTTATCCATCAAAAAAGGTCAAAAAAGAAATGAGCATTATCCAGTCTATAAATACTGAAAATAATCTGAAATCTGAGCTTTAATTGGGTTTTGTTACCTCTAGCTGCTCTGCTATTCCAGAGTTTCCACTGGAAAACTCCGGAGCACAGAAATGGAGTTCTCATGCCATGATTTCTGCTTGGTCATAACACCATTAGACATAGAATTTAAATCACAATGTATTTGTTCCTGCAGATATAAGTTGTTGTGACACCATCATTCTGGCACTTTTTCTCTCAACATATTTCACAGTCTCATATCCCGACCTTCTTCTCCTTTCCTGTTGTAGCTCTAGTGATAAGCTTGTGCCCTGCAGTCACGAAGACTGCAAGATAACTTCTACCCTCTCCACCTCCAAAAAGGCTTTTTAATTTTTTTTCATTTTCTTCTAGACTTCATAGAGAGCACCATCTCATTCTCTGGTACCAGCAAAATTGATGCACGTCATTAACCTGGAGATGGCTTTATAGGAAGGAGAGTACACTATACATTAGCTTAACTCAGCCCTTGCTCTAAGATGCATTGCAACCTACTGCTGCATGTTACAAGGCAAATTTAACCTTCCAACTTAAAATTTGTCTCACCACTAAAACTATATTCATTTCTCAGGCTATTCCTTTTACCTGACGATAAGGTTTTTTCCTGACTGTTGGATATATTGGATGAAATGGTATTTTATTTTACTGAGTACACTTTCCAAAAAACAAAGGAAGACACATATTTAGCAATGTTGGAATTAAGAGTTTAAATAAAGAACATCATTAATTAAGTTAAAATCAAGGTAAAGAAAAAAATTATGTTCAAGATTGAATTTTCCCGTAAACAATAAGCAAAATCTGGACTTGGCTCAAGTTTTGCTTTGCCATTAAGAAACATGATTTCACCCACTATATGTCTATCTCTGCTAGCTGGAAGTTTTATATTTTTAATTTTTTTTAAGCATTCAAGGACCGAAACCAATGAAAAATGTTCTGTATGGGGTAAGCGCTTTGTGAAAACAAGAGTCACAAGTGGCATGGAGAAATCAATAGGTATCTGTTGTTTCCTCCTCCTTCAAGTGCAAAAGCAAAGAGTGTCCAGTGAAGCCAGCAAGTGTATAGATGTATGCTTTATGGTTGAATTTTATTTTTTTTTTAAATACCCAAGTCAGCTTGACAAATTGTTTTTTTGATGTATTTTAGTGAAACTCCTAAAGTTAGACCCAGAGTCCAGTATGGGTCTAGATTACAGAACTACAGAATCACAGAATCATCATCATGGTTGGAAGGGACCAACAACACACACAACACCCAACCACATCACACCCAACCACAAACCAATAAACTTGGGCACTAGAGCATGCCCTGGAGAGCCATGTCTACACGTTTCTTAAATACCTCCAGGGATGGTGACTCCACCACCTCCCTGAACAGGCTGTTCCAGGGCCTGACCACCCTCTCAGGAAAGTAATTCTTCCCAATATCTAATCTAAACCTCCCCTGCCCCA
>JAOXJK010000023.1:95139680-95154331 GCA_025774025.1 Xenus cinereus | reverse complement strand
CTAGGCAATCCTGCTTCAGCAGGGGAGTTGGACTAGATGATCTCTATGGTCCCTTCCAACTCTAAAAATTCAGTGAAGTATGCTTTAACTTCTTCTATTCTCCTTTTCCCCTCTCTACGTATTGTATATGTGCTGCTTCTCTCCTTAACATCCCACTACTCTAACTCATATTCCACTGCTTTAAACATTCTGTAGGTAGTTCTGCCCCAGGTTGTGTTAGAATGAAGTTGTCATTTATAACTTTTCAACTATTTTCAAACTATATTCAGCTATAGTTTGCCTTTCTCCTTTGGAGCTAGCTATCTTGCTGCTCTTGCTGTTGGATAGAAACCACAGCTTTGTTTCCGATTATTAATTACTATCTGCCAGATAACAATTCTGCAGTCTTGGGAAAGACACTAATTCCTAAATTCCTCAGCTCCCAGTCTGCAAAATGAGGGTGGTAAAATGTCTTTTTTTCTCCCCTTTCCACTTTAGACACCAAATTCTTCAGAACAGGAAATTTTAAACCTATCTAGTGAACCCGTAGACACCTGTTCAAAAATACTGACACCTGTAAAAACCTAAATTTATGTGTCTTCATGTCAAAATGGATCCCTCTAAAAGTTTTAGCTACAGACTAGCTCCTAGATCTCCTGAACTAGGAGTAGAAAACAGTCACTTAATACTCCAAACACCAAATAACTAAAGTGAATGACTAAGATAATAACTGTTAATTTAAGCAACTGTATAAGCTATAGTGCACCGGATTCTAAAATCATATAGGCCAGTTTGTTTCATGTATGCTTGCAACAGTCCTGTGTATTGCTGAGGAAACAAAAGACCCACCCAAAACACGCCTTTAGATCTAAAGAAGCCCTTTCTTAGACTGAATTAACGTAAATTATGCCACTTCACTCTTTATTTTGCAAAAGCATCTCCTCCTTTTTGTGGGCACAGTTTCCAGGTGGGTTCAAAATAAACACACTCTGAAATAATCCTTACAAGGGAGCAGGAGCTGCTAATTGGCTGCTTAATCAGTCCTACTTTGACTCTTCATTTTCAGCCGCTGCTTCTCAAAGGCTGTCTTAACTGGAGGGAGGCAGCACAGAGTCTTCGTGCTGCAGATGCTAATCAGATGTGTAAATCTTCCACTGTAAATCTTACCCACAAAATAAGTAAATGGTTATCCAGCAAAATACCTTTTCTTAAAAAGTTCCTGGGATTGTAATTTCTTATTGCCCATATTTAGGGCTTTTTTCACCTGTGAGATATTTGGCAACTTTTTTTTTCTCTCTGTCACCTGAATAAATAGTGAGTGATTTCACAATTTGAAAGAATTTTGGAGACAGTCCCAGGACTAAAATGTTGTCATGATGAGCTAAAATTGTCCCTATGGATGGGCCAGCTGCACATTCCTCAATGTCAAGTGGCAGGAGCTGCTTGGATGAATCAGTCTTCCAGGCTGATCGAGACGTAGCCTAATATGAAGGAATATGCGCAACTGGGTAAGAATCAGCACCAGCTATAGTAAGCACAAGTGGCTTCTTCTGTGTCTCTTAGGCACAATAGATGCTATTGCACTTGTCAGTTATAAAATATTAAACGTTGCTTCATCTTTATCAACATGGGACCAGAAAGTGTTCCCTACAATAGCACTATTATAACACAGGTAGGCATCATTTCCAGGAAGGAGGGCATCACCTCTAAACAGTAGTGGCCCTTTAAGGTTGTTAAGAGCAATATTTGAGAATTCATTCTTTATTTCACAAACGTATCATTGGAAACATTTAATTTCTCTGGATAGGGTCTGGACAAGTCCTGAGAGAATATTTCATGCCTCTTGCAGAAGATATTTAAGGAATTAAACAGTGTTGGAAATTCCTCAAATTAAATATGAACTTGCCTGACATAAGGAAATAAAGTAAACTTCATCAGGGAGATGCTGCGTCCTTCAATACCTAAGTAAAATACTCCCATCAGGTGTTCAGCAGCTAGTTTGATAAGGCCCAAAATCAGTGTCTGAAGCTTAATTTTATAGAAAATTAAGGCACACGGTTACAAATTAGAGGTTGTGTTACCATGGGAATGTTGATGAAAGAGCTAAACCCCAACTGATTTGTCTTTTCTTAGCAAGGCAAGGCAATTTAATTTTCTACTCATAAGCCAGAGGTGGTGCTTATTTAAACTTCTTTACCTTGAAATCTCTGTATCAATCTTCAGTGTCAGAACATTTTTATGCAATTAACATGGCCTTTAGGTTCATTGCACCCAGGGAAGGAGATAAAGACATAATCGTGGGGGTTGCTTTCAAGAAATGATGCATCTGTGAAATAAAAACAAAGAGGATGAAGAGTACTCTACTATGAAATAAAATCTCATTTATTATCTAACAGTTGTGTAACTGTCAAATCTCTTTCATGTGGTCTATTCATAGGAATTCCTGTGTAGTCTTTAACTTGATGAAATTGCAGTCCAAATAAAATGCTGTTTCCTTTGAATTTTATACTATCTTCCTTTCTATTATTTATTATGGGTCTCAGAACTGCAGTCATTTCTATATGTCTATGGGCTGATGTCATATATCACTATGGTTGATGTTATAATTCTGAGGTAAAAACAATACAAAATATGCCACACGGCAACTTTGAAAATTTAAAAATTAAATTTAATTTTCCAGTTGTGAAACTGAGGAGAAGTTTTATTCTGTTAAAAAGTAACTTGGTAGAAAAATTTGAATCTATAGGTAAGCGACAGTAAATCATAGTTTTATAATCTAAGTGTAAATGAAAAAGGTTAGTACAATATCTAAATAGTCATAATATTCTGTTTTTATAGTGTTGTTCATGTACTTCACAAGTATATCTACTGCCCAGACTCCTGACTGTCTGCACTTGAAGGAGCAATGTATAAATGCTGCAAATGGATGTGAGAGTGTCTGGAATGCTGTCGAAGACGTCTGCAATATTTCAGGTAATTCTTAGGGGTGTACACAGCTTGGTTTTGAATTGCTGAATGGCTGCATATTCACAGTTTATCATAATATTGCTGTGGTAACTGAATGAAGTTGGTGGGATATCGAAGAGAAAATGATGGCAAAAGACAGTTAACTTCTGAAATCCTTGACAATGCCCAATAGCATTTTCAGTAACAGTCACACTTTCTCTTCAACAAGGTGATAAATGAAATTTCCGGACTATGAACAAAGTGAGAGTGTGAACCAGATCAAGAAGTCTGAATTCAGCAGAAGTTATGCTCCTGTAGGATCCTATTAAAAAAAAAAAAGTTCCAACCTTGCTTTCCACAATTCAGAGTTGATCTGCCCCTTCCCTGGAGGGGTTCAAGGCCAGGCTGGATGGGGGGGGCTTTGAGCAACCTGGTCTAATGGGAGGTGTCCCTGCCCAGGGCAGGGGGGTTGGAACTCAATGATCTTTAAGGTCCCTTCCAACCTAAACTATTCTGTGATTCTATGATCTCGCACAATACCCAAAACAATGTAGTAGTTACTTAGAGTAATTTTCAAATATTGTATTAGAATATGAAACAAATCAAATAAATCATGCCTCAAAGACAGTTGTGTTTCAGGGAGGTACATTGTATTTATTCAGTGAATAGTACCTACATGTCAGAGTGATTCACCTGCAGGGAGCGATGGCACAATGACCTGCAGGTTATGACGTGACTAAACCTCCTTGAATTGATAAACAGATTCTCACATAAACGAAAGCAAAAAAAATCAGTCTCTGTCTCTGTTTATAACACTTGGTTTATAACACTTGGTGCATCATTTCCAAGTAAAGAATGTTTTAAGTGGGCAGGACCAAGTATTTCATTTTAAGTGGGACCAGGTATTATAAATTTCACCTGAAATTCATCCTAATCTCTGTTGTCATTCAGATGAAAATATTCCTTTCTCCAAAAGACTATTATCTTCTCAAACAAATCTTGGGTATCAGTCACCATCTCTCTCTTTCTTTAAATCCTTCCAAGACCTTGCTGTTAAATGTTGAGTATTCACTTGCCAGGTGCTCTGAATATGGAAGGGAGAAGATGAGTGTGTAGTGTGATAGTGTCATTAGACCAAGCTAGTGATGACACCTTTGTTGACTGATAAATGTCAAGGGCCTTGATCTGCCTAGGCTGCATCAGCACTAGCAAATAAAACGGGCCTTATAAAAGTATAAAATATACTTCCCTCAGCAGTATAGACGCAGTCACTTGCCATTAGCCTAGCCCGTGACTTGGTCCTGTTCATGAATGTAGCCAAAGGTATGTAGTACATTCTGCCATTTCTAGCAACTTAATTCCATAAGGCAAGTTCTCCATCACTGGGACTCAGAGGTATTTATACGTCTGTGAAAATCTCCCTTCTCCTTATATTGAAATTATTTGAACAAAACTGGCCATGTCTTGATGCCATCAACTCTTCTGAGCCTCAGCTGCAGCAGAGTTGATAAGGTGAATGATCCTTTGTCTGTCTTGATGTCAGGACCCAGTCTGATGTTTGGTCTGTGGTCAATAGCCCATTGCTAGAACATTCACCTGCAGAGTAAGCTATCTGAATCCCACTGTCTGTCTGATTTTTTGCAGAGATTTGTACCCAAGTGTCCTAACTCAAAAGGCAGTATTTAAAATAATTAGAGCAGAAAATATTCTAAGGGGTTCTTCTTAGTGTGTCCTGTTCCAGATATGTATCTGCTTTGCACAGAATGGCTCAATACTTTTAAGAACAGAGTAAATGAAAAATACATGATAACCTAATGGTTACAACAGTCCCCAAAGGAAGTGGGTTTCAGCTCGTGTTCTCTTGAGTTTTTAAATATTTTATGTGAAGTGGAGCAGATAAGGCTGCTGTTTGAATAAACACATTGGAATATTCAGTACTTTCAGGCTGAAGATAGTGATCTAAAGATGAGCTCTCTAGAACCAAACCTCTTCCCCAAATCAGAAGTTGTTTAGTTTGCTTCTCTCACATCATTCACAAAGGCATTAGTACCAAAACTTCTTGACATAAAGGTCAGGATTTGTATTGTAGCCTATTCTTCATCATACCCTCTAACCACATGAAGTGGGCCAGCATGATGACTTCTGTGCTCACCCTTTTGGGTTTATTGCTTTGTCCATTATATGTCCATTATGCGCCATTTCCCTAACTTATTTTCCTATGTGCTTATTCACTGATATTAATAGTATTTGTAAGCAGGTAAGAGAAACCTTCTGAAGAGAAATTCTTGCTTGTTTGCTTTTGCATCTGTATATTTCCTTAGGCTAATAGCCTTTGGCAAGGACTCTCCAGCATTGCAGGGCACTGAAATATTGTTTGGGTCTAGGACAAATTCTAAACGTGCTTATTAGATGCCATGACCCCAGAAGGTGTAAACCCAGAGTCAGACAGCTGATGGTATCCCTCAGAGAGCCCACAGAAACAGCGAGATAATCTATCAGCAGTGTTATTAGTAAGAATAACATTACACTGTCTGTCAAGAGTACTCTACGTGTGCAAGACTAAAAAACTTCATGGATGAGCAGTAGGAACGGAAAAGTCCCTTCAGTGCTGATCATGAGCATGTTAGTCGGAGGCAACAGTCAATGCAGCAAATATTCCTTTTGCTAGTTTCTTTATGAAAAACATGAGTACACTTACACTCCTTCTCTGTGGTGTGAGTTCAATAACTCAATCCCTCAGGCTGTAACCTCCAAGTTAAATGTGTGCATTATTAAGACCTCCATCTTTTGTTCTTTGGAGCAGGTTTGGGAACACTTTCCAGATGACTAAGTCACTCCTTTCTCTGTCAAACTGTCCATCAGTGCTCCCCTGCTACTACAGCAGCATTTTCAGAGTCTCCGTTTATAGTCCTCTGAGTCCAATCCTTCTTCCATTCCCTCTTCTGTGACAAGATACAGTGGGGAAAAAAAAAAATGAGTGAAAATGTCTAAAAGCCAGCTTCCAGGTCAGGATGAAAAAGACTGAAATATTTAATTTTGATAGAATCAAAACTTTTTACTTTGAAAATGTCAAAAATGTTTCAGCACTGCAGAATGAAGATTTTAAGGTTTGGGGGTTTCTGGTTCTTTCTTCTTTCACTGAAAAAAAAATAGAAATTACTGAGCTCTGATTTAACTATGATACATTTTCTTAATTTTTCAGAACTGGAGACATCTGGGCTCAAAAGAAAAAAAATCTCAAATCTCCTAAATATTAAGGACTTACATTCTGAATTAGATTTGGAAGAGTTTTCTTAGAATAACAGAATCATTGAGGTTGGAAGGCATCTCTGGAGATCCAGTCCAAATGCCTTGCTCAGGCAGGGTCAACTACAGGCTGTCTTCCAGGACTCTGTCCATTTGGATTTTGGATATATCCAGTGATGGAGGCACCAAAGCCCCTCTGGGCAACATCTTCTGCTGTTAGACCACCTTCATATAAAAAAGCTTTTTCTGATCTTTAAATGGAATTTCTTGTACTTCAGTTTGTACCTCTTGCCCTGTCACTGGATAGCATTGAGGAGTCTGTCCCTGCCTTATTCAACCCCCTCCCATCGGGTATTTATACACATGGATATGGGGATTGAAACATTCCTGAGCTTTCTCTCCTCCGGGCTCTCTCACACTCTCCTCGTAGCACCGATGCTCCAGTCCATTAACCGCATCTACGACACTTTGCAGGAGCCACTCCAGTATGCCCATGTCCCTCTTGTCCTGGACATGGCAGTCCAGATGTGGTCTCACCAGTGCTAGGGAGGAAAATCCAATACTTTCCTCTGCAGTCTTCAGGTGCAATTCCCACTGAGATGACTGAAGAGGTGACTCTGGAAGAACAGAGATTATCACCCTGGAAATGTCAGCTTCTACTCTGTCATGCTGCTATCTGTGGTCCCATGCACATAAGTTATGTACATATAAAGAAATCAAATTATGAATAATGGCTGCCAAGCATTAGGTCAGAGAGCATTTTTTTGTAAATACCTTAGAAGCATATGTATAATCTAAAATATATTACCTAGAACTAATGGATGGTAAAGCAACAATAATAGAAAACCAGCAATAAAATATTTTCTGCTGTTCATCCCAGCTGAATCAACACAGTGTACAAACAGACTAATACTGATAATAGGTTATTTCTACACAACTTTCAAGAGGCCAGGCAAGGGATCCCCATAAATCCGGTGTGCTTCCTGAGTCTTTCTGTGCCCTTTGTATGTCCGTAGCCCCACAACCTGCCTCTCACCCCCTGGTTGTCAGCTGCTGTGATTCAGCGCAGTCTGTTCACTGTGCATGGGGCCACTCTGAACAGAGCTCCTGTACCTGGCTCCTAACCACAACTTGTCAGTGTCACGAAGACCGATGAGCTGAGTGAGGCTGGGGTGCTGCGTAAAATATGCCAGGGTTTGTATTTCTTATTTTCCTCTGTCTATATCTACTGACCTCCACCCTTGAAGTGACCTCAGGACCTTGAAGAATACAGTCATACATTTTGTAAGTTAGCTAATTTTTACACAAGCCCCTCCTGATATTCGTTGCTCTTTTTCTACCCCTGGAATTTGTCCTTCTAAAATTGTCTCCTGAAATTCTTTTATTATCCCTTACTCACTTGATAAAATAGAGCAGAATATCCACCCACCCACCTCCATGGGCCTCCACAGTTCCCGTGTCACCACATACTTTCCACCTTGTTTTTATGGTCAGGGAGTGCTTTATGTCTCTGACCTTCAGAAGGTCTCCTGAGTTCCTTGGCTACTGGAAAACAGAAGGAAAGTGAGGGCTAAGGGTCAGGGTCATGGTCTACGACTGGAAACGCAGAAGGCAAGTTGGAGAGGGGTTGGAGAGACACAGGCAAGCCTGGGCACCATCACCTCCTCCTTTGTTGATACGAGAGGTGAAGTGGGTGCAGAGGCTGGGAGCTATAGCTTTTGCTGGAATACAACATCCCCCCATAGCAGTGCACATTTTAATACATCCCCAAACCCTCATTAGTCAGCAACAGTAGCTGGAGAAGGGGCAAGGCAGGTTACCCCCTGAAAAAGGATTTTGGGGTGGCAGGACCGGGATGTGCCCTCTGGAATAGCTGACACTCATTCCTTCAGGCACAGGCAAAACGCACTGTTTCCTCTTGCAGGCTTTCGCTTAGACTGTCTTGGAATCATAGAATCGTCTGGGTTGGAAGGGACCTTAAAGATCATCTAGTCCAACCATCAACCTAACTCTGACCAAAAAAAAAAAAAAAAGAAATAAGCAATAAAAATCACTAAACCATATTCCTAAGGACCATGTCTACCCGTCTTTTGAACACCTCCAGGGATGGTGCCTCAACCACTTCCCTGGGCAGCCCATTCCAATGCTTGATAACTCTTTCAGTGTAAAAATTTTTCCTAATATCCAACCTGAACCTCCCCTGGCGCAACTTGAGGCCGTTTCCTCTAGTCCTGTCACCTGTGACTTGGGAGAATGATTCTATGAAACCGCCTTGGATTTCAAGAATTAACTCTGAGCACTGCCTCGAGTCATTCAGTCCCAGTCAGAGTCCCAGCGCAGGCATTTCCCCCAAGAATGTCAACGGAATGTCTTTGGGTTGGTACGGCGGGTGGCAGTCACTGCAGCCACACGCCTGCAGAAGGCAGCCCTAGCGCTTTATCTAGTTTGAGAAAAAGCAGAAACTGATGGGCCGAGTCAGACCCTTTGCCACTGAACCCAACGTACGACTTCTAGCAGCGACCACTGCCAACTACTTCAAAGACACTCAGGAGGAGGCAAGAGCCCACCTCGCCGGAAAGGACTCGGTGGGATTTATACGACAAAAAGGAAATGAAAGGGTGACCGAGGACACTGACGTTAAGATGCTTCTCCAGCCACGGTGACGTGTCACAGAAGAGAATTACAGAGTCACGGAATGGGTCAGCGGTGGGTTTGTCAGTGCTGGGTTGATGGTTGGACTCCACGGAAAGATCCCTTCCAACCCAGACAATTCTATGATTCCATGATTCTGTGACTCCCTGATTCTAAGCCGAGCTGCTCCTGGGCAGCATCCTCGGTGGAAAGGCTGGGAAAGGGCAGGTGAGATTCCTGGGAAGCACCAGGGAGCATCGCTCCGGCAAACGCTGCCCTGCAGAGACGGGCACCTCCCCACCCAGCTGGAACGCAATTATTCTATGGAACTGCAGCACATTCTTAATTGCCATGATCACCTGCAGCTTTTCTGTTAAAGCAGTGTTTATTTCTACCAATTTAGAATTGGTTGGGTGCTTCCTTTAGTCCCTTTTATTATAAGAGACTGGAAACGTAACGAATACCTTCCTTTCTCTCTCTCAGGCTCCTTCCCTCTGGAATAAACATATTCCATAACGTTTGGTCCACGATTTGTTTTCCTCGGTTATCTACATATTTATCTCTTCTCTAGACTAAGCAGGACTAATCTGCTTATTCTCTCCTCTCCTCTGACCTCATTTCTCATCATTTGTGTTGTCGTTTCCCCGGCTCTTCCCCCGCCGCCGGAGAAGGCAGCCTTTCTGCTGGAAACGAGGAGGAGGAGGGTCCTGCTCTCTCGCATCAGCCCCATAAACAACAACAAAAATGACAGTTTCAGGCAGCTGTTGGCGTTAAGCTGCTAATTAGGCTGTGGGTAAAGAGGGGGGAAGGTGGACTTACGGCGTTTCCAGCTTCGGCGGCCAGCCGGGCGGCGTACCTGGCAATCAGCCGGTGCTCCTCGTCCAGGCGGCCGGGGCTGTCCAGGACGCTGCGGGGAGAAGCCAGAAGAGCCCGTCAGAACCCGCTGCCCCCGGGCATCCCTCCCGCCCGGAGAGAAAGGGGTGTACGACTGCAAAGAGATGGCCGGGGGAAACACAAGAGGCGCAGTGGAAATAATCCAGAGCATCCCCCTTTTCATCCCGCTCCTGGAGGGGACGCTGCTCTCACGGCTCTGCCCGGCGGCGCTTCCCCCGGGAGCCACAAACTCTGACCTTAAATGATTAAAATAATCTGTTTTCCACAATTCCTATACACATATCATGGGGAAAAAATGAATATGTTTCGAGGAGTTTTTCTGCAAATGTTTTTGGCTCACTCAAGGTAAATTCAAGAGGGGTGAAAATGTTGAATATACGTTGAGTATGTTGAAAAGCCTTCTCCTCCGGAGCTGGAGGATGACCAGTGCCAAAGTCAGGATGGTTTCCAGGAGGAAGAGCAGGGGCAGCCATGCTGACCCGAGAGGAACGGGCTCTGTCACTGAATGACGTGGGTGACAACGCAAAGAGCTCTTTGTAAGGCAGCTGCCGCCCCCCAGCCCCAGGGGACACGGCGACGTGAGCCCTGGACCCACGGGCAGAGGGTGTCACAGCTCTGGTCACTTCCATGGCCCCACACAGGCTGTGGCCATCTCGGAAACGCTGCGGAAAGAGGTACTGCAAAAAATCGCCAATAATTATCAGCAACAGGGACAGCACCGCGAAGTGACAGAAGCAAGAGACATTGAATGTTGAAACGGGAAAAGCAGAGGCAGCAGAAGCGGGAGACGCCCCGGATTGGGAAGGGAAAGGCAGCCCCGGGTCCTCCTCCCGTGGAACACCAGCATCGTCCCTCTGCGCTTCAGCAGTAACGGGGTTCATCCAGCCCGGCACCCAGTGAGCGCCCCGAGCGCTGAACCGCCCTCCAGCCTTCGCAAATAATCGCCTGTTTAACTCTAATCACACGGGGGGACAAACGAAAACTTTCAAGTTGTGTTGACCGAAACCAGCCGAGGCTAAGGTCCGTGGCCAGCTCGCTTTCGGTGGCGGAGCGGCCTGGCCACAGAGAGTCAGTGGGTGGCAACCAAATGAATGAGCGACTCGTTAAGTCAACACCCAACCAAACTACTCAATGGCCGCTTCTTGTCCTACGGCCGCACGGCGGTGTCTCACCACGGCCTCCCTTTGAAAGGGAAGCCACCAAGCTAGTGATAAAGCCCAAAGCACTATTGACCCAAACCCGCCAGGGCTCACGTGGGACCCAGCAGCGTCTCACAGCCCTTCCAACGCCGCTGCGATGGGTCTCGGGGCCTTCACAAGCACCACGTTGGCAGCCACAAATTACACAGCGCCAGGTGGGTACGTGCTCGTGGGGACGCGCAGGGTGGGGATCACACCCCAGACCACAGCACAGAGACACGACCGACTGCCTGGCAAAGACTGCCCTCAGTCCACGGTGCCGCTGCACGAGGTGATTTACAGCTCTTCGAGCTTAATTTCAGAGATTTATGTTTAGCTTCTTCAAAGAACCAAGGTCTATATCGCGCACATTACGCTTATTTAAAAATGTAGACTTAATTTCTTTTTCGTAACGCCGAATTTACCAACTCGATCTCTTTTGAGACTCTGAAAGTCTGGCAGAGGGTGTGTCTGAGACGGCTGAGAGACACCGGGCTGCATTTAACAGCCGCGCGGCTACAGTTCGCACAGATGGGGCTACCAGGAGCACGAACCGCACTCTCGTGGCTCCGCGCTTGGGCTGCTGGATAATAACCTGAAGGTGTTCAGCTCCACAGGGCAAAGGAAGGAGCGGGCGAAAGGCGAGATAAAACAGTGGGAAAGCAGATTTAAGAGCAGAAAAACCAGAGCATTTACACCAGGGTGGAAGAACTTCTCACCCCCCTTCATGCTAACTCATTTCCTTACTGTTATTTTTGAAGGAGAACAATCTTTCCCATCAACTTTTCAAAACTGATACTGTTTTTGTTCAGCTTCCTCTGCAATTTTGTCTGTTTGAGTATTTTTCTGCTTTCAAGGAAAACAGACCATTCCATCCCTCCTATCCTTCCGTAATCTGCTCTCTCCTAAAGCCTCTCTCAGCTCCCAGAACTATTATCTTCTCTTATCTGCGTGAATTAGGAAACAGGTATTGACAATATCTCACTTTCTTGAAGAAAACCTGTAATTTAAAGAAAAATAAAAAAATCCTCTTGTGTTTGTTTTTAGAAGTACTTTACATAGGGAGAGGAAGTGGAGTTCAAGCACATCTCCTGGCCCTCCTGCGGATTCTTTTAACATAAACCGGTTTGAACAGAGGAACCACTCCTGCAGCCCCCAGCTCTGGGGCCAAGGGAGAGGGCATCAGACACAGCCTGCGGAACCCCACACACCCCTCCACGAAGGAAAACTCACTTCTTTGTAGTTTTAATTTCTGTGGAGGCACTGCATGCATCCCTACCCTGAAACCCCGCTCGATGGGAGTCCCGTGGAGCTCCCCGTCCTTCCCCGTGACCCTTCCCCAGGGAGTCCCACCGGTGCCCAGCACAGGAGCCACTGGAGGACAAGAGCTGGAGAAGAACAGGAAAGGCAGCAAAGGGGAGGAAGCAGCCTGGCTTCAGCCCAGAGCTCAGGAGGGAGCAGGGAACGGGAATGAGAGGTCAGAGATTTCCACAGCAGCAGGATTTTGGAAAGTTAATAGTAGACATTTCTTAAAACCACCACGTCAGGGTGTTGGGTCTATTCTGACCAAACACGTTTAAGCAACTGACGTCGTCTACCTGGACTTGTGTGAGGCATTCGACATGGTCCCACACAACATCCTGGCCTCTACATTGGAGAGACACGGAGCTGATGGATGGGCCACTCGGCTCCACGTCTAGATGGGGACCAGCGAGGAGCGGTGTTCCTCAGGGGTGGGTACTGGGACCAGTGCTGTTTAACATCTTTGTTGGTGACACAGACAGTGTGATCGAGGGCACCCTCAGTGAGTGTGCTGATGACACCAAGCTGTGGAGCGGTGACAGGCCTGAGGGACGGGATGCCATCCAGAGGGACCTGGACAAGCTGGAGAAGCTTGGGGGGGTTCAGCCTGGAGAAGAGAAGGCTCCGCGGAGACCTTGGAGCCCCTTCCAGTCCCTCCAGAAGGGGGGCTCCAGGAAAGCTGGGGAGGGACTCTGGATGAGGGAGGGGAGCCCTAGGAGGAGGGGGGAGGGTTTGACACCAAAAGAGGGGAGACTGACGTAGAAGGAAGAAATTATGAGATCTTATGAAGAAATTCTCCTTCAGTGACAGAGGCAGCCATCTGTCCTTGAAGGAAGCCATCAGCTAGGCTCCTTGTTCCTGCATCAGCCCTTCAGGGTTAACATGTTTGGAGACCAACACTCCCAGAGAAATACAAGCTGGGGATATCTGTCTCAATCCACATCTTTGGACACACTCATGCCTTGGATCGAAGCTGAGAAAGGAGCTCATCCTTCCCCAGAGCTCCTCTCCCTCTACTGCTGTGGTTGCTCTCATGAAACATTCTCGAGGTGTCATTCACCCACCTCGTCCTCACGAGGAATCAGCATCAGCTTTTCCATTTTCAATCCGTACACGTTGCTCTAGTGACTCACATGTGTGACATACCCTTCTCCAAGTCATTTTTCTGCCCCCAGGTTGGACTCTGCCACCAGCCAGGACTCTGATTCCTCCCTCCTTTTCTGGGAAAGAAGGTCAAACCAAAAGCTCAAGTGCAAGGAAGGAATTTTGTACACCCCAGAGCCTCCTTCCTCAAAGGAGACAGCCCATTTTTAATGATCCCTGCTCTAAAATAGCCCCGTTCGTGCAGACGTCACTTCTCCTTACGATTGCAGGAAGGAGCCAACCCGGCTCCAACAGTCCCCTTGGGATTTGGTTTTAAATTTCTTAAGAAAAAGCCAAGCAACTTTCTCATCTCACAGCCCCCCCTGCGCCCCGTCCATGCCAGGGTCGCTCATGCCCTGGCTCACTCCATCCAGACAGTCCCGGCTACCACAGAGGCTCCAGTGGCCAGCTGACTGCCCTCCTGGAATTTATGGACACCAACGGCTCACACAGCTTAAAAACAACATTAATCAGGCAACCAGGACACTTCTGGAAGATCCAATTATGTGTCCAAGGAGCGGGGAAAAAAAAATACAGATTTATAGTCCAGATTCTACTAATAGCCTTCCTGGCCAGGAAAACAATTCGACTTTTAATTAATCGGGTTACCCAGAGCCAGCAGTAGAATAAATGCTGTCACCCGGGTGCCCCTGTGACAGAGACCTGAATGGATCTGGGGTGGGCTGGGGACAGCAAGCAAAGATGGATTTATACACCCCATTTTGCTCCGACAAGACCCACAGTAGCCTCTGCTGCCGGCCACAGGCCCAGGTTTCATCACTTGCACCAGCAGCAGGAGTGAGGCAGTGGGAGCCTCTGCAGGGCGGCTCTAGCAAGTCCCTAAGGCCGTTTCCTACAAATCTCCTTAAGTATGAAGAGGGCACAAGGCTAAGAACCTTCTCCCGTCAGGCTTGAGATAAGCCAGGAGGCAGCAAACACGACAGTCACTGGCCAACACCACGGAGCAGAGCCGTGCCAGGGCAAACAAGTCACGTCTGCGCCGTGCCCGCCTGCCACCAAGGCAGGAGAAGTCACACCGTGCCTTAACGCTACTCATTAACTCGAGTCCTGTTTATCTTTTCTAAGGTCACTTCTCCACTGGCACAAGAACGGAGCACATTGGCAGTGCCACCAGCACGGGAGCTGAGGGGTTTGGCTCCCAGCAGAAGGCAGCAGGGAGGATGTCCCCTCTGCTTGCCCTGGCTTCAGTCACAGAATCATAGAATCACAGGATGGTTTGGGTGGGAAGGGACCGCAAAGCCCCCCCAGTGCCACCCCCTGCCCTGGGCAGGGACACCTCCCACCACACCAGGTTGCTCCAAGCCCCCTCCA
>JAOXJK010000023.1:95113064-95139580 GCA_025774025.1 Xenus cinereus | reverse complement strand
GTTGGACTCGATGATCCCAAGGGTCTCTTCCAACCTAGACGATTCTATGATTCTATGAATAATGTGATCGCAAAATGATCGCTTGAGTGCAAATACTATTGTTCTTCAATGTGTTAATTTGACACTACCTGATCCAAATCAGTCCCTTTTAGTATTGTCCTATGACTAGAAACAATATAAGACCAAAACCAATAATTTTCTAATAGCAAGAATTGTCTGCCTGCCTTGACTTTAGATCATGACAAAGAGTTAGTTCAGCTTGAAAACTGAGTGAATGCATTAAGGCCTCTGGCCTTTATTTACTCACAAAAAATCTGACTTTATACTGTGTTGAGCAGCTCTAAAAACTCCTCTTGAGCTCACAGGATCTATAATTATGTAGAGAATGTTATCAGCAGCCATTCACCCCAAAACTTATGAATATATGTATCAGTGATTTTAGAGTTTGTTAATAATCTGACGAGTCATACTTGGTCAAGGTAATTTGTTTTATTCTTGTTTATTTTTACTACTGGCACTATGCCAGCAACACAGCCAATACTTCAAAGTTAAAAGCTAAGCTAAGACATGGTCTATCGCTTATGCCTGTATCTGTATCTTTTTGTTCCAGACAATATTAGTACGGAAACAAAATTACAATGGAGTTTATCTCCTCTCTCCAAACAAGGTAAGTCTGATTTACTTACGAATCCTAATAACTGAATGAATACTTTTCACTCAAATGACTGAAGAGCAGAGAGTCAATAGATCCAGCACAGAATCATAGAATGCCAGGTGGGAAGGGACCTCAAAGATCATCTGGTCCAAATGTTCTTGGAAAAAGCATGGTCTAGACAAGATGGCCCAGCACCCTGCCCAGCTGAATCTTAACAGTGTCCAATGTTTGGGAATCCCCCACTTCCCTGGGGACATTATTCCAATGGCTGATTTTTCTCATTGTGAAAATTTTTTCTCTTGTGTGCAGTTATACCCATTACCCCATGTCTTTTCCATGTGACTCCTTGTAAAAAGGAAGCTTCCATCTTCTTTGCAGCCACCCTTTAAATACTGGATCATGGTGATAAGGTCTCCCCTAAGCCTTCTTTTCCAAAGGCTGAACAAACCCAGTTCTCAGCCTTTCTTCATATGTCAGGCTTCCTAGTCCTTTGATCATCTTGGTGGCCCTTCTCTAGACCCTCTCCAGCCTGTCTGCATCTTTTTTGTATAGTGCAGACCAAAACAGAACACGATATTCCAGGTGTGGCCTGACAAGCGCTGAGTAGAGAGGGATAATGACTTCTTTATCTCTGGAGTTGGTGCCCTTGTTGATGGAACCAAGCATCCTGTTGACTTTCTTTACCACAGCAGCGCACTGTTCACTTGCATTGAGCTTGTTGTCCACAGCACTGCTGCCCAGTTGGGTAGATCCCGGCCTGTGCTGCACTCCTGGTTTATTTTTTCCCAGGTGCAAGACCTTACACTTGTCCTTGTTGAACTTCATAAGGTTCTTGTTAGCCTACTCTTCCAGTTTATCCAGGTCTTCCTGCAGGGTGGCTCTCCCTTTCCAAGTGTCCACTTCCCCACTCAGTTAGGTGTCATCAGCAAAATTCATCACAGCACACTTGATCCCATCACCCAGGTCACTTATGAAGATATTAAGCAGCGTTGGGCCCTGTATCAACCCCTGGGAGACCCAACAGGTGACAGGTTGCCAGTTTGAAAAGGAGCTATTTACCACCACCCTCTGGGTGTGACCTTTCAGTCAGTCCTCCACCCACCGCACAGACTACTTGTCTAGACCATACATCAATGTATTTTCAGCTAAGCTACTGGGTAGACGAGAATCCAAAAATGTCAGGCTATAATCCTGATCCTGTTAAATTTACAGAGGCAAATCTTAACCCTTAGGGTCAGAGTTATCTAGATCTTTTGGGACAGTTTACAGCATAGGCTGGAAGTACCTAAACTAGCTTTAAAAGCAGAGAAATGTAATTTATATTCTGTTCTCCATTACGTATTACATGGCCTAGAATAAGACTGCATGCTGGAGACTTCAGCAGCATCAGGTATCCACTAGCCAGTAACTTCCAGAAACTGTTACATACCATGAAGAAACTTCCATCTTGCCAGTTTTCACTTCTCCTTTATTTACCAGCCAGGGGCAGAAACTTGCAGGAGGGTTGCTTATGAGTGCCAAATAGTGGAAGGGAAAAGTATAAGAGGTCCCACAATGAGCTTAAAAAAGACAATGCTGCAAGAGCTGGATCGGTTTTTGGGAGTCACACGTGGTTTTAGTGGGAATGTTTCAGGCAGGATGACTACCGATCATCTCTTGAGAAAGGTTTTCTTGTGATTGCATTTAAAAACTGTTATTCCTTTTAGCATACACAGGAAACAGAACCTGTTTGGATGTGAACAAGGAGTGCGTTGAAGATGAAGTATGTAACAAACAGTTGTCCCTGTACCTTAAGGTTTGCTCGGTAAATAAGAAGTGCAACATGGAAGAATGTCAAGCAGCCATAAGATTCTTCTACCAAAACATGCCTTTTGAAGTTGCCCAAATGATGACATTTTGTGATTGTGTCCAGTCTGATGAATCCTGCCACAGAGCCAAAGACCTTCTCCATGGCAAGCCCTGTGCAGTCACTGCAGTTCCACCCCCATCGTGTCTGAGTGTAATCCACATGTGCGAAGAGAATGAATTGTGCAGGTAAGAAGAAGAAAGATTTTGCCCAGTAATGGGCTTTGAATACTGATTTGATCAAACAATTTTTATATATATGCCATATATCTCCTCTATAAGAAAATTATTTTCTGCGACGTATCTACTGGATATTGTCACTTGTGTTTGACATCTTCACAAATGTCTGCATCAGCTGTGGTAATTCCACAAGTAAACTGAGAAGGTTCATTTTCAGAAAGGTCTGGAATCCGGGCTAGGCTTTTCTTCTGCCTGTTTCATGCTGCTTAAACACCATTTCTGCTAGACAAACTATGCCGTTGCATATTTTCATAACCACTTTCTTCAGATAATGCCCGCCAGTCTGCACCTTTGCCCTCTAGCAGTTTGCTCAAATTGTGCAGCAGACCCGATGAAGTTTGTTTGGTTAAAGTAATTACCTTTTCCACCGCAGAGTCTGACCCTTTGTACCCAACTGCCTTGCAGCCAGCTTGGCCTGTTCAGAAAACTTATTCTTTTCATCTCAAGCAGGCCACCAAACTCATGCAGAAAACACAGTTTTCAGATTTGATTTTATTTTTAGAAAACATGCAACAGGATTAGCCCATATTTGTAGTTCTGCTTAATTGCCACCATTTGAGGGTGGTCAATTGGCCCGCTTTGGTTTCCAGTGTAGTCACCGGTTCCTTTGTGGATTAGACCTGAGTTTTACCTCAAAGCTCTGCTCAAATTAACCTTCTTTCAACAAACCAGGAGGCCAAGACAGGCTTTCAGATCTGTGCCGGCTGTTCAGATTGATGTCAGCAGGAATTGTCCCTTTTTATGTCAAAATAATTGGGCTACAAATGTGTGTCTGTGCATGTGCATGTGTACACATGTAATATCATAATTGCTGAATTACCTGTTATTTTGGGAACATTAATGTTTCCTGGCCCTGACAATCAGTGGATATAATTAGCATAATTAGTCTGTGAATTATGGCTGGCCGTATCTATAAGTCAGAGGTGAACAAAAATAATTCCATTAGGACAGAGGTGGCAACTGCTTTGAAACCTTTGCTTGTTGTAATGAAAATATTTACAATAATGTCCCAGCTGGCATTGTAACAGTCCGTGCTGTTCCACGTGACTTGCTTATAAGAGTTTCACAATATCAAAAGTAAATTACTAACCTATTTTTATGATTAGGGAAAAACTGCTTTAATATATTAATGTTCAATATACAACAGTTTACCTTTATCATTCCCTAACATTTAATGTAGGCAATAAATTAGTTTCTAATTAATATCTACAGATTTCTTAGTTAACTTTAATAGATTTTTTTATTGTTACACATAGTGCACTAAAGGCCATTCTATCCTGTGAGCAAATAAACTGAAATCATTTGAGATTATTGATCTCGCAAACAAGTTAATTCTTCTCATAATTTTCTCCACTATCAATTAAACTATAAGGTCAACTGAATTACTTCTAATTTTTCCTGAGCCTTGGACATTTTGTATTTTGTTAGCATTCAGGGGGAGGAGGGGTTGGCATTGGATGTCCATTATTTTATGTAAAATAAGTTGAATATTCATTCTTCCTTCACACTGCCTAACAAACTGACCCACTAGTACAACACCTGGTGCAGTTTCATTGTGGTGACTGGTCTTATTCCTCTCTCCGCAGTTCTTCTCTGAGGATCTGAGACTATTGATATTCACAGTGATTTTTGCTGGACCCTGGGAAAATCTCCACGGGTGCCAATTAGAAGTGCAGGTGTTTTTTTCTCAAAAACATTTTCAGTAAAACCAAGTTTTTCCGCAAATTACAATTTCGCAGATTTCACTCAAACCAATTAGGCATAAATCAGAGCAGAATTTAGGCCAGCTATCACTGAATATTGTGATTTTTAAGGCTAAAGTGGTACCTTGGGAATACACTCTCTTTTCGTGATGATCCTTAAATGTCTTTTTGAGAAATCACAGAGTTTTTAAACCGGTCATTGCATACAATTTTTTATTTTTATTTTTTTTTCCACCAGGAAAAAATACACAGCCTTTCGGTCAAGGTGCTGGAGACACGTGACGAAAAAATGCTACGAGGACGAAGCTTGTCTTGAAACTTTAATCAAGGACGATGTGCCCTGTTCTGCAAACGCTGATTGCAAAGCAGCCTACGTCGGCAGCTGGGGCACGATGCTGCGGGTGGAATGTACCTGCCACCATCTGCCTCCTGCGGAGCAGCCTTTGTGTGAGCTCTTCCACCACATGCTTCACAGCAAATCCTGCTTCAGTCAGCTACGTGAGTAAAACATAAAAAAATTAAAGAGTAATTAAAGGGCATTAAAATGCTGGCTTACAGCAAGCCTTTACTAGAGCTTTGCTACCACTGATTTCAGCAGCATTTACATCCGCGGGGTTTTTTTAAGCCAAATCAAAATACAAATTGCATGTACGGTATTTGGGAAAATTGTGGTTTTGGGAAATATATTAGCAGTACGTCAATAAAACTACATGTCTTATTGCATGAATTTGCTGGAATAACAAAAAAAAGAATAATTTTCTGCGGTCTGTACTATTACTCAGACTAGAAAAATCCAAAACCTTCCTCTTATTGGCTTCATGTACTTCAGTACACTGTTTTGCAAATAGTATGACATACTATGTTGGTTTTTCTTTCTTTTCTTCTTGGAGTCTCAATATTAGTACGGCTTACACACACTTAGCAGAAGGCTTCATTCCACAGAAAATAACTTCAGTGATTTAAATAGGACCTCTCAAAGAAAAAGCTGCTGCAAATGGAGGCCTCAGGATTTGGCCTTCAGTAAAAGCACCGGGGCTAACTCAGATGCAATGTATGTCTTTTCTCAGAACCGCTAAAGCCCTTCGTGATGCTAAATCAGCTACTTGAGCCTAAGTGAAAAAGGCCTTGCCAAGTCTTTGTTTAAGAGAGAACAGTTAGTCACACGAAGGACAACGTGAGAGCGGATATTCACCTTTTAGTCTCAATCAGGAGTGTGCCTTTGAAGCAAACCCCCGGTTTGTCCCCACTTATTGTGCTGTGGGTCACATCGCAGGGTGGTTCCTGGACTCCTGTAGCCTAAAACTGAACCTGAAGGTCCATCTGCCACCTCTGCAATGCTCCAGCTACCTCCAGGCACCAGGTCCATGGCCCAGATTAAAGACCCAAGTACCCTTTTCTCTTCAAATCTCTGATCTATCGCACAAGCTATTTTGCTATATAAATCCTCTTAGGATATAGTACTAAGCCAGTCATCTTATATATGTAATTATATATATTCTCAACCTAGCTTGAGGAGAGGTAACAATATCTAAAGATTTCAGTGAAAAGCAATTACTATTTCATAGTTCCATCTGATGGACTGTCTTTTAAAAACATGTATTAATTGCATTCATGCATTTCATTGAATGAATGAGCTAATTTTTAGTTTTAGCTGCCAAAATGTTACCACTGATAAGGGTGTCATTTTTTTCTTGTCACTCAAAGTCTACCGAGAAATGAAAATCAAGTTGCTGAATCACTGCCCTTAAGCTTAGTTAATCACTAGTAAAATTCAGATTCTGAGAAAAGATTAAAAATCATATAACAAGTCCCCCGGAAAAGTGATACCGTAACACACTTAGATTTGAGACTACTGGCAGTGATTTTTCCGATGAATGTTATTTATTTGTTTGCTTCCTTTATGTCTGCATTTAACGGTCAAAATGAGGGATCACATCATTGTGTTAGTTATTCTTTACCTACAAAGCAAAAAGATGACCCTCTTGTCACAATAATCAAATAATTGCTCATGAGCTTTTGCCATTTCCCTGAAGCAGCCTCAGGATAAAATGTTGAGGGTTTTTTGTGATGGAAACTTCCTTAACCTAATTGGGATTGAAGAGCAGAAGCTTTCTTGCTCCTGTGGTGCAAAGAATTCCTGCCAGTTAAACAAAACCAGTTTGGGGATCCTGGGCCTTTGGCTGAGCAAAGGATTAACCCCTACTCTACAGAACATTTGCAGAGCCTTGCAAATCTTGCTTTTGTTTTCTCTAGATGTCTAGTTGTACTGCAGCTAAACTGAAGACAGAGATGATCATGGGTTTGATTGTAAGGCAGAGTGCTAAACGCCAGTTGTCTCTTCAGAGATGTGGAGAGAGTGGTCTGTTGCAGATCCCCTCCAACCCCTTCTGCTAACTCATTCATCTGCCCTGAGTGTGAAGATTGGATAGCTTTCAGTCTTGACTTGGTGGTGGTTTTTAACACTGAACTCTTTCTAAAGACAAATGCCCGGGGCCAGCAAAAAGGATCTTTGCCTCTAGAACTGGTGTGAACAGACCTGCAAGTAGTGTTTACACCGTCACATCTTCCTACTCTTTTATGGCACTGCCTCGCTCGGAGTGTTCGCTCTTGGGGCAGTGCTTACAGGACTAAAGCTAGCTGCAGGCTCAATAAAACGCAAGAACTGTCAGTAAGTGGCTGCTACATGAGACAGGAGTACAGTGTGGATCAGTGCCAACGTAGGAGCAGTGTCCCAAGAGGAATAAGCAAAAATGCCAGTGAGAGAAAGTAAAAAGTGAAGTTTCAAAAATACTTCAACTCCGGCTTGTACTTTTGAATCTCACAGGAAAAATACATTGCAAGGAGATTTAGTTCATTGCGATTTAGACAACGTTCCAGGCTGCAAGCATGAGCCTTGGTCATATTGTTTTCATTCCTCTAGGGAATAAAAATTTCTCAGCTAACAGTCCACGTGAGTGACCACGCATAGTCTTGTATGGTTTAGCCTCTCGGTCTGTAAACAATTCTATTTAGGTAAACCTTTTATTTTTCATTTCAACAGAAGATATGTATTTTCAGATACATTCATGAAATTATGGCCTCTGAAAGGACAGGCCTTTGTGAAAGGGTTGATTGAGGTTTAGCAATTCATTTAAACGCTGCCTTTTGGAAATTACTTCAAACTACTGCCAATTTCTCATCACCTCATTTGGTAGGCTCAACTCTTTTGGTGAGCCTATTTCTAAAATAGTTTATGTGAAAGGAGTATTTAAGCTGGTTTGAGGCAGAGAATATTTTTAAAGCATGCTTGTCCCCCGTAAGAGAAGCTTTGGGGGAGGCTTTACTGAGATGTCAAAGGAAGAACTGTCATTCACTCATCCACTTTGTTCATTGAGTATCAGTAAGCAAAAAACAGCTGCCTTTATAAATTCTGCGACTTCCATCAAAACACAAAACAGCAATATTCACTTGAATTATTATATTAAAGCAATATTTTGAATGGATATTTTCTTTCCAATATTCAGGTCAAATTTCCATTAAGAAGAAAGGTGTTCATTGGGTAAATACAGAAATGCCGGGAGAAAAGCTTTCAAGAGCCCAGTTCCATTCTTCTTCAATTAATGGTGAGTTTGGGCAAACCACTCCATGATTTTAATAGAAGTACGCTTGAAATTTCCCTTGTGTATCATAGGAAGACTAAAAGTTGGGTCCCTCAGGTGGGTTCAGGCGAGTGAGCTCTACCTGTTGCTCCCCCGTTCAACATAATGTGGAAAAATCTCTCTACCTGTTTGGCTGAGCTTATGTAACCACCAAATAAAGATAACGAGACTGAACCAATTTCTCTGATAAGTGCTTTTGAAATAGATGTCTCACAATCACTATATTATAATTGGGGAAAATTAAGCTGTTAAGCCTGCCAGAGCCTGACTCTCCATACAGTCATTAGAGAGGAGTAGTCATAATGTGTAATAGAAATTATTAGCTTTGATGTCACAGCTACTTCTCTCCTATCTCTCTTGACTTTTTATGCCATAGTAGTTACAACAACAAAATTAGGAAGCCACGGCAAGTGGTCTGAAAAGGGGCTTGTGTTACACTCCATCAGACTTCACCTCCTCATGCAACAGAAGGGCACAGCAATTGCAGATCATGATATCCCATGGGTTGAAGAGCTGCATCTGGTTTTATTTCCATACAGTTACAGTAAGCAATTAGGTGACGTAAAGTTAAAGGATATTGAATTAATACACAAATTTTTTCATGGTTGAAATAATATTAGTTCTGTATTTCCTTTTGAAGGACCCAATTACAAAGTGAGAACACTAAAGATCTTAATCCACAAATATCAACTCTAATGAGAGTGACCTGTTCCACCCTGTGTGGGGCAGATTACAATACTCCAGACATTAGTACAAATTGATTCCCAGAACTGTTCATACTGAACACCTTTAACAGTGAAAAAATAATTCAAGCTCTGAATGCAGTATGAAATGAAGGGACTTTCATCACCTCCATCCTCCATCCTTTAACTATTGCTGCAGTGAGCAACCTGGGATGCATGAAAATAGATTCATGGGAATGGGATTCCTGAGACCTTTATGTGAATAATTAAGCATTCAGCACGTTAAAATTACTTAAGAATTATGCATGCCATCCAAGTGCTCTATATACTCACAGAAGAACGTTAGGGATCCTCGGAGGAAGACTAGTCCCACCTTTTCAGACTGTCTTTGCTGGAAGTGTTGGCTTCTTTTTGCCAACTACAGAGGGGTCCTGAATCTCTAGCTGGAACGAGACGCTAGTGGTTAAATAACACAAGTTATAATGCAAGAAATTCTGCCCTAAGTGAGAAAATGTAAAAGGGGAGATATTTCACCCCTGTGACTAGTTCTAACTGCAGACCCTTTCAGTGAGTAAAATGTATTATACGCTTCCCTCAGAGATTCAGACAAATGTTTGCAAAAAGCAGCCTGCACCCAGTTAATTCTGTTCGCATTGAAGTCTGAATACTTTCCAAAAACCTGTCCTTGAACTCTTAACAGAATTTTGGATGGCCTTAGAAAAATAAAAAGAATGCTGACCAGCCTAAACCATACAATAAAATATTCCTTCTGTTGGAGCTGTCATGTACACTAGATGGGAACTCTCTAAGCTATAAATGTCTCATAGGAAGCCAGGTCAGGGAGAAGAATCTGATTCAGGATATCTACCTGATGATAAAAACCATATTGCAAATTGTTTCATAAATCCCACTGCCAAAAATCTAACCCAGTATCCCAGATTCATATGCTAGTAAATGTGCATTACTCAGGCTGCAAAGGGAGATATCATCTTTACAAAATATTTATCTTTACTGAAATCAAATCCCAAGAAGAATCCCCGGGTGCAGAGGCAAAGCGGTTAAATTGTCAAATACGGCCTTTTGTGTGTGTGTAAAAGATATTTGAAGATCTTAGCTTCTTGGCTATTTTCTGCTTGGAAAGCAGGAGATACAGTTTGCTGATATCTTGTCCCTGCATCAAAATCTCAGAAGAATCCCTTAGCTTGTCGTTGAAAGATACAAGGATGTCTTTCACCAATTTAAACGAATGACAGTCTACAGATGAACATGCTCAGAAGAAACTCAGTATTTCTTCAACTTTTTCTTGATTTTATAATTCAAAAAACCACTCTTCAAAAAACAGTAAGATTTATCCGTTCTATACAGTGGCATTGGAAATCACGCCACTGGATAAGATTGCTTTTGATAAAAGGAGTCATTCATACTAAATAATAAATTTAACCCAGTGGCCTGTGGACTCGTACAACCCCCTTAACAAGATGTGATGTGGGCAGAGTCCTCGCCGTAGAGTAAGACTTTTGCTGTAAGCTTAGATGGGGCCAGAATTTTATGTCATTTTGGAAACAACATGCAAAAGTCATAAACAAGAATTCCCCCAACTTCAAAAATGTTATTGCCTACTTAGTTATGCGCTTTCATCCCGGTTTTGACTTTATCCTGTGCAAATTATCTCCATGATTTTACAGACTCACATAATTTAAAAGATTGCTTCCCACACTTTAATTTGAAAAATGATTCGTGTGTGAAGATAAGTAGTTACTTTCATCAGCATAGAGCTTTGGAGCTAAAGTATTTTTTGGCTGGAATAGAAGGCTAGAAATACAGAACCCTTATCCTGTTCTTGTGAGATACAATAAAATTGGGCTTGACCCAAAACTTTTGAAATTAATCTCATTTCTTCTCAAATTGTGGAGTTATCGTATATTTCCTACTGAGGAGTTTTGCCGTGCAGAGAATCTAGATAAACAAGTAATTGGCAGGGTTTATCTATAATTATACCAGCTGCTGTGGGAACTGAGATTAGTTCAGCTCCAGTGACTTTAATTTGTAAGGTATGAAACATTGTCAATTTGATTGTTTTATAAATGTAGCAAAAAGCCTGTGACAAGCTGTGGGTAGCCAAGAAACCTCTGAGCACCAGCCGGAATTAATCTGTTTGATGAATATTCACAGCCATATCACTATGTATACACAGGCAGGTAGATTTACACAAGAGTGTAATCCCACTAATTGTTCCAGCTGCTGAGCCCACAGCTATCCTCTGCCGAACTTCATCACTGGAAATGTCCATGTGTCTGTGTAGACAGCTCCAGCTAGTGCTTCAGTGGTACCCGCAGCCCCAGTCGCCGTGGCCCTGAGGTTTGCAGCCCACCCTAGGAAGGCCAAGACATGCATCAAACAGCTGTTGTGGCCCTGCTGTAGACCAGCCCCGAGGTGAGAAGGTCCACAAGGTTCTCATGACTACAGGCCACCTCCATGGGACAGAGGAGCCCTCCCACTGCCTCGCAGCCCTTCCCCTTGCCATGGAAGTGACTGCTCTCCACTTTTGTTGATTCACTCTCTACAGGACCGAGCTGGAAACACCTCATGTTTTGGCCACCTCCTATTATAAGTCCTTAGACACCACGTGCGCCTTCCTTTCTCCATGGTACATGCAGATATTTGTATCCCTTTTCCCCATCTAGTCAGAGAACCCAAACCAGGTTTACTCCTCTGTACCTCAGTTGAGGAGAATTACTGAAAGGGAGAGCTGTTTCTTAGCAGAGTAATGACATCAGCAAGTTGTGTACACCACATTGTTGACGATTTCTGCTAAGAATAGGAAATTATTCCAAATTTTAATCATGTTTTTAATGCTTGTGATGGATCTATCTGCTCTCCAAAGCAGGTTGGACCGCTGGACTCGATGACCTTAAGGGTCTTTTCCAACCTAACTGATTCCGTGATTCTGTAGTTCTCTGATTCCAGTGAACTATGAAAGGGCACACAGCATGAGACCTAGGGTTGTTTACTGATCCGTAGCTACAAACATGCCTAATTTCAGCCACTGTTTTTATTGTCGGTTAGGGCACTGTTTTTTAAGCCTTAACTTGTTTTTAGTTAGAACATCTTCAGCTGATCAATACCAGGTATACAGAGATCAAAATGGGAAAATACAGCCCATTCTGTCATACAGGAATTGAAATGTGGAGTCTGTCAGTTTTCATGGACAACATTTGGGATGTATAGAGCCAAAATTTCATATCTGTATTTCTTAACTTTCCTAGCACTATTTCACATTTCAAGAACTGATTGGATATAGATTAATAGTGAAAATTTTTATAAAATATCCTTTTGATTTTTAAAGAAGAGCACAGTGCCTATTGAGAAACACACACCCCAACAACATTTTTAAAGGAAGATGAATAAGCACATTCAAGTAGTTAAACCACAAAGAATATATGAAAAAAAAAAAATAGCTCTCCAGCCACAAAATTGTGCTCTCCCCTGGCCTTACAAATCCCCATAGTTCTCAGAAGGTAGGAGAAAATATATGGCTTCTAGCATGATTTGATCGTTAACATCTTTCTTGAGTTCCCCATAGAACTGAAAATGTTATACTCAACATCCCTTTTACCAGTGATTATGTCACTAAAAAGCATAGCATTCTAGAAGATTTTAACAAAAAATAGAACATTTTTTATTTGATTTGATCATTTCAGAGTGTTTTGTTTTATCAAAATCACTTTTTCCAACTTTTTAAAGAAAAATATTACAATGTTATGGTGAAATGGTACTAGCCCATTTTTAACCATCCATGACTGTTGCTCCTAATGATTTTCCTAGTCTTGTGGTTAAGTGATGTGTTTTAAAAACTTCTATTTGCCTCTAAATATGTGTGAACCTCACGTTCCACTTCAAAAAGGTGGAAAACTTTTGCCCCTACTACTGCTCCTGCGGTTGGAGAAATTTTTAAAATATAACTGAGTGTACAATTAAGAATCGGAAACTGAAAAAAATCCTAAAAATTATTCTTTTCCTAAAACTCATCATCTTAAAAGCAATGTTGTGACATGAGAGGAAAACCAACTGCTGATTTATTTTTTAATGCATAATAGAAGTCCCGCACTGAGACTAAGATAGACCTCGCCCCTCTTCCTTCAAAAATTTCCCACATTAAATACCTTTCAGTAGCTTGCTGCATTAAGTGGTATCAAGTGGTATCATTCTGTGCAACTTGTGATGGTTCAAAGATGCAAAGAAACAGAATATATGATAACTGATAACTGGTTCAGAGGCCAGAACTCACAGCCCAGACAGGTGGCCCACTGATGGGGCCAGGACTCCATCTCTTCCTTGGTGAATGTCTCACTGACTGCGTAACGTGGAGCAGCTCCGGAACAGCTAAGACTCTCTGTATGTGAGTTCCTATATAAAAAAAAACTTATTTAATTGTATGAACACGACAGAATCAGTACAACAGGAAAGCAACAGAAAGGTCTCATACTTTACGCTTGCGGCTCTGGATTTGAGTCCTCTTGTCATGTCATCTAACCTCCGGACCCCTCCAGCCCAGGTTCAGGGCTTACGTTACGTTCTCAGCTGAAACTTTTCCTTCAGAATATTTGATCAAAACTGATGGATTCATTCCTCCAGGAAAAAATACACTTCTCCTTATTTGGAAAACAAAAGTTGAAACAACTCCCAGTTTTTCAACAGTTGGAATTTTTAGCACATGAGCTGCCTAAGTGACTTTTTGGTGAGAAGCCTAAGAGAAAGAGGGAACTCCATGGGCACAGGGCCCAGAAACACAGTGTTGGTTCCCATTTTACATTAATTTGATTCTAGATCAAGTATTGCTGCACACTGCAGTTACGGTAATATGCGAAAAAGGAAAAGACGCCCAGCAGGTAAGTAAGAGCCAGGTCTCCTCTGATACACAGAATAAAATTAACACCTTAAAATCAATGGGGAGAATACTCCGAACCACCAATCAGAGTAACACGCTGTTCTCCTGGAGTAGAGTAAAAGGCAGTGCCACACATATGAAGTGCTATCGGAGCTGGTATTTACTAAAAGGACTCTGAAAATGATTTTGCACCAACTGGTGAAGGAAGAGTTATGCCTACCGCTGGCATACCATCTAGGTCTTTTTCTTCCTTTTAATTACTTATGTCAGCATGGATAGCTAATTTAAGCATGCGTTCCAATTCAGATCTCAAATCTGATTTTTATTACTGAAGAAGTCAATGTTTCATGTCTGCTTTCTGTTTTTTACTTCTAGGCGAAACAGTCTACATTATTGCCTATTCCTCCTGCATAGTTCTCATCCTAGGAATAGTCCTGTTGACTCTCCTAAAGATCAGGTAATTTGATAGGGATATTAATCATTGGTCCTAGGGAACTGGAAGAGCAGAAAACGAAATGCTTTGACTTAGTTAAGAGGTTGGCACTGCGATTGTCTTTTTAAAACAGTCCGGCGTGCCCCCAGTGATGGAAAGAACTGACATTGTGGGTGTCAGCAGGGAGGAGTGAAATAGGATGCGTATCCACAATGCCCTCCATTCATGCCGAGATCCCAGGCTTCAGGAGGTTTCATTTCCTGTCCCGTGGCAGGGGAAGGTGAAATCTGAATTCAAAAATTCTGCGAGGCTACCTTCCCAGCCCTGTAGCAGGCAGAGGGAACGCAGAAAGGAAATGAGAATATTCAGCATTATAACATATTTAGAAACCAAACTGTGAATGCTGCTATTGTAGTTAATATTCTTGCCAAATGCCATTTTTGCTGATAGGATTCTGTAAACATTCCCCCCCACGCAGTATGAGAAACTGCCCATAGTCCAATGCTTGGTAAGAAAACAGAAATGTGCATTCACTTAGTCAAATGAACATGGCCTTCTCTTAAATGATACATTTTCTTGGACCAAATTAAATGGCCAGATTTCAAGAATTACACTGTCAGATGATAGGTAACAGAACATGATGTAGCAGGAGCTATATATAGTGGGAGGGATATTGAGTCAAATTTCATTATTAAATTCAGAGGCAGATCAAAGAGGAATCATGCAGAAAAATGCAAAAGGCAAGTCAAGGATATATGGGAACAGAGGCTTTCTCTTTAGGTTTGCAGTTACAGGAATATCAGCATATAAATAAAACTCAGATTTAAAGAATACAGAGGATGGAAGAAAGAACAGTACATTAATAATGGTGAAGGGAATTATTTTATACCACAGTGTTCATCATAAAAAGAGGGAAATTTTGCCACTGATTTCAATTAAGCCAAAGTTCAAACCAAAAGCTGTATAGTTTATTGTTAAATACATGCACATTCTTTGTTTTCAGAGCCTGCAGAATAAAACACGAGACAAGAAGTCCCTCGCCAGACCATTCTTCTGAAACATTTATGGTCCATTATAAAAGTCACAGATGAGCTGCTCAGTTGCTTATGCTTTTTAAGGCTATTCTTGAAAGCCAGCCTGTTGTACATATGCGATAATAAAATATATATTAGAAAAACTACTATAAATTATGGAATTTTGTAGTCGAGCATGCAAAAGACCTTTATATTTATTAACAGATATTAAACCTTTCGCAAGCTAAAAAAAAAAAAAAATGTAGAATTTACTCTCTCTCATTTGCGTAGATTCACGGGTCCGTCCCGAGCCGCACATTTCCTGTATCTTTAGGTGCACATGGCAATGGTATAAATGCTGTATCAGCACGAATCTGCCTAGCAGGGGCAATCTTTGAAACCCACCCTTCTGATCTGAATTCATCTGGCGGAAAGGGAAAAAAATCCACCCAGAAATATTTGAGAGAGCTGTTAAAATTACGTATGCGGTAGTTTTCTACACCAGGTTCCCAAGTACCTCAAGCCACATTTGTAAGGCAGCACACAGAGGTAGGCTGCCTGGAGTTGGGATGGCGGAGCACTTGGGTGGGTGGGAGGAGATCAAGGTTACAACCATTTTCAGTATGAAACGGGATTCAGCTCCGACTGAGCTGTTGCTTTGACTCCAGTATGTTGTCGCTGAAAGTGGTTATTGCTCCTCCTTCAAAAAGAAATGAGTGAGCCTTTCCGATTTGAATACGGTCGTTTCAGAAGGCATTTTGTGTTCCGAATGTGGATGGAGGCGCTTGCCCCGGGGGCTGAAGTGAAGTGCCTGCTTCTCAAGAGAGAAGTTAGGAACCCACCCCGTCTCATCATCTGTGTTTCCTACTCGTTGTCTCTAGGCCATGCCCGAAGAGCCTAACGCTCCCCTAACACACCACTCTGGATCCCACTTTCTGCCTATGAGTTCTGGATCTCTCCCCGTAGCCGAGTTGTTTTTTACTAGATTAAACTTCAGTTTACTAGCAACGGGTTGCCTTTGATATAGCTTTGTATCGATCTGGTTCCGGTCAGCACAGGGTAATAGACGGACGTTACTTATACAACTGTTACCATGAGTAGCGTGTGTATCGTCTTGTTATGATAGCATCTGATTAACTACTTTTAGTTTGAATAATCTGAATTTTGTCTGAATTCCCACTAAACGTAACTCGCGTAACGAGCAGCGTCAGGAATGAAACACTGGTCCCACCGAATTCAGTTCCAGTTTTGGCCGTGGCTGATTCAGATCTAGGGCTGGAAAATGTGATCAGAAGAGCAGGAATCTGCTCCTCAGTGTGAGTTTTGCTTCTGGCTTTGGGGGTGTGAAATGATGCAGTGTGCAATCAAAATCTTAGGTGTGCAATTCTACTGAGGAGAGATTAGAGCTTTTTAACAACTGTTGCAACATGCATTTCCTCTTCGTTAGGATCTGCATAAAAACAAAAACTCATTCTTGCTTTGCAATCTCATTGCTAAATCAGCCTTTGGACAAAAATACAACAGAAAAGTGGAAAGTTGATTAGTTTGTTAATCAAAACAATCTCCTTTATCAGTCCAGCAAGTTGCAGCATTTAGTTTACCTTCGAACATGGAGGTATTTTGACAGTAGCATATTAATATTCTTCATCTTAAAACCATAAAGAGGAAAAAGCTCAAACCAAAAATACCACTGAAAATATGTTCTCATCAGTGTTGGATAAAAACATCTCTTTATATAGGAAATATACTTAAGAAGTGAACCCTGTGTTGGTTTTCAGTCTGACTTCAAAAAACAATGAGGCAATGCTGACCCCTCTGCGTCACAAAATTTGAAGAAATCCATTTACATTCTGATTTAACTAAGCCTCAGTCATAAAAACATCGCCAGTAACTTTCTGTCTTACAAACTTTTTCCTTCTTATCTCATATTTAGATGCTAGGAACTCTCCTCATATATGTGCTTAGACACACACACAAGTATGTAAAATCTATTTGAGGCGGAAGGTAAGCGTGTGAGTTACTCTGGAAGACAGCAAGATATTTAGTGGATATTGTGTCGCTTCTGTAGTTTTACAGGCTCTTTTCATTAGGGCTGACTTTAATGCTTAATGGGAAAGTGCATTTCCTCCATTATACATGTATTCTTTTGATTTATATTTCCAAGTGACACTGTATTTTGTCAATTGTATCTAGCCATTAATAATTAAATAAAGGAATTTCTGCTGGGATTGTCTGTATTCAGGTGATCCTGATTAGGCTCTAACTGCTTCATGAACAGTTTCATGGTGGAAGAAGAGGTAGTACCTTTGTAACAGCCTCATCATTAAAATCTTTTCCTCTAAAGTGAGACATCCGCCCCTAATTCCCAGCTGAGAGAAATTCTCACTGGTGACTTCAGATTCCCAGCACATCGGTCATTGTGGGTATGGAGGTGGCGTTCATCCTCCTTCCACTGGAGCTAGGACATCACGGAGTGAAGGAACGGAGACTGATTGGGCTAGGGGAAGAAAGCACGAATTTTAGCCTTACAACACTCTCATCTGAAAGGGGGCATAATGGGTTCCAGGTTTTTCTTTTAGGATTTATTTACGCAGTTTATCTAAAGATTGTTTCAAATGAAATGTGGAAAGAGATTTTGACACAAATAGACAGGAGTAGCTGTTCCTTGTGCAGTATTGAAGCTACAAAGCTGTAAAGTGCAAGTTCCCACTTCTGTCTTGCCACAGTAAGTCTTGAATTCTTCAAAAGGAAGATTTTCCTCAGCCATCTCACCTGCCAAGCTAGTTACACAAAAGATGGATGGAAGCAGCGCAGACACCATCCCCCCCACCTCTTTCAAAAAAGCTAGCGTGGGTGTCTTTCCACCAAGGAAAATACTTGGATTCGAGGTGGTGAAGACAACCGTCTGCACCTCATGTTGAGGCACTTCAACGGTAGCATGGGGTGGGGAATTTTCACTGTTGACTTTTCCAAGAAAGTTCCCTGGTCAACACGCTGATGTTTCAGACCACATGCTGAAGCCATTCAGCCTCCCGTGAAGCGTGTCGGGGGGTCTTAGACATCAATTAGAGGGCATAGATTTCTACTCCGCAGCAGAACATCTGAAGTTAGATAATGCCTCATTGAATTTTTCGACTCCTGCCTCCATTCCTGACTGTGGCTTTTTAATGTTTAGTTAATGGAGGGCAGAAATGTTTCCCTAGTAACTTAGAAGCTATAAAAGCCTACAGGAAAACTGATAAAAAGGTAATCCTGAGAAAATGCACTCCAAATGGATTACAAGGGAACAAAGTCAACACAGGCGTACACGTGGGAGTGACAGCTTGTATTTACTGATGCTGTGTGTGTGAGCTGGTTAGTCAGAATCTGCTGAATCTGGCGTAATACACGAGCATATCAGTTTCAATAAACACTGAGATTTTATTTCAGCTTTAACACCGGCGTATTGCAAAATCACACAATGCATTTAACCGCGAGGGCGCATGACAATTCCTTAACAAACGTATCGTCTCTTTGACATCGATTTCAAAGGACTAAGTTGACTTTGGCTTGTAGTCCTTCTGCCTGCTGTGTTATTGCAGCAATGAAGGTCAACACTGCATTACAGCAGGACTGCGGAGAAAAATAATCTTCAAAAATACAACATAACAGAAGAAAAGCATTGATCAGCAAGTCAAGAACTGGAAAGCAAGTGTCTTTCTTTCAGTTCTCCAGACTGATTCTCAGACTGTTTAGTCAGTTGTCCAGGCATTTCACAATCAATAAAGAGAACTTCAGGCAGTCCGAGAAATCACACAAAAATTCAGTGGCGGAGAATCCTCATTTTCAGGTATCATAGTAACTAAACAGTATTTCTACCCCTTAAAAATAACTCTGTGAAAAAATAGGCGGTTCTTATACATTCACACTAGCTCTTTGGAAAAGTATTGTTTCATTGCAACAGCACTGATCCCAAACATAGGAACTTTACCTCACAGACTTGCAGTCTTCGTTTTGTGACTCCTTATTACAATAATAAAAGTTTTATGAACCGAAATGACGCTATTAAGAAAGGAAAATTAGCCAAAGCCTCTCTGGATTTATTCATAAGACCAGAATATTCACTTCTTATTTCCATAAACTCTGGTTATACATGAAAATGAAATATTAAAGTTCTGGTCCAGAGCCAAGTTGCCCTAAAACATAAAAGTCTGAACGACAAAGCAAGCTGCTGTTGGAAGACATTAGGACTATCCATGTATGGGATCCATGTCATTGCTGTCTCATGAAAGGCACTGAAGAACAATTATGCCTATGACTAATAGAACTGAACAGCTTCTCCTCCGAAAAAGCACACCAGCCATGCCTTTAGAACAATGTAATATCTTGAGCAGCTAAAGAAGCTGGTATTTGACTTTCTGTTGCCAACAACGTGAGAAAAACTACTACGAAAGATTAAAGAAAATTCCAGCAATGTGACATTGATCAGCTGTTGAACCTTTCCAAGCTCAGACCAGGACATAGACCGAAGACTGCCCTGGGAACTCCAGTTTACGTACAACATGGCCCTGGCAGAAGATGATCTCCATATTGTTCTGAGAGATATCTGCAGTGACTTTGATACAGTTGAACAGAAAGTCTCCAAAGCACAGAAGCAAGTATCTTGATACATCTCATTCATCTCCAATAAGACTCAGAGAGGGCAGTCAATAACTACTTCTTCTATCCGACATGCTCTCAAGACTTTACACTGTCCCCTTTTCAGCATTTACAGAGGACAACCAGATGTCCCTACATTCCAACAGTGCGATCATGATATTCTGCACTCTCTTGCTTTTTCTTGGTGCCTTTCACCATATATATATATATTTGTAATTACATAGTAATAGCAACACCTGCTCATTAAAGCCAAACACCTGGATGCAAGCCACCCACAGCCAGAGAGTTGCTTCAGGGTGAAGTGACAGTAACGTACTCAGTGGGGGAGAGTGATAGGGGCTAAAAAAGCATAAAGATTTAGGGAGAGCAGCAGCGCCATCACACCACTTACAGTTCTTGCCGTGTTGTGGAAGGGGGGTAGTCTCAACCGCTTTATTACGTGCTGAACTGGAGGCAGCCTGTGTGAGCGATGCACGCTCACGGCACGGCTACCGGATCAGCCCTTCATCTCAGGGGCAACGTATGCCCACCGTGTGAAGCCAAAGATTAGGCGTTAAAATGCTCCACACAGTCAAAAATGATGCCAGCCCAGGAAAATAAAGCAGCAGCGCTTTACACGCCTAACAAATTTTAGTAGCGAGGACATGAGATGCCTCAGCATTCTCAGACACGCTACAAGTAAAGAAGGATTTTGTGGGGATTGCTCACCTGGACCCACAGGCCTAAATTCATCCCAGGTGGCACTTTTGGCACATAAACGTTGGGTTTTTTTTTTTAATCTGGCTCTATGTTTCTTCCTCCCTTGCAACGATCCTGACAAACAATCCATTTGTCTGCGACCTCCACCCTGGATTACTATAACTCACGACGGGGTTGAAGCTGAATGTGGGGGTGAAGCACGGGCTCCAGATGTGACTGCTCATCTTTTCCAATGCTCACATCATTAGAGAGTAACAGACCTGCATTTAAGGCTCCCCGCAAGCTCCCAAGCAGTTTCTAAAACAGACACAATAAAGAACTGAGGCATTTTAGTTGGTTCGTCCCCGTGATTTAATAGGTACCCTGTTTTCAGTGCGCAGCGACTGTTAAAGAGCCTCAGAGTTGCAAGCCCCAGCCCAGATGCTGAGAAGCCTAGGATGCACTACCCACAGAGGCATATCTGAAAACTCCTCCACAGCGTAAGGAAGGGCTTCCTAGCGCAAAAGTTAGCAATCCTTCGCGGTAGTCAGGAACACAGGTGTCTAGAACTCTCAAAGAAGCGAGCAGAGCTAGCTCTTTTATTCTACAGTCTATGTTCTACACAGGTATTCTACTTAATGCAAAAGTTGTGGTAGTAGTGAAACCACTCACTTTTATCTAAGATGTTGCAGTTAGGGTACAGACCACAAAAGTAGACAGTATCAGCTCAGTTTCTAACTTGGCCTATAGTTGAAGCCCTCACCACCACCTTCAAGGGAAAAAAAAAACCCTTATTTGTTGCAGAGACATTTTTTTTTCTTGTGATCTTTCTGGTCTCAGGAATTTTGAATGCCACCCTACCCAGTGGCACAACTTCACCCAGATTTACTAGAAGGTATGTTCTTTTTCAGTTGTGTATATAGCCTGGTGGTTAGACCCATTGATTAGGATACCATAAAATAGGCATTTGAATCTCCTCAGGCTAAGTAGTAAGCTGATCTCAGAAAAATTGTTTAGCCCAACATTCAGGCTAGTATTTAAAAGGTGGTTTGCATCACAACTAGGTTTCTTTTGAGCGGCGACTTCACTTTCATTCTGTGAGAAGCTCAATTTTGCTCATGTTGGCTAACCATGACCACAGGATCTTGGATGGTCTACTGCTGCAGATTCCTCACTTCTTCACTGGATCTAATCCATTACAGAATTTTAAAATCTGTGAATGGTTCGAGGCCTGGTTTTATTGGGTTGACGTGGTGCTGGGGGACATGGTTTAGTGATGGGTTTTTTTCGTCAGAGTTAGGCTGATGGTTGGACTAGATGATCTTGAAGGTCCCTTCCAACCTGGACGATTCTATGATTATTAGTGGCTGCTAAATAAGAAAGTCCCAGCTAAAACATGGGAAAATGAGGACAGAGCATTTTCTCTGGTGATCTTACTACCCATCCAGAGCAGGCCAAGCAAATCAGGGTCTTCATGTCTTTAAGAGTACTTGAAAGTCTCACTGGATACTGCAGGAAGGGGCGCAATTTAGTATTTTGGATTGATAGGCAAGATACTTCCTGCCTCACCTAAACACATTCCTCTGCTTATTCTTTGACTCTTACCACAAGAAGACTAAAACAATGTAGTTTATATCAGTTTTGAGTATCATTACAGCACAAAGAGGATAGGGGTTTTATATCAAGTTTCTAGCTTGGAGTTACCTGGCATGCAAAGTTGGACTTTCTTAACTTGTTCCAATTCTAAACTACAGTATTGCCTAAAAGACCTCAGAAAAGGTTCACTCTGGAATTTCAACAGCAAGATGAGACTCAGCTGTAACTTGGCAGAGTTGACTTCCAGACAAAAATGATTCAGCCTTTTCCTTCTTTACATGTTATCTTTTGCTTTCTTTCATCTTACCTTTTTCCAACCTTGCACATTTTGGAGGAAAATGGAGAATAAGGAAAATGATCATAGTCCCAGGTTTTGGGCTTTCATGGTAGGAGGCTATTTTCAGAAGAAGTCAAGGTTAAGTACACAGATAAATACAGAAGGATCCGACACAAACAAGCAATAACAGTACTGATGTTTCAGACTGAAAAAAATGACAATATTTTCATGGTGCATTTGAACAGTTTATAGACAGGATAAGGCTCTTCTTTTAATTTATCCATTATTGATCTAAAAATGACAATGCAGTTCACTGGCATCTTGCTGGACTAAGACATTTAAAAGTATTGTGTTTCCCTTCACATAAACTTGCCCAGCAGGATATTATTATCCTCAAAAAATCATGACTTATAAGTGAGAATGCGAATTCATAGACTATAGATTAAAAAATCAAATTGTTTTATGACTCTTTGGACAAAAATTTAGCCCCTTCTACACTACTACTACCCTGAATGATGGTTGAAAACCTTGCCAATTTTTAATTACTTCATATAATTAAGTTTTAATACAGGGGATGAAAAAAAGCAACTACAACAAATTTAACATATGTAACAAATATGGAAATTTGCAATAGATTTGGAGGAGCTGGCAGACTGCCATTCACCACAAAGTCTTGGAACAAGATAAAGTCATCTGTATACTTAACAGATGTTAAACAAAACAAAAATTAAAAAAGTGCTATTGCTAAAAAATTCTTATGGTGAATTCGGATTTGGCTCCATGTTCATAACACAACTGACTTGACAAATGAAAAGTAAAGATTCAGATAAATAAAACACATAATAGAATGGCCACACACAGTGTGGGATCTCATAAACTACTGCAAATATTTGTACTGTTCTAAAAGTCATCTTGATCGAAAATTAACTATGTATTCACTGCTTCTATTCAGCTTTCCTGAAAAGAACTAAAATTCATTTTAAAACATGGTACCGTATCCTGGTGTTTATACATTTTTCTCATCTGTAGAAGTACCAAGCACAGGGTTCTGTACTAAAGTCATTTATTTCTTACTTACAAATCAGACAATTCTTGACAAGACAGTACAGTACCTCTTCCAATAATAAAAATTTATATAGGGGCTCTTTTTTGGCTGTTTGCTGAAACAGTAATCTTATATTTGTTTTCTTTATATAAATGTCCTTGATCAAGGTAGATGACAAATAATTAAGCTGCCAAAAAAAAAATCCATTTAATTCATAGTTCCAGTATTGAAGGAAGCTTGTGCAACCTTTGAGTTTGTTTTCTTGTTCAAAGCTGTACAGATGAAGTTTCCAGCTTCCATCACTGCGTAAAGATTTACTCCCTAAAAAAGAGGTAGAAAATGTTAAGAATAATTAATGCACATGTTGAAAATGCTCAAACTCCAATTAGTTTTTTTGCTTCAGAGTCCAATTTTTGCAAACAGAGGGCCTGATTCATGTCACAGGTCAGTAATAGAGATCAGCAGAGTTACAGTGGCACAGACAATAGTCACAGCTTCCAGTTGTTTGTAAGGTTCTACAATTTGAGGGTGATTTTTTATCCTAACAGCAGCAGACCGAATACTCTAGCAATATCTTTCAAACTCAAAAGAATCTGGGATAAAGAACTGGCATAACAACTTGAAGAACTTGGAAGAAAAATATAGTGTCTACATATCTGCTGTACTTACCACCCAACGCTAAAAAACTTCATGCTTTTAAGTATCCCATTTGCAGCTCAGGAAAATGGAGGAAACACACTTGTATTGGGAATTGAGTTCAGCGAGAAACAGGATCCCGCATTCTCTTAAATAAATATAATCTCCATCTCGAAGAAGTCCTTTTAATGTAAAATTACAATTTACATTGCTAGCACAACTGAGCAAAAAAATGCAGCTGCTTGATTTGCCTGTGCTAAAAAAATGTACCTCGAGCAATCAACTGCTTTTTAACAAACAAAAAATACGTATCAGTGCTGCCTGATGGCTAAAATGGAATCAAATCATTGATCTAAGAGGAAAAAAATACTACATTATTCGTCTCCTGGATTATTCATGTATAGCAGAAGTTCTAGAGTTGGATCATATGAGTGATGTAGTACCTGCTCCAAAGATTGGAATTTAGAAGCCAGTAAAGTTCTGTAGAAGGGATGCAATAGAGGACTTTGAACTACCAATACACTGAGCAGTCACATAAAACTCAGAGAAGAGTTTCACTCGGCATTAAAGACTATAAGATGTATTGCACCAGAAATACACTTTAATAGCACTTAAGGATTTCTGCACTAAAGTTCAGACCAACTTTGCCTTTTTCATTCTTGGAATTGGATAAAAATGTTAATGCCAATGGAAATTAATTCATAGAAATGTAATAAAAACATTTTTAATTTGAAAAAAAATGCTTCAAAGTTTCCAATCAGCTCTTATATATAGCACCATCTAAAACATGTTGTTCAAATACACCCTTTATAACTGTCTCATTTTAATACAATTATAACAAGCGTGATTTCAGCTTATTCGGTTTATGTTTTCTTGGTCATTATTTAGGCTTAGTTTGTAGAGTGCTATAGTACATAACAAAATAAAAAAAAAAATCTTAGAGCATCTGTTCTTCTTTACTAGGAAGAAACAAGAAACATACCACCATAGACATACTTGGTAGTTAGATTATGGAAGACAGCAAAATAAAACTCCCAAAGCTATACAAAATCCACTTTTTCAGCACTGTAACACTGCATAATGTGATATGTGTTGATAAGAAACGTATGTTCACAGTTTATACTCATTAAATGGAATACAAGCATCTCTGCCTTTTACATTGTATTTCTTATGTAAGTGTTGTGAACAAAGAAGGATTACCATGAGGGCACAAACTCCAGCATTCACGAGCACGACTCGCAGATGGGGATGGGAAAAGAGTCGCGACAGGTGTTTGTAAGGCTGTTGAATCAAATTAGCATATATCTTCAGACAGATTCTCAGAAATATACTTAAGCGCATTTGGTAACCACTCCATATATCCAGAATTAATCCTCGACACAAAGGAATGAAAGTATGAGACACAAAGACGAGTACCTCCAATAGTAGACATGAACTTGGATAAGTGCCTTAAGTCAGAAAAGCGTCTGCCAGAAGGCAAAGTCCTTTAACTCCCCTTGACTTCAATTAATCAGTTCTCATTCAGCATTCATAAACACCAACTCTATTATCTCTCCTAACTTCAGTTTCAGTGTCAGTAATGTGAGGCTAACAGTACTTAGTTGTTTCTCAGAAAGGCTTATTGTTTGCCAAGTGCTTTGAAGGCATCATAAGCCCAAGTACTATTACTGTAATTACATGGGAACCATACAGAAACTGATTTATAGAAAGCACATGTCTCCCTACAAAGTTTCATAAGCATTAATGATCTATGACATAATTATCTATCCATTACCATGGTACAACCAATAAATCTCTTTGTAGATGGGCTCTGCTAGAAAATTATTTCACATTTAGCCTGCTAGAGATTCATTTCACGCGTCACTTCTTGGTTACATGTTCTGAAGAACAGTATAGAACAAGCATCAATTATTATTCTGATGTATCTAGCCAATCTGAACTTCATAACGTACACTTACTCTCCATCCTTTGGTTGACACTTTAAGTGACTTCAGTCAACAAATGAAAGCTGTAGTGCATAGCTGAGAGGAACATGAGAAAGCACTCCTTGCAAATGGATAGCATTAGTAATTATAATTTCATTTTGTGCCATTATACAAAAGAGGATATATTAATAGATTTTTACAATAATTATTTTACAGAATCGGCCGTGGTACCAAAACCAGCCAGCACTGCAAAGACCAAAGCTCAAATATTAAGGTAATAATTTTGAGGTAAACTAGTAAACCACTATTTTATTAATAGGCCAGCAAAGGGCCAAGGAGCAAAGCCTTGTGTTTTGCTATTGCAAAATCTAATTCTTTTTTTTTTTTTTAAAAAGGGAGAACGAAATGTTTGATGCCGAGATTCTTATCTCCATGGGGTTTGGTATCAACCTTTAGGGCAAGCTAGATTCCTGCTTGGGCACCAGATCATTAACAGGTTAATAAATCTTATTAAGAAGCCTGGAAAAAGGTATATTTTACTTGATCAGGCTACTTTTATTTAATTGACTCTTTTCGTGATGAGTCAGTTGCAAAAGTCAATGGGTATTTTGCCCAAGGAAAGA
>JAOXJK010000023.1:95102415-95112964 GCA_025774025.1 Xenus cinereus | reverse complement strand
ATAGGCCAGCAAAGGGCCAAGGAGCAAAGCCTTGTGTTTTGCTATTGCAAAATCTAATTTATTTTTTTTTTTAAAAAAAGGGAGAACTAAATGTTTGATGGCGAGATTCTTATCTCCATGGGGTTTGGTATCAACCTTTAGGACAAGCTAGATTCCTGCTTGGGCCCCAGATCATTAACAGGTTAATAAATCTTATTAAGAAGCCTGGAAAACGGTATATTTTACTTAATCAGGCTACTTTTATTTAATTGACTCTTTTCGTGATGAGTCAGTTGCAAAAGTCAATGGATATTTTGCCCAAGGAAAGACTATACTGAAAGCCTAACTCTAAGGTGCACAGCAATGTAAAGTGAAATGCGTGATTTCTCATCCTTATTCCAAAGAACTGTGTTGTTTCAAAAGAATAAACACCTTCTTCGCGAAAAAAGCTACCCCAAAGCACATACGAACACTTGTACAATGGACACTTGTGATTAAACCTTTTCTAAAAGGTATCTGACATCTACCCAAAACTGCCTAAGAAGCACATGAAAGCAGATAAACATTACGGTGAACTCTGTAAGGTACTAAATACGCTTTAATAGCGCTCAGGGGATGTGCAATTCAGAAACAAGTTCCACGATCCTTTTATGTCAAGGAACTCTGTCGGCATGTACGCCACACTCAACCGCAACCTACAGACACGCGATAAGCTCCCCAAGAACTCAGGTCTTTGCACTTCAGGCATCAGGCTTTCCCATTTCTTTCTGCAGTAGTTTAAATGCAAACCACACACGGTGCAGTTTTGGCAGCTCTTTCCATGTTCTCCTTTGAGCTCGACTCTCAAAGTCTGTGTCTAAGTTAAAAGTTAGTATTGAGTTAGTACAAACTCATTTCGCCACATTTCCAGAACAATGATGATCAATCGAAACACCAAAGAGCACACTCTTTGGAGAAGGCAGCATTACTTGGTTCCCTGGAATAGAGGATAATTAATGTTCCAACCAAGCCAGGGATATGAAATGTGTGCTCTTGAAGTGTAGATGCTCACTGGTAAGATTCATTAAAGTGCAGCTCAGTGCAGATAAGTTGCTTTGCCCTCTCTTCCAAGAACAGGGCTGGAAACAAAAATGACTGTGAAGCCTGCTAGCCAGTAACAGGTTCTGTATAATTTTGAAATATATTAGGTGGATACCCGACAAACAGAAGTGTCCTGTCTCTTGGGCTCCAAACACCATATTTTTTTCTACTTGGAAGCCAGAAAAAATTGACAACAAATTAATAAGCACTATGAAACACATACAAAGCTCTGTGAAAAAAGCTGAGGTACACTCAGTCTTCCCACTGAAGAGCTGATCAGCCTTTTGGAGTAACATCTACAGTAGTGATTTTTTTGTGGTTACTGAGGTAGAGCAATAACTCAAAGGAGTCGCTACTGAGCTCCTCATAGCTCCAGGTAGGGAGAGGGAACTTATTAAAATTGCCATCAAATACAAAACCCATTTCTATTGTAAATTGTTAGTGAACACACCATCATTGTTATGTGTCAAGCTATGTTAAAGCACTGAGTTTGCAAAAACTACTATTTGTTCCCAATATTTCATTGAACAGCAGAAGTAATTGTCAGGTATGCATCGTACGTTTTCTAGAAAAATATTTTTGTTTTCCTTGAAGTTGTAAGCAGAAAGTAAAAATATCTTACTGTATTGATTCCCAGACCATTAAGCATGTATATCACATCCTCTGTGGCTACGTTTCCAGTAGCACCTTTTGCATAGGGACAACCACCCAGTCCTGCAACCGATGAATCTACTACAGCAACTCCCATCTGGAAGACAGCAACACAGAAATCCAACATCAGCACAGAGTATTATTTATAATTATTCATGCATAGCAGGCCATACATGTTAGTTACGATGGATAAAATACACATTTCTCCACAAATGGATGTGATTCTCGGAGGAAATTCCTTATAATGGCGTTAGTCTGACATCTTTATAAGGTAAGATTCTTCAAACACAGGATGTGGAACAGAGAACTAACGGTCCATTACATGCGATTTTGGCAGATAAGATGATTGCTGTTTTAGAGCCAAACAGAGTTTTATGTCTTTTCTCTCTTTATCTCTCTGCATGTTGTTTTTAAGTACCCCGCATCTATTCCTGCAAAGGCTTACGTGCAACCAAACACAATCAATGCATTTATTCAAATGTGTGATTTTAAGCATACGTCTAAGTCTTTGCAATTTGGAAACCTTAATATCAGTATCTGATTTCTGTGTCAGCCAAATGATTTTGGGACATCTACTCTCTAAAATGTGCTTTATATTAATGGCTATTCTTCCACAAAGAACTTCCCTTCTAGCATTTTCTCTCTTCTCATTTCCTTTTCTTTCTTCTTTATTAGATGTCATGAAACCACCGTGTAAATAATTTTTGTACTCGTTTTAGAGGAAGACTGCAAGGTATTTTCACACAAATTGAACACCAAAATGTAAGGAAGAATTAAATTTTGGCAGATCGGTTAAAGAGTTCATGAGTTTAAATCAACTGGAAATAAAAGTTTAAAGGACTTTATCCTAGTGAGTCTGACCCATTCTTTATTGTATTAACCGGTCTAGAAGAAAACACAACCCCCAAAATAGCAAATTTCACACCCTAGAACAATCCTGGAGCAGCATTTAAAAGCCTAGTTTTTAAGATGCTTGGAATAACTGAATAGCTTGGATACCACAGAAGTTCTCCATAGATATAGGTTCCGATTTTTGAATATTTTTTAAGGGAGGTTTTGTTGTACAGTGTTAAGCTTTCTCATTTAAATTAAGACTTGAAAAAACAGCCAGCTGCCTTATAGTCATAATTCTTTGATTTTTATTTTCTTCTGACTGCAGCCAAGCTCCTTCTCTCTCCTGATCCTCTCTCAGCATATTCATGATAAAGAATAGTAAACAAGTTACCAACTCTGCCCAAGAGATAATATTATATTTCCTACGGGATAAAGACTATCCTGGGAGATTAGTCAGGGAGAGAAAGGAACCAAGCCTGTGATTTCCACTGACTTTAGTGAGCTCTTGCACCCTCTTCTTTCTGCCATTAGAATTTAAAATAAAGCTGAAATTGGGAAGCATTTGTTTCTGTTTTAAAATGTTAGGTATGTGATCCAGGACACTGGGTCTCCCTTGCTAGAGACAGCTCTTCAGACTTTGCCTTGAAGAAGATCAGATGCTTCTGGAGGCATTCAGGCTCTAGAGATAATCAGAAGCAGGCAACGATATGAGGGAGAGAGGTCATCAGATCTTCAAAGAAACCAGCTTCCTCTCTACGTTAAGCACATTAGAGGTTTCTCCTCCTCCTAGTGCTAATTTAGGCAGACATACACCAAAGTTTAGAAGTCAGGCAGACTGAATCAGGGTGCAAGCACAGCTCAAATTCCTGTGCAGAGGTAAGTTTTCAATACTTCAACTCTGACTTTGGGTCCGGAGCGATTCTGAGGTTAAACCATGCCTGTTACTCACAGTCCCAAATCAGTAAGATCAGCTCAGCGACCTGACTCCAGAGAGAGGTGATTTCTGTTGCCCTCCTTCTGAGGGACCTACCTGCAGTACCTAGTTCCTGCAGGCTAAGCTGAGAGCCTGAGCTTCTCCTTCACCACCAACTAGCTGGCAAGGTAGGCAAAAGATGACGTCCTGCACGTTGCAGTTGCCAAGTCCCCTTTCCGAATATACCCAACAGTGGTTTTTTTTAGTTCTGAAATAAACTTCCCTAATGTTTTGTTGTATTTGCTTCTAGACTTAGCAGTGCCTTCCATAGTTTTATCATTGGCCTTATAGGGTCTTCGAAGTTCCAACATTTCTGGAGGGCAATAATAAAGAGTGAAGCTTTGTCCCAGGTCCCACTCTCAGGCAGGGAACATTATCTTGAGCTGGGTAGCTGCTCAAAGCCTGTAATAAAGACCTCAAAGGAGCCAAGGTGCATAACTGCGACGGGCAAGACAGTACTGTTTAATATTGCTCACACAATGAGACTCTCTAAGAAGGGATATTGTACTTTAAAGTACACTAATCTGTGAATTATGGAGTGAATCACCAAAGTACATGTTTCACATTTCAGTCACTTGTCACACACTTTGTTTGTGTAACCCACCGGTCAGAAAATGTGTTATACAACACATCTGTGTCCAATACACAGAGGATATGCGTTTATGATAGCTTTCAACTGGAAATTCTGTCTCTTTTTGCACTAGCTGCTAAGATTCATATATTTACTCTGGAAGTCACTGCTTCAAGCTCCACAGTGGCAGCTGTCGGGCTTGCAAGTGTCCCTGCAAAAACACACTTAAGGCCTCTTAATGGAAAGACTTAGGGTTACGCTGAAGGTCTGGGGAAGAGAAAAGGGAGAGTAACATGTAGAAGCGCTCTTGTGATACAATCATGCATCCCACTACCATGCCTGCTGTTGAAGGCTGATTTTAAGATTTCCACCAGAAACGACTGTTTCAGGGATAAAATGGTAGAAGAAAGTGTCCTTCATGGAGTTTCCCCCGGCTGCCAGGTTATCTCATAACTGCTAGAGCATTCTTCTCGACGTATTTATTTTCAGTAACTTTTACATGGGGATAAAAGCTATGGGCAAGCAGTGTGCTGAGGTACAACACAGCTGTTAAACTCCCAAGGAAGATCAACAGGCTCAGAAACAGCTTTAGTAGCGTATGAGCAGGCACCTTCTAACCCCAGAAAATCATCTCATCAAAGGCTTGTTCTTGTGCAAAAATGGGAAAAGTATCAACTAAATCGTATTGGTGACAACTGAAGTGGCATCTGGAAACAGCCAGAAAAGTTTGCCAGCTGGAAGCTGGGGAGAACCTCCTCTTGTGGGGTGCCACCTGTATTACTATCAGTAGCCTGCTCCAGTCCTTCACAGGGGTCCCACGGAGAAAAAACAAGAAATAATATACTGCCATCATTAAAAGAGTGTGTCTTTTAAAGGCATTGGATATATATACACATGTTAATTTATTGATACTTGTACAAACACTTGTGATGCCACCACAATTCTGCATTTTCAGTGCAAGGCTCGTAACACTGGGGTACGTGTTGCTTATTATTGTTTGTTGAAAGTGTTTGTGAATACACGGAGGGGTACGGGATACCACAGCAATATAAAGGTAACGTGAAATACACATCTTCGGCTAAGCACATCCTAGTATTCTCAGGCAGCTTCCTCTAAGTTAATTCCAACTGCCTCCCCTGGAAACTGGGGTGAGCTCAGTCATTTTAGCCTAACATACATGCAAGAGCATAAAAAATTATATCTTCTGCTGGGTAAGCAGTGGGAGCGGAGGACACACCACGATAATCGCTCTGTCTTTTAAACCATCAACTATTCTGGCTAAACAGAAAAAGGAGAAAGGCTAGTCACAGCTTCACACTGGTAACATCCTCGGTGTGGTGGCTTTCATCCTAGTAGAGGACACTTCAACCATTACTTCCCAGAAGTACTGTATAAACATGTTTATGTCCCTATAAATGTATCTGCATCAGGATGAATTTGCCATTTTAACATTCAGCCAGTCGTAGACAAGGTCTCGACACGGTGTGTAGAATACAGCAGCTCTGTCAGAGCTGGAGGTCAGTCAGAGTCAGCTTTGACTGACCTCCAAATCTGACATGTCTTCAAATCAGTGCTCTTAATATGCGATGAGCGGGTGTCTCTGCCTGTAAGATATTGTCCTTTAAAGTCTCTTCACAACACTTCTGATGAGATGTCCGCTGCAACATACTGCTATTTCAGCAGCAGGATCAGCTGCATCTGTCTGCTTTTGCATGTGGGGTGGGCAAATATAATGTGTTTTATCATTCAGGTGCAGAATCACTGCAGTTCATCTCCAGTGTGGCCCCATTCAAAAAGCCCTTAACTACTCCATACTCCAAGCTCCATTCTAACAGTGCTAAAAACAGATGTTGGAAACGATCCTTCAGCAGCACTACTAGCTAATTTGGAGGTTAATATTACAGCCCAGCCTGTCCAAGCACAGAGTCTGAAATAGCACCTAATAAATAACTTCTCTGCAAGTTTGAGCAGCTATGAAGCTGGTTTGCTTTTGCAGTCATTAAAAGCAGAAGGGCCTCGAAAAGAAAAGTTAAAAATTGACATAATGTGTAAAACAAGGCTTCTTCCTTCATCACACGTCCAATATTTGTCAGGCTTTTACAAGAGATAATGAGCGTCAAGCCTTTCAGCAATATGAGCTTGCAAAACATTCACTGTCAATATGAGATCTTTAAAAAGCCCACAGTCTCGTTGTCACTTTCTGACAGGCACTAAATTGTGCTGAGATTCATGAGAAGTTGCACTGCAGCTATTTCACGGGATATGTCCTAGACGAGCGTTCACAGCGCTGCTTAAGTATGGATGTGTGTGTGAGTGAACGACGACTTGGCTTCCAGGACAACTTAAGTGCTCCAATCTTTTTTGACACTTGTAGAGTTTTGATAATCACTAAATTCCTGACAGTGGTTCCTGAACACCTCCCAAACTTTAGCTTTGGCTGGCTTTAGCTAACTCTCTAGAGAAGGCAGAAGACTTTTTGCTCCCGTCCCATGCTATCTTCCTAATTCCCCATTGAGAGAGCAAGGAATTAAATTCATCACCTTTGTCAAACAGCCAGCTTTAACAGGAAACCATTATTGCCAGTGAATAATAAATGCTTCATGTTTCTCAATTTGCTTTACTGCCTTCCCATAACTTCTTGTTGGGGCACTCACTCTCCTTCCTTACTGATCTTTAAACCTGGCTTCATGTGACAGAAGTTTAACTTTGTCCCCCTTAAAAATGGCAAGGTGGGCATCAGTAACTCCAGCAGTTCATGAGGTATAAACCAGTAGCTAGAAACGAGATCTCTCACAAATTAGGGTTTTTTTTTTCAACTATAAGATTTTGAAACCATAATATCGAGGATCCCGGGTACGCGTTAAACAAGAAAAGATTTGTTCTCTCACAAAATTTAGGGGCCACAGCATCGTGAAGTTCAGTACCACAGTGCCTTAAAGATAGGGGCATGCAGCTATGACAGAGAATCGCTGTATTAGTTCAGTGTTTGTTCAAGGAAGGGGGGAAGAAGTAAAAGGAGGACCTACACGTTAGGTCAAGGATTGTCCACACAAAAGGCAGAACAAGACCAAGACTATTTAATCCTCCAGCCCTGTCGGTACCTCTGACAGCTGGAACTCTTGGCGTGGTGCGGTGCTGTCATATTACTGCGTCTCTCTGGCATCAGTCTGCTACCCACCACCACTCGGTATGCCATCGGGAAAAATGCCTTCTTCTGTAGAGACGGAGATAACCATAGAAATATAAGCAACTACGCCCGCAGCGCTTTGAAAAGTGGCTGTGCCCACAGAGATCCTTCTGGGAGTTACATTACCGAGCTGTCTAAAATCAGGGCTTGCCATCCCCCTTTATTTCAATAAGACAAATGTATGTAAAGAAGTATTATTTTAGCATTTGAGCAAAAATTTCTACATATAAGGCAATAAAACGGGACAACGTCTCCCTGTGGAAGGCTCTGCAAGTCAACTGCATTTCCTCCCTGCTTCTTCTTCTCTCTGCTCTTGCTAAAGATGAATGCGTTACAAAACAGAACGCTACTTTTCAGAGTCAACTCCATCACTTACTGACCACAGGGTGTCACTGTTACATTAAAATCTGTAATTTCCCAGTTCACGCAGTTAGAAAATTAATACGTTCAGTGAAAAAAAAATAATCCTTTTCTCCCGAAACATATTGAGATGCAAGCCATTTGTGGGCAGACATGCTGCATAGAATAGGTTAATACAGCATTCCTTTAGCTTATTGCACACATCTTTTCATATTGCTACTGACACATTTATTATAAGCAAAGCTGGCAATGACATCTAGAGTTAGAGTTCCCTAACACTTTCCATCATAAGGCCCTACTTTCAGTTGTTTATTACTTTGTCAGCCTTTAACTGCTGGAGCTTATATTTTCCATGCCTTGTCTCTGCCTCAGGCTGGATTGTTTTGGAAAGTTTTAGTGAAAAACGGAGCTGGCCACTTCCGAGAACAAGTTTTGGGGAAGAAAAAAGCTTTGTTATGCTAATATTCAATAATTCTAACATAAGCTTCTTGGAGATATTCTTGTAGCTTTGCACTCTCAAATTTGGCACAGGAGGAATACTGATTTTAAGAGAACAGATGATCTGGACTTAGTTATCATCTTCGGAAAGTTCCGCCTCAGTGTCAGGAGCTGCTCAGCCTGGTAGCTAAAATGCCCAAGGGTCAAGAGAGCAGCAGCTGACTATGCTCTCAACCTCAACAAAGAACTGTGAAGAAATTTCTCCAAAAACGAGTCGGAAAAGTCCGTGTCTCTGGCTGCCAGTGCATCACCCACACAAAAAACCTTTCAGTGGTGGGCTCGAGCAGCTGAGGTCTGCGTTGTGGACCCAGTTCTTCAGAGAACGTTCACGGATGTTTAGGGGAATCAGTGCCATTAAACATGAGACCAGTTTTGATATTTTTGAAATGCTTGGAAAGTCCTAGTAAAAATCCTACGCCATAACAAAATTAATATTGGGAAGCAGATGTTCACAAGTCACTATTAGTATTGCCTGCGCGGGCTCGTTTTGCTCCTTTTTTTTGAGTACATGCACTGTTTCACTTACAAGAGACTAGGGTTTGCCAACACAGGGCTGTACACAACTGGAGCTGCTCCCTTGCTAAGGATCACAAAACCTGCAGGGGGAGCAGGAGACACATTTCAAGGTCTTCTCGAAACCCAGGAAGATGCGATGACCATCAGAGCAGTGAGTGACTTTCCAGTCTCCCTTCCTGCCCTCCCCAAGCAACGCTGGGCATCGCCAGATTCCCCAGTTCAGCTGTTGCTCATTTGAAGTAGTTATTGCCCCAGGTGCTCTCCAGCAGAAGTTGCTGCTCTCAAGCAAACCCGTGGTGGTTTAACAGTTCGTCTGTTCGCCAAGTCTCGCGAAATAATCTGATCTAAAAACGTGGGATAATCATTTCATAGATTTAAGTCTGGACACAGAATACCAGTAAAACAGGTAGAGCAGAGAAGATAATCGTCTTGGGATCTGGAAGGAAAGGAGGAACCAGAGAGAAAAGGCAAAGGGCAGCTTCAGGGTAAGCAGGGAGAGAACCATCTGGTCCAGAGACTCAACTCTTCCAGGTAGTCTGTGCCCTAGATGCAGCCAGGTGACAACCAGGTTTCTCTCACGTGCTACATGCCAGAGTAAATGAATAAAAATAAACCTGAAAATAAACCGAGGGCTTTGAATGGACAGGGAAGTCAAAAAGATTACTTGACTTGATGGTAAAGTTACTGAGGGTCGCACTGGGAGAGGAAAATTTTGCTGGGACTGGAGAAAGCATGTTTGGAACTGCTGACAGTGAAGATCCGATAAAGAAATAAAATCCACTCACTTTGCAAGGAATGGCTCGCAGAGGGTAAGCTGAGTAAAGGCATATCCACTAAAATAAAATGGCTGAACTATCAGAATGGCTGAATTACGGGACATCAGCTGAGAATGGGTTGCACGAAGGATGGAATCACGAGTAAAAATCAATGTTTGAGACGCAGGCTGCAGAGAGCACACTTCACTCTGAGTTACAATATGGAAAAAGGACAGAGGGCTACTTTGCAGAATCAGGGGAAGGCACTGATCTAGTATTTGAAGTGCGTGTGGCAAATGTGGAACACGTAAATCCATCAATGAAAAATGGCAAATCTGACCTAAGCATCACAGTATTGGAAAAGGCTACTTTTTCCTGCATTCAAAGAACACATAACCTAGTTCATCTATCTCAGCTATCCATTTTATTGGCATCTGTATCATAGAGAGAAACTACAAATTCTTTGTTGTTCAGTCCTGGTTAGTTTCTGCCAACTCCCAACCCTTCTAGTTACTGAAGACCAATTTCTGTTGAATCACTCCCCAGCTCAAGCTGGGTGGCCAAAAGTGTTCCTGGAGGTATAATTTCCCTCACTTTGTATAAACAGAACACTTTCAGCGTGATGCACCAGTGGCAGAGGACACTAGCTTGTACCAATGTGAGCAAACAAAATAGGTGGGTGGCAGAAAACATCTATGTTTAGAAAATAAATCTGTAGCAATGATGGCATTTATAAGAAAGCTGGAAAAGCATAGCAGAACTATTTTCATTCCACAGTAGTATTATGGTATGTCAGCGTCAGGGTACCTAAAGGAAACGAAATTTAAAATCCCATCTGAATTCAATTCAGCCAGAGCCCTCACACAGCAGCACCTGACTCCCCTAGAGCCAGGAACATCACCCACCCACAAAACCCACTTTGTTTTGACTTTCATCCCCTGTATTATCTCTAAAATCACACCCACCTGCCACTCAGCAAAAATGGGGACCTCCCGCACGTCCCTGGGGCTCATCTCCAGATGTGCTGTGGAGTCCTACAGACGTATCAGCTCCTCGTCTGGGGCCGATCACCCACACAACATGTGTGGTCTTCACAATCTGAAAACCCCCACTGGTTCCTTGGTGTGGAAGCTGTGGAAGCTCAA
>JAOXJK010000023.1:95059353-95100563 GCA_025774025.1 Xenus cinereus | reverse complement strand
TAAGTGAACTTCTCTTGAGTCAACCAACCGACCCTTTCAGAGGCAGCTCCCTTTGTGCCGGGGGGGGGGCGCAGTGGGCTGCATTCCTCCCAAATGTGTAATGCTGCGGGCATATTGCTAGCAAAAAGTGTCTATCGTGTATATGGCCTGGGGGTTTTTTAATAGAAAACGGCGCCTTTCTCGTGAATCACTTGGGGCAGCGCGTTACTGGACAAGAGTTCCAAATTTTAAAATTTTTCATATGGGTGTTGGCTGCTGAGGAGGATGAGACAATTTGTTCCTCGTGGGCAGCTCCCAGCAGGCCGGTCCGTCCCCTCTGGACGTCCGTTAAGAACATAGAATTTAATCCCCTGTAAACGAAGATGTTAACATAGGAAACAAGTTGCTCTAGGGGTTAGTCTCTGTAGGAAGCTACAACGTTATCCAGATAAACTAAAGCCCACAGGACAGCCGGAACCCACTGTGCAAACACCGCTCAGAAAGCGTTAAGCTCAGGTTTTTCACTTGTGCAAAACCAGTTTTCAACTTGGACGAAGCCTTGTTTGGACTAGGGAGATATTTAGGAATGTGCCTTCTCAAAACAAGGTCCCTTCCCTAAAACTGCTGGTGTGAGTTGGCATTGCTAGCATTCCTCCCGGCTGGAAGGGACTGCCCTTATCTCCAGACAGCTGGGCACGGGCTGACTTAGTCCCAAAGTTCTTCATAGACGTTACTAGATGTCACCGTTCAGGAAATCATCACTTGATTGTCAGCGTTTCCTTGGGCAAGGCTTTTGACTCCAGCATATTTATAGTCTCTGGGGGAGAGCAGGTGTCCTCATGAGAACGCGTGGAAACGGAGACACCTACTCCCGCTTGGAGCCTGGGAATTCAGAGTCTCTGCTGGCGTTCTGGGGACGGGAGTGTGAAACAGAACAGTTTGAGACACTGCCCCAACTTCAGCTTCTGCTTTTCTGAGTGCGAAGCCAATGTAACGTTGTGTGAAGTTCTGTGCAGAAGCTTTTAACTGAAGCTTTAGAGAACCTGATCTGATCCATTGCTGAGTTCAGTTGGAGGATCCTGTGACTTAAGGCTGGTTTAAATGATCTTTCGTACGGAATTGGTGCACTTTGAGGCACGTCTGCCTCTGTTCCGAGGCAATTAAATTTTGTGAAGGCTGGAGGCTTTTAAGTGAGCTTGGCTTTGTGCATGTCCTGCGTTCCTTATCCGGCTCTTCCCTGCACCGGGGTAAGGGGGCTTCCAGGAGCTCAGCCTCCGGCAGATCCGTGTGCGTGCTACGGTCAGAACGGGGTCTGCTTACCCTCCTGAGGTGTAGCTTATGCAGAGGAACTGAAAATCATTGTCTGTGGAGACACTACGCTAAATCCACACCCGACGTAAGCGGTGCATGACAGTGTGTTTTATTCGGACAACAGCAATACCTAGTTTTTCCCTACCCTGGAGGGGTAGGCTTAACATGCAGGTTCTGAAAACTAAATCTGTTTTGGTGTAAGTATCGTTCTCCTGCAAGTGAAATGAAATTCATAGAACACTGAAGTTGAAACATCCTGTTGTGCTTTGCATTGTAAAAAATGCACAGCTTCTTATTAAACCGTTGTATTCTTGCACTGGAACGTTGTATACATGGTTTCAGAACTTTACTGTTCTGATGTGGCATCAAAGTTACTTGATGGAGCAGTTGTATACTTCAGTATTCTAAAAGAAAATTAACAAATATTTGAACTTAAGCTTTATATTTGCGAAAGCTGCCTGCTTTAGACTGTTTAACTCGGATGTACTGAATTAATCTCCTGAACAAAACCACATGGTTTTACTCCTGCTGAGGGGTGCACTGCATAAAATAAACCTAAAGGTTCAGTGAGGGTTTTTTTTTTCTTTTGGGATAAAACAAGCACCACGATAAGTGAGAAGGTTATTTACGGCACCTTTGCCAGCTACTCGGGCAATGAGGAGTAGATCCTGAACCTATGAAAAGACTAACAGGTCTGCTCCTGGCTAACGTGAGGTTTTTCTGCAATTTGCCTAGATGCTCAATCCTGCAAACGGTGACTGGCATTAAACAATTTCCAAGGATAAAATCAGCGTGTTGTCCAATTGGATGTGTCTATGCCTTACACTGTACTCAGACTACCTGTAACTTATTCATTTATATGGCTCTCCATATATCTAGGAAATACAGATACACTGATTCATCACTCCCCAAAGTAAAATACATACCATATATTCAAAGTGTCTTCAATTTAAGATGCTTTCCATTTATTATAAGCTACTAAAAATCCCGTAGCTGTGCAGTTGTCCTGGAAAAAATAACGGTCTTCAATATGCAGATTTCTGTAAAATCTGCTGAAAATTCTGTGGATGTCTGTCTAATTGTGCAAACGTGTTAGGTCATAGCCATGTAATTTCCTGACAGAATGGTCTTTTGGTTTTTTTAGGGGGGGGAGGAGAACAAATGAATTAAGGAATTGTTTTTCTGAATTGAAAAACAGCCGATATGAACTGTGGGTGTAAAACTGGAGCTGATAGGGAAGTTATGGATCGATACATAAAAGGGGTGTTTTGCTGGATAGACAAAACAGAAGGATTATTCTGGAGCAAGAACCTCACCCCAGAGTGGGAGCGAGGTAAGGAATGACTTTCTAGGAGTCTAAAGAAAACACTCCCTATTCCAAAGGTGCTGTAACAGTGAGAGCTGCTGATTAGGAACGCTTACGCTTTGGGCAAATCCAAAATAGCTTCAGAGTAAGCTGTGAAAACCTGATGCATTAATACCACGTGAAGATAAGCACGCAGCTGCGTATGTAACCAGCGTGAAGGAACGATCGTCTCCTTTGCAAATGAATTGCCTTACTTGCACATTTAAAATGTGAGAAGTTACCAATCAATGGTTAGCCTTAAGTTACGTTTTTGAACTAATTAAAGCTGCTCCCGCGTAACATCCACGGTATATTTTCTGTTGTGCCGTAAATGAATTTTTGCTGTTGATTAAGACTATCTCTGTCCAGCAAAAGGTGGAGTCTTTGCCAGCTAATGTGAGTGTGTAGGCAACGATGACTAACTCAATTTGTGTTTATGCTCATACCATCTTTTTCTCAAGGGAGATCTGTCGAACCACTTGGAGAAGTAAATGCTTGCAGTTCCTCTGCGTGCCACACTAGCTTCACAAGTGTGCTTTCAGGCTGTGGTCTGTGGAAGCAAAGGGCTCTGGGGTTGGTCACCATGGAGTCCAAGAAATAAACAAGAAATTAAGCCACAGGCACATGGGTTGCACTTCTTAAGCCCCGCTGGAAAAAAAATGGAAGCCTGTAAACTGCAAGGCTCTCTTCTTCAGTGTAGTCAAGCTAAAAGAGCTAATTGCTGGCTTGTGACCCAAGTGTCAGCTTCATATTCAAGCAGCATTTACACCCACCACGAGCTGGGTGCTCTTGATCACGCTTAGCAATTGGTTGGCAAAGGTGAAGTAATCTGTGAATGCTGTGTAGTTCTCAAAATCACTATAAAGGTGCATATAGTGGTTTCTGAGGCTAGGGTAGGAGGTGACAAAAAGAAGTTTTTTCCCGGGTCCTGGTTTCATATTGTCTTGCTAAGAAGGTCAGATGTAGCATCGGTCTGTATGCTACTGAACTGGCTGTAAAAGACTTCTCTACATCAGTTTTGTAAGATTGCTAATCATTCCTCTCTCTGGTCAGGATGTTGACAATGCCTCTCTGGCCCGTCTTGATCTCGAGCGCAAAGTTGAGTCCCTGCAAGAGGAGATTGTCTTCTTGAAGAAGCTTCATGATGAGGTAAGCTGAATAACGAGGATTAGATGTTGACAGTCTAGCGAGCAAGTAAGCTCTTTGCTGGTTCTGGCCCAGCGTCCCTGCCTGTGTATGCTCCCTGTGTTGTCGTGTGATAACACTGAGCGTCTGCTCCTCTCTAAGGAAATCCGGGAACTTCAGGCCCAACTCCAGGAACAGCACATCCAAATTGACATGGATGTTTCCAAGCCTGATCTTACTGCTGCCCTGCGTGACGTTCGCCAACAGTATGAAAGCGTTGCTGCTAAGAATCTTCAGGAAGCTGAAGAGTGGTACAAGTCCAAAGTAAGTGAAATCTGCTCAGACACATCGGGCACTCAAACTAAGTGTACATAACAGCTGTTTGGAGCACTTGGTGATCCCTCTGTCTCTCTACTGGACATGAGCAGAGGGATGGCCCAGGGTCTTCTTTGAATTCCTAGTCTTGGAAGAGTACAGCTGAAAACATGACTTTGCACTGTAAGCACAGCATCAAAGGAATGGGTTCCTGCTTGGGGTCTTTCCTACCCTTGTAGCTGGAAGCAGATGTTGGATGAAACTCTGGAGAAAAGAGTGAATGAATTGGGTAAAAAAAGTGATGAAAAGATGGAAAGCACACAGGGTGGGGAAGCAAAAAGGTTTAACTATAAATTCCAATTTAACAATTAAAAATAGAAGGTCATTTTAAGAGTAATGTTTTAGGTGTTAGGGCTTGTAATGGCTTCAGTTCTTCTCAAATGCTGTGTCCAAAAAAAAAAAAAAGTCTGTTATACCATTTCTGCTGAAGTGTTACGCTAACCAAACTGGGGATTTGCACAGTTTGCAGATCTCTCTGAAGCTGCTAATAGGAACAACGACGCCCTGCGCCAGGCCAAACAAGAAGCCAATGAATACCGCAGACAGATCCAGTCTCTCACCTGCGAAGTTGATGCCCTTAAGGGAAGCGTAAGTAGAAGACAGCAGTTGGGACACCCTTCCCTTCCCAGCTTTATGCACCGTGCCGCGGTTTAATTGGTGAGGTGGGTGTGAATGCAGCTGATCCCCTGGGCCATACAGTAGCGTATTGGTACTTTTGGAAAAGGGCGCTGTGGGTTCACTTTGCCTGCGCGAGCTCCAGCGCCCTGGTTAGATTGATGTCCTTTAGGTGTTACTTAAGGTATAAACAAGGAGTTCGTTCCCTTGCTCACTGTTGATGTAACACTTCCTGGAGGTGTTTACGGCTTGTCTGTCAGGTACAGCTGAAGCTGTACAAAAAGCTGGAGGAGCAGTGGAAAGGAGGTGCAAATCGTGCTGGTTTTAGAACCCGGCTACCTTAAAGTCTGGCTTGAAATGGATTTAACATAGTAAAACCCCTGCAAATCCCCTCAGAGAGGACTGGCTGCATGCTTTGTGTTGCACGTGCTGGACTTACTGTAGGGGATTGCTTTGCCAACCTGGTAGAAGAAATACGTAGCACACCTCAGATAAAGTAGCGGAATAACCCTCCTTGACTTTGCAAGGGGAAGATACGGAGATGACAACTCTGGGACCACCATGTCTGGGCACTTTCAGAAAGGATGCTAAAGTAACTTAACTTCCCCTTTTTAAAATTTCTGAATGTCTTGAGGATGGGATAGAGTGGCTGAACTGCAGCAGTGCTTGATTTCATTGTCTTCTTCCAGAATGAATCCCTGGAGCGCCAAATGCATGAAATGGAGGAGAATTTTGCTGTTGAAGCTGCTAACTACCAAGACACTATTGGCCGTCTGCAGGATGAGATTCAGAATATGAAGGAAGAAATGGCTCGCCATCTCCGTGAGTACCAGGACCTGCTGAATGTAAAGATGGCTCTTGATATCGAGATTGCCACCTACAGAAAACTGCTGGAGGGTGAAGAGAGCAGGTAAAAAATCATATGCCGACACTTTTCTAAACACTATTTACTAGAAGACACTCTGTACCCATGTCTGACTTTATCCATTTCTTTTTTTTTTTTTTCCCTTCAGGATTAACATGCCTATTCCAACCTTTGCCTCTTTGAACCTGAGAGGTAAGCCATTTCTGCTGCTTGAGTTTAGCCAGCTGTTCTATCATTAGTGAAAGGGGCCTGGATAGTTCCTTTTACTCTAGCATTTGAACTTGTATAAATGCAGTTGTGTGTGCGTGGTTTTCTTCGCTGTAACCGCACTATTTGCAATTACTTAACCTTGGGTGGGAGGAGCTACTTTGTTCCTAGGCACAGATACTTTGAAATATCAATACATACATGGTTTAGACGCCTACTGAAGGTGCTTTAAGGGCAATAGGGAGAAAATGGAGATGATTAGCTTGTTATTCAGAGCAGGAGACTTCTTCATACACTAAATTGGGATTCTAAAAGTAGACACTAAAATCTGTTACACCTCATTTCTTTGAGGAGGCACTTCACCTAGACTATTGGTAATAATACATTTTCTTCTGCAGAAACCAACATTGAGTCTCAGCCAATGGTTGACACTCACTCAAAGAGGACACTTCTAATTAAGACTGTCGAAACTAGAGATGGACAGGTTGGTGGTAATTTTGATTTTTATTGCTATCACAGCCGGTTCCCTTAAAATGCTCTTAAGTTTGTCTACCAGTCAGTGCACCCTGTATATACTGTAGCAGGTATTGAGTAGAACAGCATCTGGCAATTTGCTCCGCGTGGCTGAACACACAGATGTAGCCAACAGGCTTCTGTGGAAACGGTCACAAAATTCATCTGACAGCAAAACCTTACGGCTGACAGTTACCTGTGTAGTGAGTATTTAAGTTCAGCTGAGTTAGGAAGTTCTCAAAAGATATGTCAACCAAGACAAATAAATGGCAGTAAACAGAGGTACTTGTTTGGGACAAGATACTGTTTTCAGACTAGGTCAATAAAGCTTAAATGATTTCTCCATATCATTTATCAGCTAGAACTTCTCACTTACACGTGAGACTTGGTACCCATTTGTTCACATCTCTGTGGTACTGGATGTTCCAGTTCTAATTCTAAAAAAACAGCCTTACTATAAAACTTGATGCAAGTACCTCTGTTCTTCAACAGGTTATTAATGAAACTTCCCAGCATCACGATGACTTGGAGTAAAGCTGAAGTGAAGATGCATACCTACTAATGCAGAAGAAATTCTTACCAGCAAGATTTAAACAGTCCATGTCTTAAAGGAAGAAACAGCTTTCAAGTGCCTTTCTGCAGTTTTTCCATGAGCGCAAGATTATTATGCTAGGAAATAGGTCTTAGATCTTGCAAACTGACTCTCCCTGAAGGATTAGAGTTTACAATGGAGTCTAGTTTACAGATAGCAATATCTTGTGCTGCAATACTGTTTTTAAGTATCTGAATTCAATAAAACTGCTTTTTCCAGCACAGTATGAGCAACCTGTCGCTACTTCAATAAATCTTTGAAAAATGGCTCTTGATGTGTTCTAATTTGTTAACTTCATGACTTTCCGGAAAGCCATAACAACAAAATGCTGGAATTACTATGCGGTTGACATCTCCAGTACTGGTTGTGTGAAATGCTGTTTTTTTCAGTTTAACTAGATAAACTGTGTTACTTATTTACTGCTTAGGTTTTGGAACCAACTAAAATGGACAATAACTGGCAGATGCATAATGTATTATATTTCTTATCACTTGAATAAAATATGATACTTCAAGCTAATAAATTAATCTTGCTTCCATGTACCAGTTAACCCAGCCACTAAGAGCTGAAAATGCCCCAAATGCCTTAAAACTTAGCTCTTTAAGACAGGGTAGTTAAGTAGCTGCGAAAAATCCCTTATCTAAGACAGCACCTTTGCAAAGTTAACAGCTGACTTCATGCATTGACTTCATTTTCCAGGAAAGACTAGTTCCCAAAGGCTTGTCTGTGCTACAGAAGCTCAATGAAGGCTTCAGATGGAGTGGGGGGAGTGCATAGAAAAAATAACTTGTCTGGCTGGTGACTTGGCTCCAGCATTTAAACCCCCTTTAAAAAGGAGAGTCACCGTGCTCCGTGTTCTCTGCTGAACGGTGCAGCAGAATGGGGAAGAGGAAACTCCCCTCTGTGAACACTTGGAAGCTTTCTTTTCTCCTGCAGAGCAAGATACTTCTCCAATTAAAACCTAGTCAAACCCTCAGCACAGCTCTTGCCACACAGAAGTAGCTACTGTGGCCTGCGTCACTCCTCCTGTAAGTTTTCACTCGGGTGCAATTTTTGTGGGGTGAGTAAATGCAAACTGGAGTTGATGAGTGAGGATGAATTTGGTTCAGGGTGATGGTAGTAGCTTCAAGTTGTACAGACGCTCTCGCAAGCGCTTGGGAACTCATCTGTAAGAAAAAACTTACTGATTTTCATATAGATAACTTATTCCCATCTGATAGGGAATCAGTTCTTCCCTTTGCTCCCGTGCCTGACTAACGAGCCGCAGTGCGGGCTCAGGAGTGGGGATGCAGTAGGAGCCCACCGTTTCCATGGGTTGTGTGCGGCAGCAGGGCAGGAGCTCTGCAGGCAGGGTGCTGGAGGGAGGGTGGCAGTTCCTGGGGCGTGCTGGGACCCTCTCCAGCCGGGGGACACGGCTCTCCTGCAACTCAGAGAGGGGGGCTGAGGCGTGACTGCAGTTCAACACTTCTGAACCTCCCAGGGAGAAAGGCTCAAGCTGTTCTTCGCAGCAGAAAAGCAACTAATTTTTTTTTTTTTTTTTCAAACAAGGCATGGTGATGCTGCTCCTACCCTAGTTTTCTCTGGTAAGCATTCCCAGAGGAGTTCAGCCTCTCACTCCCACCTCCTGGCGCGGCGGAGGGGAGTTTTCTCCATCACACCGCGCTGGGGCTGACTCTCAGCAAAGCGCACAAACCCATCAGGCTGGGACACGCGCCTGTCCAGCTTGGTGCTTTAGGTGCTCACCTGAGAGAAAAGTCCTGCAGCCAGTCCTGTGTTTGATCTGGCAACTTTCACAGAATCATTTAGGTTGGAAGAGACCCTTGGGATCATCAAGTCCAACCATCCACCCTACTCTACAAAGTTCTCCCCTAAATATTAAAATACACAATATATGCTTCATATTTACAATAACTAGTATATGCTCGTAGCAGTTATTTTCTAATGTGAAAGATTCCTCATGTCATTTCTGGAGATGTATCTCACAGTAGAAATGAACTGGTCATCTTATCTCAAGGCGAACAGAAAATGTATCTCCATCATTCACTATCACTCTATATTGGATGTAAAGTCTAGGCCAAAAATAATTTGTACACTTAATGCTGTTAAATAAAACCTTCGCTTTTTATTCAGTCCATTTTGAATCTCTCTTAATTCTGTTTTCATAATCCCCTGAGTGAAACAATACTTTATTCTATTTCAGTACGTAGGATGTAAGGAAGCTCTGAGATTCTGCTCCTCAATATTCATCGACAAAACATACTCAGCATAAAGAAAAGCTGATTGCCAAGATGTATGGTAAACTACCCTTAGAAAAACCTCCTGGCATTTATTACATCATCTGGACTACACAGGTGCATATCCATCTTCTCACATATTTGGAAAATAAGAACTGCATTCTCCATTCAAATGCTTTCAACTTATTTACAGCTAGATCTGGAGACTTAATATTTATCATCGCAAAGTATAAAGCCAAATGTCCTTTTTCTTCAGGAGCACCAAAGATTAACAGATTAGAATGTTTTCCACATGTCCATTTTACTGTCAAGAGAATATTAAAGAAGTTTTCCAGCTTCCGCAGCTCAGCCAGATGTCAATGGATCCCACAGTGAAGCAAAATTGGCAGAGTAGCCTTCTCATGACCCCGGCATTGTTTTATCAAGGATCAGTTTAAAAGTATAAAGGGCCATTTCTTGCTGAGATCTGTAATGTTTTTCAGCCCTTTTCCCCTGCAATTACACAAAAGTGCTGACTTTGTTGAACTACTGATACGCAGTAGTATTTCTTATGACTTCTCTCACACTGTGCTGTAATTGCTGTTTGTGTTGGCCCAAGAAAAGTACCACGTCTTGTTTCCACTGTACATTTCCGGACTCTGGTTTCAGTAACATCAGTGTAGGATATTGTACTGGGCATATGTTTTGTTGTGTAAACATTGACTGGTAATTTACCCTGTCAGTCTCCACAGTATGGCCTCTAATTACCAGAGGTTGAGGGGCTTCAGATGGACATTTTATAAAATATTTACAGTAGTTTTACTGCTTCTTTTTTTTTTTTTTTTTTCCTTCACTGGTATCTGTGTTCTGAAAATCATTGCCGGAGAAAAAATAAACCGTCAAAAAACATAAAACAAAACCCAGCAACAAAAACAAATGTATTTATTCCTGCACACTTCATTCTGTAGAGGAACTAAAGACTAGGTTCCCAATTAGTTAGGCAAAAGTTAGGTCAATATTGCAGTAGCCATTATGGTATAATAAAGTATTAAATATTTCTGTTTTCTTGCAATTTCATTATTCCCTTTTACATCTTTTGTAACCAAAAAATTAGTATATTATTTCTATCAGTACTTTTTCTTCTTAAAATTCATTCTCACTCAATAGCCCCTGAACTTGCAAACAGCTACGCACGTGCTTAATTTCAGTCAAGACTCAGACAAATGTATTTAACAAATGGGACCACTAAGGTCTTGTTGGCAAACATACCATCTACTGCAAAGATTCAGAATGAAGGAGCAACCTCCTTTTAAGAGCTCTGGAATATATATATTTATATATTTTTTTATATATATAAATATATATATTATATTTAAGAGTTCTGGAATATATATTCATCTATATAATTCCAAGGAAGCAGAACTTTCCATTTTGTGCTAAAATATAATGTCTTGAGTAGAATTCCAGGATGGGATTTAACAGTTAATAACTACAGTAATGTGACCAAAGAAGATGCAATCAAATAGGATATCATTTTGTACATCATAGGCAGTGCGAATCTCTATTTCAAATAAAGTTTTCACCATGATTTTCATCATAATGCAGGAAACTTTAAAAAAAAGTGTGACAGTTTCTCAGCTTCTACTATTCCATTATAACTGGATCAATTTCATAATATTCACCATATTACGATACCCACAAAAGAATCTTCCCTTCCAACACATTGATTAATTAAATAGTAGCATTAAGGTGGGGAGCCACAAAATGTAATCAGTCATGCAATATTTTTTCCCTTATTCTGAATAAAGTTCTTTTTTCAGAAAAACAGTTGCTAATTCCTCATCCTATATGTCAGCCAACAGTAAAGCGAGAACACTTCTTTTGTTTAAAAAGGCATTCCACTTAGCATCTTATCTTTTGCTACAGATGCACATTATATTGCCTTGCTAAGACTGCTTTTATTCTGTTTGCTCAGTTTATTCTTTAGAGGAAAAGATACTACATCAAATTAAAAATTTTTACCTATTGTTGCAACTCTAAGTGCAAGCGAAGTCTTACTGCTACGATCATAGATCAGAGAAAAATCTTTTCTTCTGTAATTGTTTACTTTATGCATTTGAAAGGACTCTGTGTTAAGCGAATCACATCATTTGCCTCTAACAATCTGTCACACCATATAGCACTTGCACTAAGCAACAAAGGAGAAAAAAAATAAATGAACAGGAAAATACGCAAACTGGCAAAAATTATGGAGTGTATAAAACTATCATTCATTTATCTTTAAAAATGCTCAAAAAGGTTTTATTTCTGAAAGCCTGGCTGTTTCAATTTGTACTGTAATATTTCAAAAGGGAAAAGACAAACGACAAATGAATTGACTCGGGAGACTGGTTCAGTGTTGCTTCTGCACGGCACAGACGGCAAAGATGATTGTCATACTTTAAGCACTGCATCAGCTTTGGTTTCTGTCTTAACTGAAGACTCATCTTCGACTTATTCCGCTTATGGAAATGGTTACTTGTTCTCATAGGGCTACAAAGATCCACCCAATGCTCTCATTTAGAGTGAGCGCAGGAACTTCTGTCTGTCTGATCACAGCATCTCCGGATTATCTGCAGTTTAGTTTACCTTAGGAAACACCCTGAGAGCTTCTCGAAAGCCACCTGATGTATCATCTCAACAACAGTCAGCAACTCTCCCCCTTTTATTCTTTGCTGGATGATAACAAAATTGGTTCCGAGGAGCCATAAATATGCAAGAACGGCCAGAGGTTTAGTTCCACCCCCTCAGCACAGCTGTCTGCAGAGCTGCCCAAAAAGGAAGGAAGCATCATCCTGTAAACACTGCGCTTCCCTACTGGAGACACTGGGATTTGTGATTTCCCAGGACTGTTCCTGCTGTGGCTAACTCCTCTCATCCTTGCTTGGGTCTGAAAGCCAGGTTCCACGCAACACCCTCTTTTTCAGGCAGGACCTAGAATAGACACGCTCACCCGTAACAAAAGGTAGTGAAAAGAAACAATCACTTCCAAGTGGGAAGCACTGTAGCGATTCTGTCCTTATTTTACACTTGCTGTTGAAACTTTAAGAAAAAACTATTTCAGGGTAAAAAGGGGAGTCTTTTCCACTGAGTAGAAAAATACAAGACTAAAAGCCATTTCTCTTCTGCAAGCTGATGTGTACAGAGTCACAGACTGATTAAAGTGCAATATGTTTATAGGGAGAACTTCTAAAAACAAGTCAAGCAACTCTTCTAGAAATAATTTATTTTCAAAGTAACATGAAAACTGAATGAGGAATTAAATCCTGAATAAAAATCTGGTTTTAAAGGTACTTAAAATAATTGTATCCTCACCAAACTTTTGAAATTTTTCTTTCACAATTGTTTTAATTATCATGTTGAAATACTGTATGTTATTTCTGCCACTGCACCACGTACCTTTTTCATGTGCAACAGGTAAGCTCAGAACAAAGAGAAAGGTAAAGGAATGAGCATATCACACTCAATCAAGAAGATGACTAGCTGATCACAAAGCCAGATACAGGACCACTGGCACATACTCTCATGTTCTAGATTAGAAAGTATCTAAAATGATATATCCTGGAATCATTATCATAAGTACATTTTAATCACAGGAATGAATAGGTGGTCTAATAAACATAAACCTGGTATTAATCTAGAACATGTTTTAGGTGACTATTTTTTACACTTAGACATTGATTTTTGCGGTGTATTTAAATTAGAAATTAATCTGGCATGATAACCATGTTAGTTACAAAAGGCTAGCCGACATTTTCCATATTCAGATCCTCTGGTAAGCTGCTTAGAGCTTTGCCAATCTTTTACTAATCAAGCAGATAACCTATGGGAAGCATATCTGCCCTGAACTACAAGCGGCCCGGAAAACCTTAGCCGAAACAGTTCAGCTTTTCAGAACAACTTACACGTACACTTAAATGTGTCATGCTAGTAAACAGTGATGGGTTCCTCAAGTCCTCATGTCCCCATGCCTCGAATCAAAGATGCGTATTGTGGGGAGTCCCACCTTAGCTGCAGAGATGGATGCAGTGTCCAGATGTTTAAGGCAGTCCTGTTCACTGCTCTGCAGGGAGATACCCAAGGACGCCAGCAGCACACTCAGAGCTGACCAGAACCTCTGAAACCTCACTTCTGCCACAAATGGCCACTAGGAATGACAGCAAAAATCTCTCTTTTGTGCTGTTAATACACAGGAACTTGTGCTCTTTTGTGGCTATGCATACGTATACACGACCTATAAACTAGACGGAGTCAGGACTGGAACTCAACTCTCCACTGTGTGTGACTCTTGCCACAGCCCCTGGCACGGTTACCAGGCTACCCTGGGCCAGGTAGCATTCCACCCAACAATTTCTGGCACAGTCTGGCAACTAGCACCATTCCAGGACCGTTCACAGGTGTCAGTCTGGAAGTGCTGACGTTGTTTTGGAGGGTAAGAATTTGATTTTATGGTCACAAGCTGTTCATATCAACCGGCCTTGATGCCATTTCATTTGTTGTGAAAGTTGGAAGGCGTGTGAGAGACAAGCAAGACACCACAAAACCAAAAGGCGCAGGTAACAGTTCTGGAGAACTAGCTTGTCTTTTTGTGAATGACAGAGTGCCTACGTGATGCTGCATGAGGCACAAAATCAACCTCCAGACCAACAAAAACTCTTCATTTTCCAGTCATCTTGATAACCTAAACTCTGATTTTCAGGAATTGAGTCAAAAACTGTTGTAAAATAACAGTTATCAGTTCAATTTCTGATTGCTATGCTACAGGCAGTCATCTCATCAAACCTACAGCCAGCCAGTCTCATGTTAAAAAAAAAAACAAAAACCAAAATACTACCTTTTTAATGCGTGCAGTCCAGTTGAGGCACAACAGAAATATGCATGGGGAATCTGACACCAGTGTGCCCTCACCATATTTTTTGTGTATGCTACAGATCAGCGACTTCAGTTTTCTAGTGCTGTATTTTCACAACTCTTAAAAGTACTAAATATTTATTTTAAATTGGGCTTAGCATTTTGAAAACTATTTTATACTAATTTGTTCTATAAACACCTGAAAACCTTTTCTGAAAAGCCTTCTTACATTTCCAGCATTTGGAAGTAATTTGTTTTTAGTCCGAAAAAATGAATGTCTGTCTCTAACAGAAAGAGCTGGATTACTGCCCAGTCCACTTCAGAACTGGATGATGCTGACTCTTACCCATTTAAATAGTCAAGTTAAACAAGACACAGTTGAGATGATAAAAGGAGGTCTCTGAAAAGACTATTGCTCTGGCCATGTGGACTTACAACTATCAAACAATGACTAGGAAAATAGCGAGAGAGGAAAAAATTAACATAAGTGCCAGGGTAAATATTGGGATTAGGTGAATGTAGGATGATGTTCACATCATTCTCCCTTCTTGCCAGTGAGCTGCCAGTAGGATATTTACTCTGCTTAAGCACTGATGGAGACAAAGAATGGCAAAAAGGGATTACAAAGGAGAGGGGATGTACAGGCTAACTGTCTCTACGGAATATTATCCTCAAATGCACCTATAATCTGCTGGGTTTGTATCTACATCATATTTTGTGATATTTTATGTGAACCTTGTTTGCAAGCACAACTTTGCAAGCCTCTTATTAGCTGGCCAAAGGTGAAATAAGACAGAATTGTCTTCTCGTACTCTATTAATACTAATTCCTTTCCCTTTTACAAACTGGAGTTCCAGATACGACAGCAAAAGAAAGATGCAGCAGAACAGAACCTGATGAAGACCGAGGAATCATTTAAAGTAAATTTTCTGAATCTGTTTATTTTTGCATGGGAAGAATTGGATTCATGAGAGGAGAAAGATGCACAGTAATGAAAGCAATACTAGAATGCCTTTTACGTACTGGTCAACCAAATCAGTATGGCCTTAATGGTTCTAGAGTTAATGAATCAGAAAATGATCAATGAAGCTGAAATTGGAATGTACCACTGACACTGAAGAATGAAATGTGCAAATGAATGCCACTTACACGATGGGAAACTCAGATATGCAAGCATTTAAGAAGTGATTAGGAAATCTACAATAAAACAGCACTCCAAGAAAAAAGCAGAAGCAAAACTGCAAACAGAAAAAACCAGAAAAAAACAGCGTAGAATATTTGGGCCAAATAAATTCTTTCTATATATCCACAGCTTCAATGCTATTAGTACTGAAATTATCTTTGGCTTTAAGATAGAAAACTAAAACCACTTCAGATTTTATTTCTCTACTTGCTGCAGCAATTTCTCCATTCATCTTCCATTTAGTCCTGGGGTGATGAATCTATACGAACTTGCAGAGATACAGAGAGATGTGTAGATGTGCATGAGAAATTCAAGGTTTAAAAATGTTTTAAAAGACAGTTGAGGTTTGATTGTAAGCCAAAGGGAAGTTGTGTGTACTGCTCCAAGTCAGCCCTAGTGAGGGAATTTGGAGACGAGAACAATCTATAACTGATGAAGGATCTCTTGGTGCGATTAGTATCTTGAAACAGACTTAGACTTGAGGTTTGTTGGGTCAGTAACTAGGGTTGAAAGCTTCTGAAATGCAGTCATCATATTAGAGGCAGCTAGAAAAATGTAGATTTCCATTATTTGTTAATCATTTACAATATCCTAAGTTTCATTTGAAATAAAAAACCAAAAGACCACAAAAACCATGCAGGCTACGTATTGGTATATGCACATAAATACATCTTTGCCTCAGGAATTCTGGCTGCTATTTCAGTACACAATAACAAATATATTCCCTTTGCTATCCTAGAAAGTTAAAAAAAAATATCTTTAAACCAAGTCTACTATTTAATTTTTTTTTTTTCTGGTAGTAATGTAACATTTGTGAACTATCAGGCTATCAAGTTTTTCTGAAGCATAGGGAGAAAGATCAAAAACTTTCAGCTCCTCAGAAATTGCATACTTTGCACATCCTGCAAAAAGCAGCAGAGAGCAATAAAAGTAGGGTTGCTACTTCTTTTGTACTGATCTGAGAAAAGAGCAGGGGTGGTATTGCCTATTCACTTGCTTACTTTCTTATTTTGCTGAAATTACAGGCAACAACGTAAAACCAGTACCTATAAAAAGGCCAAAAAAAAAAAAAAAAAGAACAGAGAAAATACTGGAAAACATCTCTCAGATTTTCAGTATGAATGCCTATGTTTTCATTTTCTTCCCATATGTAGGTCTGATTTATTCATTTGTGCAGTATGTTTTTTCACTTACAAAAGTAACTACCTGACTGCTCATAGTAGCAACATTATTTGACAAAATGCAAGTGTTTTTCTACTTTCCTCCTCTTAAGCTTTCTTAAGCACACACCCTCTTCTTAAGCTTTTCTTCACAGAAACCATGCAGTCTGGTATCTTTCCACAATTCACCTGCCATTTTCCATCTAAATTATCTGCTTTCAAAAACAGTGTTATTCACCTCTGTCTTGTTAGCTTTCAACCTTAAACAATTTTACTCACTCTTTTCTTTCCTAATATAAGGGGGAAGAGGGGGGAGGAAGCAAACTGATGTTTTCTAAAGAATTATGACTAATAGCTCTTATAGTTTGCTGACAAATAATTCGAAAGTATTGTTTGCCCTTTCAGACCCAGAAAATACCTGGTAAGTGCCTAGGATAAATTAGTTCCTAGAGAAATCCAAAAGCTGAAAGCTCCAGGAAGAACCTTATTTAGAAGGACAGGCATGCTGTAATAAACAATCTCTTGCTTTACCTAAAATAATGTGTATTTCTGTACTCTTACTTTTGGCCCCACACTTTTTCTTTTGCCTGTTTTAGAATATAACACAAATTTACACTTACAAATTGTGCTAGCTATTCTGTTTCTCACAATGGAAATGTAAAATTTGAAAAGCTCAATTTCTACAAGTTAGAACAATTGCCCTTAACGTGAGCATTAAGGCATTGCAAATCATTTCTTTAAGCAGGAAAACCTGGGACCCACAGGCCAATAATTCCAACAGCCCTGCTGATGGGTGCTTTCCAGCTTGAAGAAATTCCGTTTCATAACTGCATTTGTTTCCTGCCATTTAGCCAACTTTCCACTTATTACACGCCTCCACGCCTTAATATTAACTTCCAGCGCAGAACACTGTAAATTGTTTTCTGAAAAATCAAAGCATATGATGGCCACTGTACATCCTTTGTCTCCTTTGGCAGTGACTACATCAAAGAATTCCAGCAAAATACTGAAGCATGACCAGCCCTTCCTGAATCCTGTGCAGCTATTCTCAGTCAAGTCGTTTTCTAAGGTTTCCCTATCTGAACCTTCTGGAGATCTCTGTTAAATCTTCTGCAGTTTCCTAGCAGATCTTTGCACAAACAGGAAAGGAAAGCGAACTTCTGAGGTTTGCTGAAACCTTTCCATTTCTAAGTGTCTCTCAAAATAGGAATGCAAATATATTAACATTTTTCTCAAGTTCCCAAAAGATGTGCATGCTTCATACATCAAGTCTTTCCCACCCTTTCCCACATTGTGCTACATAAATTCTTCAAAGCGCTAGGTTGTGCAGGGGAAAGGAAATGGAGTGTTACAGAACTCACGTAACTTGATTGGGCATGTATGTATTTTGATCACTTGCCCACTCATACACCTTAGCTTTTTTAATCTCAAAATTACATTCTATACCAAACTTCAAATCTATTCAGTTTCTGAACTTCAACTTCAAAAATAAATTTGAAATCTAGACTTCATAAAAATAATTTGTACTTCTCCGATGCTCCTCCTCCGTAGATTTCTTTTAGCATTTCACAAACTAAAAGAGATGAGCCTTATTACTCTTTTACAAATAAAAAATTGAATAAAAGTGATATGCACGGTGACATATAAAATCAAGAAAAGACAAGACAATATATTATGGTTCCTGCCTCCCGCACCTCATTAATTTTACACAATACCTCCCTATTGGCTTAAAAAAACCCTGTCTATAGTGCAGCGTCCAAATTTTAACTAAAACTATTATGACTGTTAAAAATTAGTTTAGATTTAAATAATTTCATTGCCAGGCAGTAGGTACCCCAGCACACTGCTGATAACAAAACAAAGTCCTTGTGGTATTTAATGTATTATTCAAGCAAGAATTTTGGCAGCCCACTACATCCAAGTTCATTTCCTCAATTACCATGTCACTCCCCCCAAACAGTATTTTTTTTATTTGTGTAGCAACATAAAAATATAGCTAGACTGCCTTCCTCAGCTGGAAAGTTCATATTCACAGTTCCATAAGAAATTCCTAGCTCAAGCCTAGCGCAATGGGTATGTGCAAGGCTCACACTTTTTCATGGTTTTTTATTTATCTTTTCTACCTTGTAAAAGAAGTGTCAATTTATTCTACTGCACTATAGCTCTGAATGATTGTGCTTTGTGGGGAATTAAAAATAAAGCATTTCTTACAAATAAAGAATGTCTTTATTTTTTTCTTTTTGCCACCATCTTGAACGTTCAATTTTAGGTTGCTAAGGAGCTAGACAGGAGTTGAGAGGCATAGATGAGTAAGCAAACTTATGATCCTACCAATGGTCATTAGGAAGAAGCTGTTGAACTACCAATGATGAACATAACGCACAGGAGTCAGCGGCAGATAAAGGTGGGAGACGGGACAGAAAAATGTAAATCTTTATTGAAGGCATGTGCATACACTTTGTTCTCTGTTTTATGGGGAGAAAGTGAAGGAATTCAGATGTTGGTTTAAACCCAGATTGGAGGCAAACAAAAAGCAGTCCTAAATTTTGATCCTCCGAAATGGTGATCATTTATATCACCGCATAAATAAATGTGCATACCTGAATTAACAATGCTTTGAGTTAATCCTGCTTTTTTTGTTCTCCCTTAAGGTCTTTGTTTTGTTACCCAGCATGCTGTGGATTTTTTGATTGCTGTTTCATACTCGGAAAACCAGGGAACAAATGGTTTTTAGCTTTACTGTTTTACTTGTATCACGTCCTCAAGGCTCTCTTCTAATACAGCATTTCGCAACAAAGCTCATTTTGTTATAAAATGTGGATTTTATTTCAAAATTCCTGTTTTCTGAAAAAAGAAAACACTAATAAAAAGTAATTTTATTTGGCAAATCATCCATCTCATTCGTTTCATTGCGTCCAATAAGGTGGAAATGATTACACAAGGTGGTAAAAATCCTTGCTCCCTGTAAATCATTAGAGTTTTATGCCTGTTTTCTCTAAGTTAGGATTTGATCCCAGTAGGGCAAGGATCAGTTTATATTAATGAATTATGCTAGTGATTTGAATTTGATGAAGTTCTATGGGATTACCATGTGATTGTTTCATTCATTGGGGTATCACTACCAGCCAAAACTCCTCTTTGCCTCATAGCATATTCTTTCCCATGTTCGGATATGTGCTATGAAAACAGACAAAGCTATTTCTGGCAACTACACAAGGAGTGCAAGAAAAGAGTTCTGTATCACTTCCATTAAAAAACTTCCCCTTTCTTACCCATTCTGCACACGCTATGGGAGTCAATTGTCAAGGTAACTCAAATCTCTCCAGATCAGTGGTCTACCTTCTTGGGGCCTCTCCAGCACAGAAGTTTCCTGACCCATCTTTTTACCCTTCCTTGGAGGTCTGTAATAATTTCCTATAAACGTTTTACTACTTCTTTTAGCTACATTTTGTGTTTGTCACATTAGCTAACCCACATATGTAATTTTACTTAAAATACCACAACCTCTAACTAGATCACCACATCACTTCCTAACTTCTGAATTTGTCTCTTTGTTAAATTGTATACTCTGATATTTTTATATTAAACCATTTAACCAAGAGCCAGTCATGTTTGTACTTCAAATGTTTACTATTTTGTTCTGAAACATCACTTTGTGTTCCTCACATTTTTACACAGATTCTCTTTGTAAAAGAAAGTGAATTTCCTTTCTCTGGGCAATGCTTTCTATCTATATTATTCACTTCAACAACTTAAAAAATTACTTATCCTTTAAAAGTTGGCTAATCTCTCTTCCATCTTTCACTACCTATCCTTTTGCTAAAACAACACACATAAAACTGAATACTAAAATTACAGGACTACTTCCCTGCTAATTTCTTATACAGATACGGCCTGTCAGTTCTAGATGACTTTGGATCAGCCCCAAACAAAAGAAAATATTCTGGGTAGTATAACCCTGCACGGAACAATGTGATCTGTATAAAAAATCACTTACTGAATCACCAGCACCTCTTTCCACTCCTAGGAGATCTCCCATCGAAGCAATGCCTGAATTAGTGCAGAGTGATTTGTGGCTTTCCAGCTGTCATTCATTAATTCTTAGGAAATACAATACACAGTACAATAGTACTCGGTCTGAGGTTGTAGTCTGCAATGGAGAAGAGTGTAATTTGCCTGCCCAACGTTCTTTAAAATTGTTTTCAAACGCTAACTGCAGCCCATTATTTCTATAACCCCTCAAACCCGTTTCACTCCTGATGAAATATCGTGTCGGTCGCGCAGACCCATAAGGAGGAAGAGTAAGCGATTGCGTCTGTGGAGAGTCCGGTCTATGAAACGAAGGGCTGAGCTGAAGACAAGGGGCTTGACTCCAGTCCTTTGCCATACGTGTATCTTTGGCAGAGAGGAGAGGGCAGACAAGCCTGACCTCAGGCAAGTGGCCTGGGCACTCTGATCCACCAGCTTTGGCGCTTTCCCACACGGCTGACTGGTAAAAGTTGGCCTGTTTTAGGAAAAAGTATTGCTTAGCTACCATTCATCACTAACTGCCTGCTTTCCTTGCCCAGAGACGGGAGAGGATGCTGTTGACGTGTGGGCCCCGTTTGAGGACCCAAGAGCCCGGGGACCTACCTTTAAGAGCGAGGCAAGGAGCTGCTTGCACAAAGCCAGTCAGAGAGACTGTGTAATGCCTGCTTCATCAAGGACTTCTGGCCAAACCTATGACAAGTTCAGCTCAGCCAGAAGAACACCGCACCTTTAGACATGCACTGGAGCAGAACTTGAGCACACAGGGAAGTCTTCTGGTGGGTCTCAGGCACCCCTGGCTTTCCAGAAATACGAGAAGGCTGCATAGGGATTTTTTATTTTTTTTTTTAAGGTCTATCGCTCTCTTAAATTTACATGTTAATTACCCTGAACAGCACATTAGGTACCTAAGAGCTTTTTTTTCCCCTTTAACTCTTACACAGTTGATTTAAGAAGTAAATAAAAAGATAGGAGCAGGAGCTAAACCTGAAACAAGAATCACTTCTAACAAATACTGGGGTTAACGAAGCATAGCCATCATTCAGTGTTTAGTAGGCACCATGACAGCCATCATTTTAAGGAAGGACTTGAAAAACAATGTTTCAAGTATTTTCATGGTGAACTCCTCCCATGCTCAGGGGTTTTCATGCTTTTAGCTGTTACATCTGCAACTGAAGCTAACTGTTAAATTAGCAATTTATTTATCCCATGGTACATATGCACATATTTTCAACAGTAAAAGTGTGTAAAGGTCAAAGAGAATACTGTGAGTAAAAGCTAGAGCCTTTTTGACCAGATTTTGCCACTCAGCATTTAATCAAATACCTGCAGAGATTCACGTAATGAAACATTTCCCGGTTCCTTGGTGTTGCTTGTATCATTAATACTGTTAACACACTGCTGTTATTTCTAAACAACATAATATGAGCTCTGCCAAAATAACAAGTCAGGACAAAGAAAGCTGACCTTAAAAATGGCTGCGTGAATTGCAAGGAAGCAGAAGATGCCATTAAGTATAAAATAGAAGGTCTAAGATTTGTAAACAGTTTTTGATTCAGTAACATTTAGTGAAAATAAGCCTCCTTAGGAATGCATATATACATTAAGGTATTTTTCAAGTTTATATCTTTACAAAAACTACATTAGAACTTATAGTCTGTTTCTTGTACTGTGTCCTATTCTTAAAAATATATAAACACAAAGAGAAAAGTATCTTTTATGAAAATTCATTATTTCTGATTATTTAACCGCAGATTTGAAAGAAGATTTAATAGGATATAAAGTTTTTGCTAATCTTGTTTGGAAGGTATAACTGACAAACAAAAAAAAGCATATTGACTACATGTTAACAGAGATAAACTTATCTAGATCACTCTGTCTGTGTACATAGTTGCATTCAGATGTATCCATCTGAAATCAAGATGTAATTATGCATGATTCTATTTTATATTTAGACACCTCTGTAAAACAGAAATTTTAGTTCAGTGAACAATGAACATACAGGTGTTCCCAAGTGGAATCTAAGACATCAAAAAAAATTATATTTTAACTCCCTCATTTATGCAAGAGTAATGAAATATAATAATCACCACTGTTTCTTCATGTCTTTGCATGTAATTGAAGGTAGTAAGTAGATAAGAAGTGAAATTTTTTTTGGAAAAGCATCGGCAGTAATACCTGTAGACAATCCAATGTGTGAGCAATACCTTCTGAAAGTTGACTGAGTGCCTCCTTCCTTTTCTAGTAATTTCTTTAAGGCTGGAATTTTTTTAAAATCGTGCATTTGAATTAAACTGAGACTACTACTATCATGTCTATAAAAGGAGAACCTGAGTTACCTGTATGGCTGTGAGGATATTGGCTAACGCCTGGCCATACGTGTCATGACAGTGAACAGCAAGAGCACTCAGAGGAATTTCTTTCATAACAGCTTCCAACATTCTTTTCATACTTCCAGGAGTCCCCACACCGATTGTGTCCCCCAGAGAGATTTCATAACAGCCCATACCGTACAGCCGCTTAGACACCTGATTAGAAACAGAGAAACATGAAACGATCAAGGAGAAAGAATACAAAATACGATCAAGAACATACATTAAAAAGGACACACTGCTGTACAGGTTTCAAGGTTTGACCCGCCGAGGTGGACCTATGTATCAGAAACCCACTATTCATTCTTGAAAATTGTCACCCAAGAAGAACGTCCCATAGATGCTCTTACTTTAAATTCATAGTTCTGCTTCTGTACATGGAATAATCAACCAAGCCAAATCCATCAAAAACTTGCTTTTTGACTCTCCCACAGAATCCAAATAAGCGAGATTTTACACTATGAATTAAGTTTCTGTCAAGCCCTTTCCCAACATTTTCATGTCTCTGGGGATTTCCCAGCTGTTTGGTTTTCTCCGTGTACTTTTCAGTTTACAAGTTTTGCAGGGTAAAGACCTGCCCTTTTGTTTCCTTATTACACAGAGCCAAGCACATGGCTGAACTAAGACAATATATAATTAACAAGAAAGCTGATTTTGCTTTCCCTGGGCACTGAAAACATCAATGAAAACCGAAGTTTTAACATCTAGTTAATACTAATTCTGCTTGCTTTTCATGAAATCAAACATTAAAATACTAACAAAGCAAAACTGTAACTTAATTAACATTCTAGTCTTTAGAATTTTTCTTAGCACCAAACAAAACCCTATGCAAATAGTTCTTACTTATGTAAGTAGAGTCCTAAATGTTTCTGGAATTACACCTTTAGGAGTTCTTTGTATGAGTAAGAGATTTGAGGTCTGGCTTCATAATGTTTGTACGAAGAGAGACATACACTCCAAAGCACAAAATTATGTTTGCACTAAAAATACTGCTTTAGAAATAGAATGTAGAACCTTTCCATCTTAGTTTTGTTGAATTTATTTGGAAAGGGTTTCACCTTATTTGTTAGTTGCTGAGTATGTTTGTCCCCTTTAGCATTCCCCACTGCGTATCAGCAATCCCAAAAGGCCACTCCACTGGAATGGAATCCCAATCTGGAAATTAACTGTTTAGAAATGAAAAAACACGACCCTTTTCCAAGACATCTTCAGTCGCGCTGCACTCTGCTGTTAAAGCAATTCCAGGACTTCATCAGAGGGATTGCTGTGAATGTGTCTGAGGAAGCTGACAAAGTGCTGCACCAGCGGTCTCGGAAGTGCTGGATTAATATTGCTGTTCACTTAATTCAAAGAACAGCTGAAAAAGAACTTCAAGTAGTCTGAATTGTTCTGCTTAAAGCCTGGAAGTGCTATGACTATTGCAAACTCTTTGTGCCTTAAAGTCAAAGAGCCCCTGGTTCGCATCAGCATAAATTCAATATAAGCTTTAAGAAAGGGACATTCACCAGATTGCAAAAAAGATTCTACCTTGCAGCACATTTTTATGTCATCAACAAGGGCAGGTGTTTAACTGGACTACTGTTGTAAGAAAAAAAAATACATCACCTGCAGTTAGTGGTTGATTACCTCTAGTTAATCCTCAAACTTCAGTTTTTGTTTAAGATCAGGGTAAAAGACGCAGACTGCATTTTTTTCTCATGTTCTTTTTCATTCAAGATTGGAAGTTTTTCTAGATGAGCATTTTAGTGATGACAAACAGACTATATAAACTGCTAGAACTCATGTGGCATTCACTTCTTTCCCATGCTCAGTCCTTAGGTCTTTCAGCTTCTGAAAATGAAGTTCTGAAGGATGAAAGAAGAGAGGGGGAAACTCTGCTAACAAGCTGAGTATCATCACTGCCTTGTCATGATCTAACCTTAAACTGACCCTTTAGAAGAGATGTATATTTAATGTCAAGAAGAATGTGCATGCTTGGAAGCAGAATGGGAGTTTTTCATATTGGATTTTCTATCCTACCATAGTAGGAGGCAGCCCATTAGTTATAGCTTTGTACGTTTTCAATGTGGATTTTTGGGAGGAGGGTGGGGGAGAAGAGAACACACTGTTTTGTCAGTGCAGTCAGAATGTGATTACGAGCTTGCAGCTTTGTTGATTGAACAGGGTTGTGTTGTGCACCACCGAGTGGTTTTACTATGCATGAGTCTTGTGCTACTCCCCTTGGGAGCGCTGCCCTGACACCAGGCATTGATCAAAACGGGAGTTGGTGACCCAATACCACAACCCCTTTGGCATGTGAACAATCCTACTGCTGGAAATAATATCTAAAACTCTACTCTTAAACTGAATACAAAAGGTCATCATCGAGTTACAGATGATTTTAAGCAAATAACAACATAAAACCACACTGCAGTCCTTGTGCTGTCAGGGAAACTTTGTAATAATCCAACAGCTTTCAAATGAGAACAGGCACATTTTCTGTAGCCTGCTCAGCTTGTACGCTGGATAATACTTAAATGAATTCACTGCTCTAGGTTAAAAGGAAGTGGAGGAGAGAATGAAGTAGGCAGAAAGACAGAAACAGTCAAGTATATGACAAAGACAATGGACAACACAACTGGCTTCCAGGATGTCACACGGTGCTTCCAACAAGTTTCAAGCCTTGCAATTTGCAAACCACGGGATGAGAAACGGTTAAACAATGACTCCAAGAAATAGCAGAGTGATAAAAAAAGGACTATGCCGTTTATTTTAATAGATATGGTTGGAGTTTTTTTAATAAAGAACCGTATGGATATACCAGATGGGTTCTAGAACGCTGAAAGCATCTGAAGTTTGCACTCATTAGATAACTATGTGTGAAACAGTTATGTACCTAGTGAGCTAGAAATGCACGTCGTCTGGTAGCAAAACCTCTCCTAATTGGGTTTGCTTCAGTTAAAAAATCTTTTGCTTAAAAAAAAAAAATAATAATTGTCACTGTCATTGACTTTAGACTGACACCTTCTTTAGACGGAAGAAAAAAGTCTAAACCTTTCAGTAATAGCTGCTGATTGCAGTGCAGTCAAGGGAGTCGCACACTCCCATCCCAAGAAAGATGACCAAAGTTGCGGCTCTCTGAAAAGGTTTAGCAACGTGGCCAGTAATTTTGATAATTCTGATTCAGCAAAGGGTGGGTGCATGTGTTTATGTAAAATCCATTAACAGCTAATCCAATGCTTCTATATAAACATCAGGACTTGCTGAATCTGGGCCTCGGTAACTTTAGTGTGGCAGCTTTTATTCTTAAACACATACACGATGGTGCACAGGTACCCAAGAAGACGCTTATTAGGATGAAGAAAGAAAATAAAATATCTGTGGGAAGTAAAAGTTTGCAGGTTTGGAACATTAAGTAGCACTCCCACTGGCAAACTCAAAAGGAGCTCTTCTGTGCAGGGAGAGTAGTTAAAAAACAAGCAACACATGGAAAGAAGCCTGTTGGGGAACATGATATTGCAGTAAGCAATTTACCAACAGCACAGCTGAATCTGTCATCACCGCTCCAACTAAAGCTGTGTCATTTCTAACTTTCACTTCATATTAAACCCAATTAATTTAGAAATACTGAGTACCTTCCAATTTAGCTTTTTTTTTTTTTTTTTTTTTCAAAGAGAGTGAGTATATGTGGCTGCTGTGGGAGAAGTATTATCACAAGTTCCATCTGGAATGTATACTAGAAGATGCAGGACAACAGGACCTGAAAGCCACACACGAAGAACACAATATATCAGAAAAATGTTGACTAGCTGCTAGTGCTACAAAGGAAAAAAAAGTGGTTTGGAGATTCTGCTAGATCACCAAAAGTAGGTGATTAAGTGTAACAAAGTCGACAAGTCTTTCTCCAGAAGGAAGGCCAGCATCTTCTGACTTGTGCCTCTTGAATTCTGTCCACTTTCTTCTCTATTGTTCATTTCAGCTTCCATGCCCTCTTTGCCTTCCTGCAAAATTTAACACTTGTGTATCACCTGTATCTTTCTCTGCTAGAAAAAAAGGCTGGACTGACATCGTCCTTCTTCTCCTTTATACTAAACGGGAAAAGTGGCTGGGGAGGGAAGGTGCCGCTTATTCCACCACAGCAGTAGAGCAAGTTAAGTCGTAGGAAATCATGTTGGGGATGAGTTTTGGTTCCTGTGTCAATCACATGACATCCAACGGACACACAATGTCATAGCAGTGACTCTAACCACTGACAGCACAGTATGCTTATGCCTCTGCAAGAGGTTGTGCTGGAAATCATCTCATACTACATGGGCCACTGACACATGCTCTTGAGTCTATTTTGTTAAGCATGTCCTTACCTTTTCTTTGGAGGAAACGGCACATATTTTTCCTTATGATGGATAACAAACAAACACACTATTTTCCTTAGATTTGACTGCATATGGTTGAGTGAGATTATGCACCCAGTTCTACTATTAGCTATGTTTTGTGTTTGTTCTCCTTAATTATTATCCAGTAAAGATCGTATTAGGATTAAGTAGAGAACATTACTTATAGACATTCTTAATGTATTTTTGATTCATTAAAAAGACAAGCCAGAAGTTCACACTTACTTCTGCCACTTTAGCCGGTATGATGTTTCCTTCATATGGGCATCCCAATGCACAGGACACATACCTACAATAAAAAGACAAAACAAAGATACTTCTGGTTTATATATGTGTATCTGTATCCATCCATGTTACACAAAAAATAAACGTTAAATATAATTTTGATTATTTAAGACAGTCAATGTGGAGTAAACGTTTGAATGAAAAGATTACATCAGACGAAAATAGCCATTTTATGAATTTTCCTTTTAAATGACAGAACAGAGATTCATCGCGTTATTTATGCTCAAAGTATGTTACAAGTTGTAAAGGACCGACAAAGCACCCAAGCTAACGCTACTGCAGGACACTTCAAATTTTCTTGGTTTTTCTTTCTGAAGCTTTAATAGCCAGGTCAATTTTTTCCTTGCCTGGCCCACACAAGGTGTTCAGAGGAAGGGAGCACTTTCTTCCTTGTACTAGCTGCCCAGATCATAGAAAGCAACACATGGACGCAAGCAACTTGTAACAACCCCACCATCTTGTAAGTCATTGGATTGTGCTGAATGGGGTAGCTTTCCCCCTCTACCTCCGTACTGGCATTTTTGCCCCAGAAGAATTATAGCTCCATGGCAAGGTGTACTTTAGGTATGCCTTGGGACGCGAAGAAACTGAGAAGCCAGGCTGCGTCTCCCAGCAGCTATCGGCTCCACAAAGCACAAAAATTGAAAGCCACAACCAAGCCCCCATTGTTCAGTCTCAAAGCTGTGTTAGCATAGAATTTGGTTTAAGTTTCCTTTTTTTAATGACAATTAAGAGCCATGGAATTCCAATTAAACTTCTAATTGTTTATCTTAAATTGATTAGGAATAGGATTAAACTAACCAGAAACAGCCATTCAAAATCAAAATAAGTGTGGCTGTAGAGGGATTTACAACAGATTCAGAGGCAGGCAGAGCCCCAGTCCCAGTGGGAGGTTGCTCAACTGCTTAATAGAAGAACAACAGCCTTCATTAATCCCCCATCATTCCTCTTCCCTCAACGCTGAAGGATATAATGTAAAATTATACACTGTATAATGCAAACGGGATTGAACAGATGCCAGTTTGTATGCAGTCAAGGTCCGCAGGGTAAAGGATGTATTGTTTCTTTTCAGTTGAAGGAGAAACTGATTGATAGAATGTGAAATTAGGATGAGTAACAGGCAAAAACAACTTGTGAAAAAAATGTCAACATTTTAATGCGCATAACATATTCCATCCCTTCTATGAAGGTACAGTGTTGGCACACTGGAAGGAGCAGTAAGAATGAGGCAAACCTTGAACTTAAAAAGAACTTGATTAGCTCTGACAAAGAAATGAAAATTAATTTTCTTTCCACAAAAATGGTTAGGTCCATTACATCCTGCTCATAATTTTAGTCCAGATGCCTACTAGGCATGATTTCAATTATCTGTATGTCATTATGAAAACCATGTTTTTGAAACTTGGCCATAGACTTCATTAAATATCACCCCCAATTTAGATGTCACTGTTTAAGTTTCAAAATTCTAAATTTTCTTATCTACATTAAAGATAAAAAAAGTAGCTACTGTTAACAGTTAAATACCGCCCTGCTTTTCAGTGACACGGAACTCAAAAACAATTCAGGATGTTTTCCATAATTTTTTTTAAGGCATGCACAGCTTTTCAAATGAAACCAAGCATGAAAAATTTCAGACCCAAAAGACTGCTTTTCATAGAACACTACGGTGCCTAGAGGTAGTGAATACACGGACTTTTACTGCAATTATTTTGCAACATCAGCCACAGCGCTTATTCTGAAGTGAGCAAGATCAGTACTAAATACAAAGTAAATGCAAAACATGCAGTACATATATGCACGTTCCCTTTAATTATATATATCTTTACATGTTCCTAACGGCTACATATGTTACATCAAGAAGACGTGCATTTGGTAGTGATAAAATGACATCTGGAATGGAGTAGGGCAAACAAAAGTAAAAGCAGGCCAAAAGGTATCTAGAGAACAAGGGAATACTCCCTGTGGTTCACACCAGCAAGCAGAAACTCGCTCTGAGCTCACATAATTCAGCTGGGCCTGCTGGGGTACGAAAGTATGTGGTGACCTGAGGAATCTGCCTACTACAACGTACAAATCTGTTTGAGATTACGAACTCTCCGCACGCTTACACCATTGTGACCAGACTGACATTTTAAACAAGGAAAATATGATAGATGTAATCTATCTGGGCAGCTGATATTCAATATTAAACTGGAGAAAATAGGGATTACTGAAAGAATTTGACAGGTAAAGGACTTCCTACCAGAGAGAGAACAAAGTCCTGTGGAGAATGAAAGAACTGGGTTTCAGTAGAGTTCATCAAGGATGACCTTGGCAGAATTTTATCTTACATTTTGATTTAATAAATTGGCATGAAAAGCAGAGATGTGGTGATAACATTACATTTCCTAGTACTGTCAATACAAAAAAATCCACTGAGATTCCATGGAGAAAGGACAAGAGCAATAGAAATGGGACGCGGTAAGCAGCAATGACAAAGAAAGCTTAAAGTGAGGCTGTAAAAGAGTAAAATGCACTCCAAAAATATATATCAGGATAAACATTTTTAATAGAGGACATAAAATATGAATTCCATTTGACAAGGTCTTGCTATATTCTTATTGGAAAGAAGAGATACCATTTGAGTCATTTGTAGAAAAAGTAATGCAAGCTTTTGAAAGGAGAAAACAGGCATGTCTACGTGAAAGAGGGAAGATAATCATGTGTCTGGTCTGAGCATTTGCCAAGACACATAGACTTAAGGCAGCACCAGGTGGGATGCTTTCTAATTGCATTTGTGTGGTTCCCAATTAATAAGTTTAAGTGAGAAGAAATAGGTTTCGATAGGAAGGTAGATCCATTATCTACAGATACGTTTGGTTGTTACATTTTCTTTTTTCTGTATGCATTAAAAGCACAAGAGAATCCAGCAGAGCTCCAAAAACCTCCACCCACAACCCTCCAGAAATTGGAGACAACTTTGGAGAATGTGCTGAAGAACCACTTAGAAAGAAGAAAATTAACAAGACAGAGGCACGAAGAGCAACAAAAGACACAAATTTAAAGAAGAGTCTAGTCAACTGCAGCAAACACTACTGACAAGTCAAGAAGAATGAGGACAGACTACTGTTTCTGAGATATTGCCATCAGGGAGTTTGGTGAGAGCTGTTGCAGTTGCAAGCAAGGAACAGAAGCCAAAGCGTAGGAGTTATAGGAGGGAATCACAGAAGAGGGTCTCCAGACAGTAATTCTAAACAGCGCCTTCAATGAGCTTAGGAATGAAGAAGAGATAGGCGATGAGGTACGATATGAAGAACCAAGTAGGGTCAAAGGTGCAATTGTTAAGAGGCAAACGCTTGCTTTTATTGCAGTGGAAAAGAATCGGAGGACAGCGAGAGGTTAAGAAACAGAATCAGGGAGGGGAGAACTAAGAGGAAGAACAGAACACGGGGTCACTGAGGCAAGCAGAAGGGGTACAGATGGAAAGTAGACAAGAAACTCCTGCTGCTCTGACAGTGGAGGAGAAAGAGGAAAGATTAGGGGAGGGGAGGGAGAAGAGAGTGACAGAAGGAAGAGCATACTGTATTCTTCCTTAGGAGAAAAAGCAAGATCCTACATGAAGAAAAGCAGCAGAGGGAAAACCAGGGAAGAGTTTGAGCAATGAGTTACAGGGGCAACTGGGATTTAATTTGGGGATTCAATTAAGTTGGAGAATACAGCTGTTGTCTAAAAAGATGGCAGGAATGAAGGGGAAAAAAAAAAAAAGACTGTAATGAAAACGACTGTCTTGGTCTCAGGATATTCACCAGAGACACTTCACAGTATAAGAGCAGAAGCAAATATCTGGGAGTTCACAAAGCAGACTCTGCAATGGAAGTGTTTAATTCTACGTATGTGCTTAAATCTTTGCTGAATCAAGGCCAGAAGTCTTAGTAGCTTAACTACGTCTTTAGCATGCAAGCAAGAAAAGAGCCCATGCAGCAGAGGTGGAAAGAAGGACCTGCAATAAATGCACGTTATCTATACAGCTGTTTTGAGAACACCCGGGTAAACGCTGTTTTGCTCACTCAAGCTCTGTGAAATCAGAATTCCTCCCTTTAAATAAAAAGTGTTAAAAACAAGTTTTCTACTTATTTCACATGGCAGAGTTTACTTAGTATCTCGCCTGTTCTACAGATTTCTCTGCAGGTGAGTATCATTTGGTTTTCTCCTCAATTGTCTTCTGTGCACACAAAAACAATTAAAAAAATAAACCCCGACAACTTTCCAGTGTAATATTTTGGACAAAAATGCTGAACAGCCTCTGGGGATGGGGAGGGAGAAGGAAAAGGAAGAGAGTTTTCAATTTCTTCCAGTAAGCCAAAACCAAATTGCAACGTTCCACAAATGGTATAGACAGTATAAGGTCCCCGCGATCAAGGTCACCAGGAATGGTGATAATCACCACACCAGCCCAACAACTGCGAAGTGCGGGATGTAAAACCACAAACAGGGTAAATGAGCAAACTTTTCATAGCCGAAGTGTGTTAAAAGGCAACTGAATCCAAGCAGAAACTGAACTCCGTGTTGTAATCAGCCCTTTGTCAGCTTGTTTCAGCGAGAGTTCCAGAGCCAGATCCACAGCTGCTACCACAGCTGGAAGCACGGAGCCTCCCGAGAAGCCAGTTGCAGACTCAGATGCTGCTGTTTCCTGTTTATTATTATAGTGTAAGTTCGCATATAATTTACCATGTTCGCTGCAGATGTATTTATTTTTATTGGATGTTCGTGCTAAAATGTATATGCCTATCATTTGGTGAATTCATAATATTAAGGTTGATATATTCTGTCTCTCCGCAAAGGAAGCCATTTGTTAAAAACAGGCAATCTTTACTGTAAGGAGAGGGGAAATACAAAGGAGAGAGGAGGGAAAGGAGATTCTTCCAGAAACAGGATCTCCAAGCCAAGCTCAAAATGTGTAAATAAGGCCAGAATTTTTTTTCCACATTTGATTTAAAAAAAACCCAAACAACCTCTCCATGTATTTACTGCCCAGTTACGAGTAATATATATGCTATTCAAAGCGAAATCCTATAGTAATAACATTTGTTATTATTTTTAGAGTGCCCAGAAAATACCATTAAATTGTGAACTATGTTCTCGAAAATAAAATAACTTCCTCCCTAAAAAGAGAACAAAGCTGTTACTATAATGAAGGGCCACTTAACTTTCAATAACTGTATCAAATTATCCACGGAGCAATCAGTAACATAAGCAGCAAACACATTGTATTGTTACTTATAATTTCATACTAACATTTCAAGCCTGACTTTATGCTACCCTTTAAGAAGAAACAGGGATTATTTTTACTTCGTACAGGTATCCCTTTTAAAAAATTAAAAAAAAAAAAGGTAAAACTTGGTATAAAGTTATTCCTAAGGAAAATCTCCCCTCTTACACAGTGCAATAATCCAGTACGATAGTTACTACAAAGGCTCCTACATCCAAAAGTAGACGTCCTTAACCTGTCCCCAGTACAAAGAAATGGACCAAGTCCCCACATCACAGAAATCTCCAGCTTCTCAAACTTCTCCAGGGGACCGTGACCAGCTGGCTTAATACTGTGCAACCCTGTAGACCTGTTTACCATTCGCGCACTAAAATGTGTGGCTTCCAAGTTTATTAAATATTCATCTACATTTCGTTGTTCCCATGATCTCAAATATAGACTCGCGGTGAGATGAAGGTGTTAAATTGGTTTTACTATCTAAAGAAGTGATAATAGTATAAACCACCCTGTTATCAGTATAATTGTGACTATGCTAAACTACACAATGTAACCTAAAAATGGAGTTTTAAAGCAATGTCAAAAACCATATGGGCTCCAGTCCTAAATATTCCAGAATACCAGAATATATGAGTTCAAAGTTGCCATCTGTATTCGTAAAACTTATGCAGCTTTAAACTGTACTGATTTGTGCAGAACTGAATTGCTGGAGTTTACCTCATGGTACTTCTAATTAGGTATATAAAATACGGTATTGTAAGGCCACCCAAATATCCTGAATTGAGGTATTCAAGATTAATAAAAGAAAAAAAGAGCATTGATGAAGTGAATTATAAAGATCAGATTGTCCTGATAATCAGAAGTATCAGATAATCAGGATGTTTCAAAACAGATGTCACTGTTAGTTTCCACAATTATTAAATATTTAATTAATTAATAATTTAATTTAATTAATATTAAATTATTTAATAAATAAAACGGTTGTGTTCTTCCACATGTATTTTTTTTCAAAATAAATCCAAATATCACTAGCACGAGATAAAGATAACTAAAATAAATTCTTTCTCTTTGAGTTTCCACTATTTTGTGTCTTACCTTGCGTATTAGCATCAAAGTAAAACAATAATTATTTCCTATAATCAACAAGGAATTACATATGTTGTTACCTGTAACTTTTATTATAACATAATACAAAAGGTAATAATAACAATATTGCATACAATCTTTTGTTTGGTATCTTTCTATCATAGCAAAAAATATTGCTATATTTCAGGTATATCAACCAGTTTTTGAATTCTATACAAACACAGATATAAGTCAAATATTGATACATTTCAATATGCTTTTATTTATTGTGAACTTCACCAAACTGCTCATTCTCAAAAGACACTAGACTATAAACAAAGGAACTGCATGCACCAGTTTAGAATTAATGTGTGATTACATATGCTTTAATTTATGAAGCAGCAGCTTTGTAAGGAAATGCTTCTAGAGTTATTTTACAGCAAACATTTCCATCTGTTTTTCTAACGCTAAACCTCTAAACTTTTGCATACACATTCACATTTACACATGCAAATAGTCCAAGTGGCCTCAAAAAGGCTAGGCACATGAAAATTTTTCAGGATTAGGACATAAAATCAACTTTTAATTGCTGATCATGGAGATGCGGTTTTTAGTAGGGAAAAAAAAATTACAACCTTTCAGCTCTTATATCACCAGTTAATTTTTATCAGGACTAAGACAGCCCTATACAGAACTGAATGTTTCAGAGGGAGATAGTCTGACATGTCACTGTCAAAGGACACAAAGAAGGTACTGAAGTACCATTTGTTGAAAAGGGGAAAACACAAGTCCCTAATTCCTTATTGAACTAATTGCAACTTATTTTTGTGTCTTTTTAAATTTTGGAATACATTAACTTGGAAGAATCTAACAATCAGAATTTATTTAATATTTTCCTCATAAGTACACTTAATTTAAAAATGAGTCTAAATTAAAACACAATTCAAGTGACTACTTGCAATTACTATTTGCCATAGTTTTTCATCAGTCCTGGCCGTTTTAATAGTACCTGAATAATGCATTAAAAGATGCCACTCTAAAACCAGCAGTACTTTGTATCATTTCACATGCAAAATATGTGTAGTAGTAATTAGCTGACCGCATAGTTTATAACTGATTTGGCTCAGTATCTTCACAGAATATGTCCCAGATGTTACTGTAAAGTTTTTATGAATGTACAAAAAATAAAAATAAAATCCCCTTTATGATGCTAATAAATACTCTTAACTTCTAAGACCATACGCAAGATTTCAGTTCTTCATAAACATTTGAACTAATTTAGTAAACATTTAGGAAACTGTGTACTGTGATACAGATTTTAAATGTGACAGCTGACAACATAGATTTTCAGGATGATGATCAAGTCAATGTTAGTGCAGCTGTAGCAACAGTAAGACATGCAAAAGCTTAAAGTTTAGTTTCAACTGATTGAGTGCATTTTTCATAAGATTCAAGGATTGCCAATGATTTACGCTCACTACATAAATTCTAAATTGCCAGTAAAAATAGGAAATAAGATTTAAACCCTTTAAAATTATTTTTGGAAGTATTTTTCAACTGCACAAACAAGGAGTTAGGACAAGGCATTAAATTATCCATTTCCTGCAAATAAATAACACTTTAAACAATAATAGTGCTTTAGAAAGGAAACAATCTTGGTATTGAAATTGATAGAAATATAATTTTTGCATATTAATATTTTTATTACCTGTGTAATTCAAGCAAAATATTTAGCCTACAGAATTTATATTAGAAGCCAAAATGTGTAGTCCTGAGAGCTTGCTGAAGCAACGGCTGCAGGTTTTGCCCATGGTTCTTTAAAAAGGTGATTAAAAACAAAACGTTGAGTAAAAATATTTGTCCATGCAGTTGACAGGCTCATTTTGTGTTACCTTGCACCACAAAGCCTATTGAGACATTTATTGTATCTATTGTAATTTACATAAATGACAAGGTGCTAATCCTCAGCCTATACACAGGTAGGATGGGATTCATCTGTTCTGAATTCAAAGATAATCATCTACACCCTGTGCCTTAGACAGACCATCTATAGGACGACTAACACAGGATAGGACCCAAGCTTCTTTGCATCCAAGAGGATGGATCGCTCTGAGAGTGATCCATCTTATCCTAAGGCAGGTACTTCGGAAAGCACATATGATAAATCACAGCCCGTTTCTCTCTACTAACTACAAGCAGATTTAGGATGATAAGCTCAGACTTGTCATGAGGTCACACTCAGATTTGCCTCATGTTAACAATAGTTGTAAACAATATGTAATTATTTTCAGTAACTACAAGACGCATGGCTAAATAAAACCTGAGAAAAACCTTCTCCTTGAAATTAAATAACACCCAGTCAAACTATGAGCACCAATTCCAAATACATCAACTGATGAATTATAAAACATCCCATCCTTTTGTTTCCAAACTGCTAGGCTTGAAGTCATTCAACAGAAACTCCCAAAATTCAGCTTCTGAAACTGTCAGTTTCAGCTCCCGCTTGTCTATGTGATACTTAAAATACAGGTCTGAATATAAAGCATAAAGAACATCGCATAAAGATCAACTTGCCACAAAGCCTTGACTGTCTCGGCATTTAGAGACTTTTGCATGGAATTGGGATACAAAAATGCGATTTATTTTATCTGTCACTAAAAGCAGCTTCTTTAGCAGCAGTTAAATATGGGATCGTAAATCAAGATCATATATCGCAGGCTCTGATCGCTAATTATTTTTTTATTGTTTTATCTCCAGAAAAAAGTCACCTTCGTTGCACTGAATATTCATATGAAATCTCTGTTTAAGTTTTACTTTCTGATTATCTTTTCCACACTGTTTTTCATCAAGGAAGAGAAGCCCTGTGTTTTATATCATTAAATACAATGTAAAGTTCCACAAGTCTTCTAAATGTACTGCAATATTTGGGAACTAATGAACAACTTCCGCTCAATGAATTCCTAATGAATTCCCTGTAGTAGGGCAGGCTTTTGTTGGAGGTTAGTAGCAGAGAAAATTATGATTTAGTGTTCTAGAATTAAGTTGGAAATGATGCTGTGCTTCCATAATCTTCCCCCTCACAAGCAGCTGAAACGTTGTAAACAGATTTATTGACTTCCCGGATTTGGCATTCAAAACTGATGCTTCTTCCTTATTGGCATTTTTTATTTTTTTAACTAATTAGAAGTTTTAAGTCCACCTTCTAGAGCTTTGTTTAATTGTTAAGAGATCCACCATTAAAAAAAAAAGCCCTTCTGATTTCTGCATTTCTGTGTTTGTGCTGCTGCTATTAGTTTTCTGGTCTTCGGAATGCTACTCAAAAAAAGACAGTATACTGGAGCTTGAAAGTACCAAGGTAGATGGACACTAAACAAGTCCTTTTTTTTTAATTATTTCTGAGCAATCATTACATCTCAGTGCTTCCTATAGATTCCTGGAACTGCAATCCAATGAGAAGTGCATCTGACTGAGTATGAACGTGCAGGAACAAGACTTGATGCATCACAACACTTGGTAATTATTCTCTTGAAAACGTATTTGTCTGGACTCTGATCCATAGCAGCACTTTATTTCTCATTTATTACTATTTTGCCTCCTCAAAATCTCCCTTGGAGGAATTTTTTAAAACTGCACTCAAATTCCAATTGGATTGCCTTAACCAGTTCTCTTTTATCTTCTAACATTAACATGCTCAAAAGTTTCTTTTCACTATTTTCATATACTGAAATCCACGTTCAGTGGATGTTTCAGATACTCAGAATTATTAATTTAGGTAGGTTCCTTTTTGTTATGAAATAAGGCTCCACATTCTGCAATTTAGATTCTCGGCAGATTTTTAACAGATTAGCTACTTTATTATTGAGTTATGTTAGATCCCCCTGGACAAATACCAGACAGTCCCCTCCTAAAATTTTTGATTTGTTGAAGCGTAACATTAGTCCAGCAACTTATCTGCTGACGCCTCAACCTCTAATTTTCACTGGATAAATTAGTTCCCAAGCTAATATCCTGTGATGAAGATAGTTGTAGTATAAACATAAACGTAGTTTATCTTCAATACCCTCTCTAATTGGATTCTTTACTCGGTTATAATCCCACAAAGCAAATGATTCTGTCAATGGCTTCCTACTTCTGGACGATTCACTTTTCTCAGACCTATAAGCCTGAGGAAGAAAGATATAGCCGGAGCGAACTTACATCATTTCCATTCACGACTTCGAATCTGTTCGCCATGTAGCGTATCTGATATTACGCAGCCCGCTGTCGAAGCGTTGTGTAACGCGCTGCACCTGGCACGACAGGCTCAATAAAATTGCCCTGCATGGTACTGTGTGAAGTTTGCCTAGGCTGGCGTACTGAAGTGAAATCAGAGATCTTTGCACTGGATGCACAAAAGCAAGCGCTTTTAAAACCATAACCCTACTGTATTTTCTTTGAATTCAATTATTTCTCTTCATCTCTGTACTGCTGTTTTTTCTGTTTGCTTCATTATCTCGTTCTTGACACCCTCCTCTTTGTATGTCCTTGCCTTTTTTCCTTCTTTTTTCCTTCATTATTATAATTTTTTTGTGTGCTCTGCTTCTGTTCGACCATTTTCAGCCTTTTACCTCTTCTTCTCTGTACATGCCTTCCCATTCTGCTGCTTTCTCTCTTTTCTTTTTTTCTGCTGTGTGCAGAAAAAAATCCTGCCAGACACAGTTCATCAGATAGAAGACAGTAAATGTATAGGAATGTTGTAGAATCCTATCATGGCAACAGTCATTTCCGTCATGTCACTGTGTTAGTGCCAAAATAGCTGCTACTGGCGTATTACAAATGCCTCAGACACACAGTCTGGGGAAAAAAAAAAAAAAACACCAGGTTGCCACTTTCTAACACGTGAAAACTGTTGCAGAGAAAAGTAAACATTTTAAATTCCAACATCAATCTAGAGTACACCACAGGGGGTTCTTCATCACCTGCAGTTTACATCTTCTGGACCAGTTGCAAGGTCCATTTGTTGATACCCTTACTATCGAAAAATATATACAGTGCATAGGCTTTGAGGATTCCCTTGATGTTTGATTGCCTCTATTGTGCCATTTGGTTGATTTTTTTAGTGAAATACAGGACTTTGAAACCGAAAATATTGCCTGACGTGCCTAGACACCACAGAAAACTAGAAAACAAAAGTTTAGTGTAAAAATGTTCAGCAGTGCCTAAGGTGTGTTGCTATAAACATGCTGTCTTTTTTTAATTGACTGCCTATTTCCTTATCCACACCTATCTGGGACCTAAAATTCAGGTATCCCTGAACTTGATCCTCCCGGAAAACCCAAATTACTAGTTATGTTATCAGCTCAGAATTTAGTTTCAGAAAATGTGGCAAACAGTGTCACGATAGACCTCTTATAAGAGAAGTTGCCTAGGAAGGCAAACCCTGACTCTACCTGACAGATTAGCAGCTAGGTAGTGTATTTAAACTCTGGTATAAGTTATTGTTTCTGAATACAGTGAAAGTCCTAACTTCTCTGTTCAGTGTTTTTCCATCTGAAACATACAAGCAGTCTAGGGAAAAAGGACCGAAGCATTTTATGAACTATCTTTGGTTGGAAATGTGTCTGTGTGTTAAAATCCTTGAGTTGGACAAGATGAACTCCAGAGGTCCCTCTCAACCTAAACCATTCTGATATACTCTGATCTTCTAAGGCTGAGGTATAACCAGAAATCAGATATCACTTTCTCAAGACAAATGCTCTAACTACCACGTTATTGGGCAAAAAGTGAAGAGTAGCATTACCTCATCACTATTTCTGGAGGAAAGACAGATCCTAGTATTTATTCCCACACAGGTTTTCAAGCACTTAGTCTCTGAGGTATCTACCTCTATCTACTTTCAAGTCCAGGTATTTTCTGAGCATAATGTATTTTGCATTACTAGTAATCCTCAAGGAATCTCACTGTTGAGTTTCTCTTGAACCCATGTATGCCTTTCTGTATTCACAAGGACTTCACAAATAATCTTTGATAAGTAGCTCTGTGTAACTCAAAAGAAAAGGGAAATGAAAAATAAAGACTGCTCAAGGGCAAGTACCATTCAGGATTATTTCAAGTTTAAAAGAAGGTACTCTAGAGAAAGATAAACACTGGCCAAATCCAGAGTTTCATGCACTAGAGACTCCAAACTCTTCAATGCCTGGAGTTTTCGGAATAACTTACATCGAGAATATTTTTTTCTTCTTAGGAGTAAACTTGTTCTATCATTTTTATACCTTGATTCTACAGTGTATGAAGTAATGTATTATCAACACTATAATAAAATTAAAGTATGCAGGGTATTTTTTAAGGCACTGGTAACAGTGTTATGAGTTCCCAGGAGGACAAAATAAATTTTATTCTGTCATCTGTGACAATAAAAATAAATTTGTATAATAAAATGGGTATGTTTATACACACAGGTTATTTTTTCCGATTTCCAGAGAAAACTAGTCACCATTAGTAGCTACAGAACAAAGGGCAAAATTACTAAATATATTCAATCTTTAAAAAAAAAAAATCACAATAAAGACTATTATTTCAGTTCATCTAAAATGTAAAAATGGTAGTATACTTTTCTACTGGTACAAAAGAAACCCTATAACAGTGATTCCAATAACTGTGTATTACATAAGAATCTTTATATTTACCCACGCACTGGAATATTCATATTCCTTGCAGATTTAACAACTTCTTCAAATTTTTCTATGCTTTCTTCAATTGAACAATTAATATTCATTTTGCTAAAAGATTCAGATGCTGCACCAAATACTGAGACTTCTGTAGCCCCTGCTGCAATCTGAAAAATACATTTCAATAAAACAGAATCATAACACTATATTAAGAGATGAGGTTAAGCATTTACTTCTGCATGATATTCTAGAATTTTAAAGTACGTTATATCATCTGTATCTAAAGTATAAGTGTTATTCACATTTTTTTTAAATCTTTTGCATACAAACAGATTGAATCAAATTTTGAGTTCATTCACTATGGCGTATTTCCTTCCTCTTCTTAGTAATTAGGTAAACATATTTTTAAAGTGATAAATGATAAAGACATTAAGATGTAGGAAACCCTATGAACCAACTAGGAAAATAACAGTGATTGATACTTATATTCATTTTTCAGAAAAGGAAAAGATCATATAACAACTCTGAAATATCCATCCTCTGTACAAAACCTGTTCCTCATGAACACCAGGAAGTCATTCTTGTGCTCAGGAAAGCTCTGTGCCTGCATGTGCCTCCAGCAGCAACAAGAACCAACAGGGATTTCCCTGTCAGAGCCAACTCGAGGATCAAGGGCTCCATTGGTCTTGGTGTCATAGTTGATATGGATAATGTGGAAAATGCGTATGTGAGAGTCTGCTGAGAAACAGTCTCAGAGCAAATACCAGTCTAGAAAATGTGTAAATGTGGTGACTTCACTGAAGGGGCAATTAGCTTGAGCTCAGCAC
>JAOXJK010000023.1:95031374-95043231 GCA_025774025.1 Xenus cinereus | reverse complement strand
ATTTTAAACACAGGGGAATTCAACTTGGCTCGAGTGGCCAGTTGTTTGATCTAATTCTGCCTACAAAGAGGAATTTAACGGTAAACACAAAGGTCATAAAGTGCAAATGATATTAACTAATGATTAATAAGAAAAAACTATGACTTTGATTTAGAAATTAGAACTTAATATTTTGTAAAAAGAATTCTATCTAGTGAGCAGTGATGAACTGACAGTTCAAAAGGCAACAAATGATATTAATAGGGAATGCTCCAAATTGTAAAAAAATGTTGCTCTGTTAAGAATAATATTCTAACACAAAACCAGAAAATTCAAATCACACTCTTAACTACACTACTCACGGACATACGGTTATAAATTTAAAAAAGCAAAATTCCACCTGTATATTACTATTCATTTTGGAAATCCTTTAGAACAGGTCTTCCAAAGCTACAGAAGACGAGGTTTAAGAGTGGTATTCAGCTCAAGGTTAAGAAACCTGAGCTCATTCCTGCTGTCTAAACATATGTACCTCCATATGGTGCTCTGGTTGGCGTGGTTTATTCCCCAGTTGGATGTGATGGGATGAGCATTGCCATTTTGGACCCCACCTCCAAGTCCTTTAGTTTAAAGCTTGCCTCACCAAGTTGGCCAGCCTGCTGCCAAAGATTCCCTTGCCTCTTGTAGACAGGTGGATTCCATCCCTCCATAACAGCTTATAGTCAGCAAAGAATGTTCTCTTGTCATAAAAGCCAAAACCCTTGCAACAGTACCAGCTACAGAGCCAGAAGTTGATATGCATTATATGTTTATATATGTTATAGGGGACCATGTCAAAGGCTTTACAGAAGTCCAGATAGATGACATCTGTAGCTCTTCCTTTGTCCACTGATGTAGTCACTCTATCAAAGGCCACTAAGTTGGTCAGGCAGAACTTGCCCTTGGTGAAGCCATGCTGGCTGCCTCAAATCACCTCCCTGTCCTCCATGTGCCTTAGCATAGCTTCTAGGAGGATCTACTTCATGATCTTCCCAGGCACAGAGGTGAGGCTGACAGGTCAGTTGTCCCCAGGGTCCTCCCTTTTACTCTTTTTAAAAATGGGTGCAATATTTTCTTTTTTCCATTCACCAGGGACTTCACTTGACCACCATGACTTTTCAAATATCATAGAGAGTGGCTTGGCAACTACATCAGCCAATTCCCTCAGGACTTGGGGGTTGGAACGAGCTGATCTTTAAGGTCCCTTCCAACCCAAACCATTCCATGATTCTGTGACTCTGAGATGCACCTCGTCAGGTCCCATATGTTCAGGTTCCTCAGGTGGTCATGAACCTGATCGCCTCTTACAGCGGAGCTACTTTGTTCCCCTAGTCGCTGCCTTGCAGTCCATCCACTTGAGAGGTGTGAGAAGAGAGAGGTTCCAGTAAAGACTGAGGCAAAAAAGTTGTTGAGTACCTCAACTGTCTCCTCATCCGTTGCTACCAATTCGCCAGTCTTGCTCATCATGGGGGGTACACTTTCTTTGACCTTTCTTTTCTGGCTGATGTACCTGTAGAAGCCATTCTTATTATTCTTTGCAGCCCTCGCCAAGCTCAGCTCCAGCTGTTCATTGGCGTTCCTGACCCCATCCCTACACAACCAGGCAGCGTTCCTATACTCTTCCCAGGACACCTGTCCCTGCTTCTGCTGCCTGTGCATTTCCTTCTTGCCCTTAAGTTTGACCAGCAGGTCTCAACTCGGCCATGCCCATCTCTTGCGTTCCTTTCCTGATTTCTTACACCCGGGGATCAAGAGCTCTTGCATTCTATGGAAAGCCTCCTTAAAGATCTGCCAGCTCCGTTCTGCTCCTTTGTCCCTGAGGGCACTTTCCCAGGGGGTCCTATTGAATAACTCCTTGAACAGCTGGAAGTTTGCTTTCCTAATATTCAGGGTCCTGACTTTAGTCTTTGCCTGACCCATATCTCTCAGGACTGCAAACTCCCCCAGTGCACGATCACTGCAGCCCAGGCTGCCTCCAATTTAAAGAAAGCCAATGAAAGTATACTGGAAAATATGCATAAAAATTATTATGATGTGAAGATAAGTTACAGAACTCTAGAAGCCTTTCCCTTTAGTAAGCAAAGGTAAGAAATGTGAACACTTGAATTGCATGAAGTTACTCATTTTAAATTGTGACAAAATTTAAATTGTGAACAAAATTTTGACAGTCTATGATACACTCTAACTATACTGCCAAGAACAACAACTTATTACATGTCCGTTGAGAGTCACACAGACATCTCTGGTGGTCACGGCTTAAAATTTGCCAAATGTGAGCTCCAGTGGATCAGAAAATTGCACAGGCAGATGCAGGCCATCGAAACTGCTGTTCTGACAGCCCTGGAAAAAGGAGACCTCAGGAACTGGGGACTGAACGTCTAACAGAAGGAGCAGTTAGTTCTAAGAGCAACTGCAAACCACATGCAGTTCTCTGCCATGACATTGGATGCTCTGAAAAAAAGTAGTAGCATTACAGGACAAATACTCAGAAGGATGAAATCAAGCCCAAAGACTGTTCACAATCTCATAAAACAAAGAAATTCCTTCTGTAATATTTACGTCTGTATTTTAAAAAAAATCATTCACAACCTGACAGAACAAAAAAATAGACCAAATTTCTCAAATAACAGTCTCTTGGATGAGCCTGACCCCTCTGAATTATCACTGACAATTTGACTTGCCATCTTCTAAAAAACATTTGTTGCTATTTTCAACAAATGTAGAGCATGTGGAATTGCAGAGGTTTGAATTTAAGTGTCAATTACAGCTAACCATTCATGCAACCTGAAAGCAAACAGATGTGGTGTAGTCAGAGATAATTTTGGATAACTTGCAAAATAATGATGAAGGGAATGTATCACTAGAGTCAGGTGGTAGCAGAGGCATAGACAACCACAGTTAGACTTGTGTTACAATGGAATAATTAATAATAAACGGTACTACAGGCCTCTGTTGTTAGTAAGAGGACAACACAGCTTCTTACTTACTTACTAAAATGACTACTTTAGCAAAAATTAAAAATGTATTTTCAGGACATGGTGTATACATTACCTTTTTCTACTTTCTATTTCCCTAAATGCTTCCCTTGGCTAACAAGCAGCATTTCTCCATTAACCAAGTTGATTTGCAGCCAACTCACTTTCATCCATATCCCTATCTTGGTCAAAGCCTGGAAAAGCAATTATACTCTACCATCTGGGCTGGATGAAAAGGATACAGAGAACTGAGATCAACAGCATACTGATGACACCGGAGCCAAAACCTCCCACACTTTCCTTTACTATTATTTATGGTAATAGTATTATGGTGTGTATGGTGTTTTACAGGCAAGACTGAAGACAGAATTCTAGAAGGCAGAAGGAGCGGTGTTTTTCCACACACATTGAAAAAGCAGAGGCATGATCATCCTTACAAGCCCAGCATGTGAAAGTAATTTGTCCTTTATAATGCTTTGGGCTATCAGTGGGGAAAACAAATACATTGACAAGCCAGCCCTATCCACCCTATCAGACAAGTCTCTTTAAATACCTCATTGTCAATAAAAGCGAGTTATAACATAGCTCTTTAAGAACCCAAATAAAAAGTTGAAAGTAATACAACTATTCTCAATTATTATTGTCATCAAAATAATCTTCTGTGTCCAAAGGCATTGCCTAAAAGATCAAGGAAATCTTCTGTGTCCAAAGGCATTGCCTAAAAGATCAAGGAAATCTTTAATTCAAGTACAGCTGGCCCACCACTATGTTTTCCATACCTCTCTTCCAAAAAGACACTGATAAAAATGACAGTAGTTTAATTATTTAGCCACAGTTGGCAACTCATCCTTCAGGAGAATCTAAAATTTATAAAGCTCTTCAGAAAAATAACATCTGCAAAGTGTTATCATAATAATTTTCCAATAGTAGAAAGGAAATTATGGTATCTTGAATGCTACACCATTCTTGATGTTATAAAAATGTTTCATTTTCACAAAGGGATCAGTCAAATGTGAGCATATTTAGAGAATATAATTTTCTGCCCATTTAACTGATAATAATTAAAGCTATTGAAAGTTTTCCTTATATGAAATTTAGAAAAAAGACAGATATGCTGCCTTATTTTTAAAATAAACATTTAAAAATGTTTATCAGCTCTTAGGAGCTTATTAAAAAGTAGTCATATTACAATTATATGTCACAGCTTCTGCTGAACTGGTTAAATTTCCAATTACACTAAATAGTAATGTAAAAGATTTTAACATGTTCTAATCATGCAAACCTGAAATCAGTGGAACGGAACAAGCAGAAGAAAATGGACCGGTACTAGAGAAACTATGACGAAGACAAAACCCAAATGGGATCATATCACTTCAGACTTTTTAAGATTAAGCATTGTCATGGCAAAATGAATCACGAGATTTCCTTATTTTTTATTGCTTCCACTTCTAGACTTCACAACTTTAGGAAGATTTTTTTCAGCCTTCATATTCTGGATAATAAGTTGTAGAACAGATGAGAAAGAAATGTGCATTGTTTTAAAACTGGTAATAAGGTCTATGGGTCAGTGTTAACTAAGCATGAAATAAGTCAAAAATATCTAATAGTATTACCATTAGCTGTACTTTCATTTTACTGTAGCACGGAATCTTGATCAAAGAATTGTTCTAAACTCTGACAAAAGGTAATTAAGGGCTAAACGGATATCCAGCCATACTACTCACTAAGCTCAAAATGTCCTGAAGCTTCCTTGATGGCAGGATTCCACTGGACTTTAAGACACCTGAACTTAGGTATCTCCACATTAATGTCTACAGCTGTGCTAGGTATCGCAGTATAGTAAATTTATATATTCACATATAATGTCTTAAGGTTCCCTAAACACAGGATGGAGGACCCAGGACCCGTGCCTTTTTTGGAAGCTGGAGGTAGAGTAAGATATTATACGGCATCTTAAAAGGCATCAGCAATGAAGCGTGGATCACTGAATCAAGCCACTTCTCAGCACTATCAGCAATGGCCAAAAGCACATGAAACAACTCAGGTGAGCAGTAAGGGCACAAGTCAGGTGGCTAATTACAGGCATCTAGGGCATTTGAGATGCATCCCACTTCCAGTTAACGTGCCAGAGGGCACAGATCTCCCGTATATATCTGTTGATACCTGTCAACCCTATAAGCCATCTCAGCTATTCTAGGGCAACTTGTGTGGCACCAAGCAACTGTGCTTAGGCAACTGAACCAAGTCGTAAATATCAAAAAACAGCTGGGAGACAAGACAGTTCTCAATCTCCAGTTGATTCCTCTCTGTACAGCCAACAGCCAGCTGGCTTAGCAGCTTAACCTTCTGTCTTCTTCGTACCATTCAGGCACCACAGGGCCAAGGAACTTGCCTATCCTCTCTCTTCTCTTTCCCAATAAATTCTTCAGGTAAGCTGTTTTGCTTTATATGAAGCCAACATATAGTTCAGTTCAAATTATGTTTCCAGGCTTTTAAAAATTCAGCTGCGATCAGCTGTGGATTCTGTTAAATCTCTTTCCTAATCCCAGTGTTCCACATGATATACCTTCATCGCTTACCTTGCTCCCCCATTTCTCACATAGTAACACCTATATTTAATCTCATCTTAACTACTTGCATTAAAAGTAAACCCTAAAGCCACATACAATTCCTTTCCAGATGCTGCTGTTGAATTATTTCCCCATGGGCTTCACCTAACATTCCACCAATGTCCTCTGGCGCTTCAGTCCACACATCTCATGCATTCAAAGCCTTTAAACTTTTTTTTTTTCCAAGAAACTCATAAACTAACACCTTTATTCCCATACAAAACAGCTAACATCTGTGGACAAAAAAAAAAAAAGCCAAACAAAGAAGAAATGTCAACCCAGCACAGTTTTTTACCAATGCACCTTTGAGCAGTTTTTGCATGTAATAAATCTATTTTTTTGTTGCAAGAGCTGTTGAGAAGCACTCTCCTATTTAATGCAAATAAAAAATTCAATTGGAATATAACAATTGCAGTAACTTTCATTCATTTACACTAAACCATAAAATAAATTTTCACTTAACAAGACAATTATCTAAAAACGGTATCAGCTACAATGTTCTGACAGAAAGCATACTTTTCTTCTCATCACCTGCAACTTATTTATCAACTTTTGCAACATTAGAATTTTGTCCCAAACTATGATTGAAACCTTTGCCATTAATTATTATGTCTAACCCAGTAAAATTGTGAAAAGTCAGGAGCTGATTACTTCCAACTCTAACGCCTTAAGATTAAAAAGCAACCCTTAAAACAAACCCTGAAAGTATTTTCCTGAAATGTAAATCATGCATTTATCTGTTTTCTGATTGCTTCGGAGTGAGAGATTGACTAAAAGACCAGACAGTCAAAAAAATAAAGTCTGAATGTGATTCACAATCTCGTATTTAATAAATTCTATATTATTCATTATAATTTATGTCCCTATCAACGTATTACAAAACAGAAAAATCTTTTATCTTAGCTGCACACCATTTTGTCATTTCTGCCCCAAAAGGGCTATACAAGTATACACTAATACAGCAGTAATAAAATATTTCCCTTTTGCTGAAAAGCAAAAACACCGAATTAGCTTTACTAGTATTTAGCATGGTACGAAAGCCTGATTTTCATCATGGAGCTACAGGCATCATATTACATCCTCTTATCTCAGAAATTCCAAATCAGCCAATAAAAGTAACTTTCCTCAGAGTTTCAATATCCTGATAAGGTTTTCTGTGACAGAAGATGGATGGCTTAGATAGCCAAAGGGAACTTTTTTCCTATAAATTTGTGTCTGATAGCTTTTTTTCCACCATTCTTAAAATTCATATTTTTCTGTTCCAATATTTTCTGACGTTCGGTTAATCGATGGTCCTTCATTACACTGTATGTCAAGGTCCACAAATGCATTACGATGTACCTTGGCACACATGATAAGATGGTACCCATTGCCCAACAAGTTCGCAATACCACACACCACCATCTTCAATACACACTTCTCTTTCATACTTCATCTATCTTTTTAAATACACGTTTGGGGGAAAAGAAGAATGCTAAGGAAAATATTTCATCTTTGTAAAATGAATGAGAGAGCTAAACAATAGAAGAGAATTCAACACAGCCTGAAGTACTAAATAACTACTTTTCTGAAGTCCCCCTCATTTTCTTTAAATATAATTTCTTCCACATTTGATACATCAAAGGATCTCAATAACCTTCAATTCTTAAAATTTCAGAGAATCATCACCTTGGTTAAATGCCTCAAATATTTATGTTGTGAAAGAGCAGAGGGTGACAAGAATTCATTTCAGCTTTATCTCTGGACGGTACCTACACTGCACCAGTTTCTCATTGCGTGATATTCACACAGAAACTGAAATTCAAACACACACTTGGATAAACAAGTAAATCTTGCAACCCAGAAGCTGCAAGAATTGGAGCTACTTTTTTTTTCCCTCTGAAACACCAAAAAAGGTCCTAGCACTAAAACTAAGAGAAATTAAGTGTAACTTCATTCCCAGTACCCAGCATTCCACCTTTAAGCCAAGCCTAAATTAAAAAAAAACCAAAAAAAAAAAAAAACCAAAAAAACCCCTTGCAATCCTAGCCAATATAGAGATGACTGTTACTACTGTTTGTCACTTTGTCAGTTCAAAGATATAAAATTTGCTTCATTAGAAGCAGTAAATATTTTGCTTTATGAAAACTTCTATGTCTGACCATCTGGTAAGTCTTGCAATAGTCTTATAAGGCACTTGTGAGATTTCCTTACCCAAACTAGAAGCCAGAAGATCCACAAATTGTAAATAAAATCCTTATTAAAACCTGAGACAAAGATAATATTCCCATTTATTTCAGTAGGAATTAAATTTGGATCCAGTTGATCTTAGGTAAGCCATTTATCTTCACTCTCAGCCAAGGCAATGAGAAAATGAATTAAGAAGAATGATCTCAAGACGTATGAATTTTAAAATGATGATTTGACACATGGGGTGTCTGAAATTAATCTTTTTTCTTGAGCTGGCAAGAGAGGAAATGAACATCACTGTGCCCATATGTAAGCTTTGAAGGAGGTGGAGGTGGGACAAGTCAAAAATGGGATCTCACCAAAAAACAGATGTTGGGTCTGAGCAGAAATTTCCTGTGTGTTTTTTTAATTCCCAAATTTGCAGAGCAAGATCTGTAAAATCCTTTACAACATTTCCAGCTGTATTATAAAGTTCTAAACCCACATAATAACCCCAATATAGCATAAATCTGTATCAACTCAAAACCTCCTGTTATCTTTCCACTGTTTTCAACCCAATGGCACAAAAGAACTACAATGTAGTGACTCCATTTAGGTCAAACTTACACTTTATTATCAGCCTCTTAACTTCTAACATCCTGTTTAGCACCTTTAACAAGCCAACTACTTAGCCTTTTCAGACATTCTCTCTTCAACATTTTATCCACCAACGTTCTTGAGCTCTTATTTTGCAGCATAAAGAATACCTGGCTGAAAAAATTGGCATGAGTTTACTGATTGGATCTTCTAAAGGGGAAACTCTTCTTGACTTCAAAGAAAACTTTGGAAAGAGCTCAGCGTTGAAGTCTCTCTACTCCAGTTAAATTCACTGGGAGTTTTTGTGTTTCATTTACTACCTTCAGTGTCAGCACGTACCAAATGTAATTTATCATCTCCAAAGTCATCAAGAAAAGATACGATACAAACTTAATGGTTTATAATTTCATTCTAATTTATATTTACAGTAAACCTTTCTACTTTATATTCTTCTATTTATTTTCTTTTTTGAATAACATTGCATGCTTTACATCTTATGAACATTAAGAAAATAAATGCTGCTTGGGAATCTGCAAAAAAACAAGTCCCATTCTTGTCAAAAAAAATATCCATCTACTGAGTTCTGTATTGACAAGGCTTCTACATGTAGAGGAGTATGAAGGGCTAGAAATCCAGAATCTTCAAAGTCTCTTAGTGATCAGTTATTTAGTCTTCAATTACATGAAAGACAACATAAAATCTAAATATCTTGGAAGTTTAGGATTCAAACGCAGAATGAAGTAAGAATGGTGGGTAAAGGAACGAGAAAAAAAGATACAAGATCTTTGCTCCATGCAATTAATATACTTTATACTGATTTCATTAAGTTCCTTTAAATAATGTCGTCCTTTTAAACAAGAAACAATATAAAATTCAGGACATCTCGCTTCTTTTTTCTCTATTAAAAATACACTTCATATGCAATTTTCGGCAGAGAAAAAAACGTGAATGCAAATTATGATGTATTTATTGCATATTGTAATTGCCATAATAAATTAATATATTTGCATTATTGATGACAGCAAATGTTTATAATACTTCTTAAATTAAATAAATTAAATAAAAATAGTCTAAATAGTTTTTTAAGGAGAGCCTTCAAATATGAATTTGTTTCTGGAATATATAATTAGATGGAGATAAAGAGAAAATGAAATACAGTATGTCTCAAATCAGTTGCTATGAGGTGTAGCTGAAAGATTAAAATAAAACAGACATGACTTCTTCTCCCAGGTAGCATAATACCATATGCCTCATTTTTTATGCTGTAATTTGAATCAAGAATCAACCATCAACCACAAGAAGTGATTAAGACAAATATACATAATTGTCATACGGGCTGTGGGTTTTGTTGTTATCCTTGAGTTACTTTAAAAATAAATTTGAGAGGTTTCTGGCATATGGTTAAAACATGATAGTATCCTGCCAAATCTAAACTATGAAATTAAAACTGCAAAAGTAAGACACTTGCGTGCATCTCTTGATCCAAGAGTGTCATGCAGTGAGGAGATGAAGGAATCTTAGGCTGTGTGGTTTAGGTCTGGCTATTTAGGCATGTAACATATAAATCACTGCAACCTAGGCACCGAAACAGAAGTTAGCTGTCAAAATTAGACAATCCAAGCTCTTCTTCGTTATCATACATATTTAGCATGCAGAATTTGTGTTCCTCGCCAGTTATGAAACTGACAATAACATACGTTGTGCTTTCCACTGATAATATACTGAACAATTGTTAATAATTCTGGATATTGCATCCCCCATGACAGCCTAAATCTGTGACAGAAATCCTACGAGATAACATAGCACACATTAGCTTATGTAGATGGATTTATGCCTCCTAGAGTCAGTCACATCCAGCAGAGAAAGACTAGTTTTACTTTTCACTTATTTTTACTTTGCTTGTGGTAGATGTAGGCAGCCCTCACTAAACCATATAATTCCTACTATACTCCTAATATACAGTACCTCTTAGTTCACCCAGCTAGTGGTATATTAAAAGACAACAGTCTAAGAGAAAGAATCTAACCCTCTTGTAGAGCAGGATGCACTGATTTAAGTGGCAGATCAGTATTCACGCTGAAGTTGACACTGACCTTAACTAATTCTACTTTTTCCAAAGTACTGTAAGCCATGCAACGTAATTAAAACCTGGATTTGGAATTGTCTCTATTTTACATCATTTAAATATCTAGTCCTCTATTCCTTACTACATAAACTTTAAAATCTCTTAAGAATCAAATCATTTTCACTACAACGGAAACCACATCATTAATCCTTCTTCTAAACTTAAATCATATGTGTTATTCACTCTTATTATTTTGATTAGAAAGCTATTAAAGAATGTCACCACTTGATACTTAGCTTTAAAATTTCTACTCTGCTTTTAAAATGTAGACAGATAACAAGTGTTTGCTTGTGTGTGGCAACATATCCTTTATTTTAAGCAGCTCTTCTGTCGTCTTCTCTCCCTGTCTACCCATCCTCCAGGTCTTAACACTAGACATTGAACAAATCAGTCTTATTACATTTCATCTCCATTTTCCTGACCATTCCAGTGCAAGACCTAACCCATCCCCGCTGGTATTCTAATTTCTTGAACATGACTAACCAAACAAGTCTCAGATACAGCCTTTTGCAATGGCATTAACATTTCCCTGTTTGACTGGAAATTTCTTATCTGATATATCTGAGGACTTAATCTGATTTTTTTAACCACCGTACTGTACTAGCAGCTCACAGTCCCCATAAAATTATTGAGTATTCCAAGGTTCTTCTCTTCTTCAGTTGCTTCTAACTGATAATGTCAGTTTCTAGTCTGGATTATTAGTCTCAAAGTACATAATCACTCTGCATCCTTGAATTTCATCTCAGTATTTTACACCCCTTCTTTAGCCATCCAGCTCTTCCCTGCTGTGTCCTTTTAGCATATTCCTAATGCATTAAAATTCAATTTTAACCTACATGAAAACATAACATTAAGTCGGAGGCAGGATGAGACCAATCTCAGTTGCTCTCAGAGAATCTCTCCTTCCAAGCCAGAAGGTTTCCACTAAGCCAGAGGACAATGATCAGCAGCGGATGAACAGCCAGCCTTCCTCCCTGCTGCCCTGCCTGAGCTTTTTACAAAACAGAACACAAAGTACATTACAAATTCCAGTCAAGTGCTATGAGTCACCATCAGCAGCAATCTCCATCGCTGTGGAAATCTCCCTAATTCTGCTACATCTACTGCCACCTCCTTTCTACGTAGATCCCAGCACGTTTTACAGTTCTGATATAAATTCGTATCTTTAACAAATTCTCATGTAGCTATAGCTCCTATTCAGTAAAATTAATCAGACCTTTAATATTAAGTTAATCAGATGTATTAATAAAAACAGTATACACTGAGGTAATGCTAAGACAATGAAGGAGAACTAGGATCCCCTTGTATAAAACATAAAACAGTATATCCGAAGCAAACAAGGTGAAGAAATTAAGAAAATGGAGTAAGATGAAGATACTACAACA
>JAOXJK010000023.1:95007501-95021368 GCA_025774025.1 Xenus cinereus | reverse complement strand
AGAGGGGTCGGGGATAGGGAGGGAGAAGGGAGTTGGGGGGCAGCGCCCTGGGAAAGGGGGGGAAATTGGGATAATAATTAAAATGAGGGGGGTTAATTGGGGGGGGGGGAGAACAACCTTTAAATTAAAATACTGGTGCCATATTGTGAAGCAGGACACATATTATTTTCGTTAACCTTAGGTACCCACAGTATTGCTTAAGCAATATTCTGTGAAAGAGAGCAATATTGTTCTTCATAACAAGATTTTTATTTGCAGTATCAACCATTCCACGCTACCCCTAATGATTTCTTTCCCCAACTTAAAACACAGTTCACCTCCAAAGCAGATGTTTGTATACCAGGACAAGAAGGGGTTCGTTTCACTTAGTAGTTGGGGGTTTTAATGTCTATGTGTCAGCTCATAGAATTATGTGACAACACAAGACTCAGCCATTTTTTTTAAGAAAATTACCAATTTTCTCATCTTTCCGAGTGAAGAGAATGGCTTTGAGATGTGACAGTGTGGTCCTAGTACAAGAGGGTACTGGTTTTGTCTGGGGTGGAGTTAATTTTTTTCGTTACAGCTTTTATGGTGCTATGGTTTGGATTTGTGATGAAAACAGTGTTGACGACACACCCGTGTTTTAGCTGTCTGACCAGTGCCAAAACCTTCTGCGTTTCTCACCTTGTCCTCCCAGCAGGTAGGCTGAGGGTGGGCAAGCAGTCGGGAGGGGACACAGCTGGGACAGCTGACCCCAGGTGACCAAAGGGATATTCCGTACCGTATGACATCCTGCTCAGCAATAAAAACTGGGGGAAAGAAGGAGGAAGCAGGGCTCTGGCACTTGTCTTCCCAAGTGACAATTACACATGATGAAGCCCTCTTTCCCTGGAAATGGGGAAACGCCTGCCTGCTGATGGGAAGTAGTGAAGTAATTCCTTATTTTGCCTTGCTTGCACGCACAGTTTTGCTTTACCTAGTTAACTGTATTTATCTTCACCTGAGTTTTCACACAATTTACCCTTGTGGTTCTGTCCCCCGTCTCACTGCAGAGGGGTAGCGAGCGAGTGGCTCTGTGGGGCTGAGCTGCCTGCCAGGGGGTAACCCACAACAAACAGATACAGCAGTCTGTCTGCATGACACCGCAGAGAATTAAAATAGGTACGGACAGCATTAGTCAAACCTCCTACTTTAGGCATTTAAATGAGGCATTGCAGCATTTATGAGCCTTTAGAGAGATTTTTAGGCTGCCTAAGCTGCGTTTTTCTGCAGAGTCAGTGGAGAGAGCTAGGTGTCCACATCACCCTCGGGGGCTTATTTGGAGCAGCTTAGCTACAGGCTTGCTTCTCCACTGCCATGTGGGAAGCTTAGGTGTCTCTTCTAGGCAGTGCAGTATGTCCACGTGTTGAACAGGTAGCCCCTGAAGTTTGGCCAGTAGGAAATGTCAAGCACAGAGGAACAGCCGTGAAGTTCCTGGCTCAGAGTTTGAGAAGCCTTCAGAGTATTCAACCCACACTTCCCATTTCCTAGGAGAGAATCCTAGATGCCAAACCAAATGTTGACACTGGATCACTGTACAGCCAGGAATTTGAGTAATAAGGAATTAAAAACAATGCATAGAATATTTCATTAAGTTCTATAGTAATACATTAGTGTTACAGTTCTGACTTTTCTTTGACCTTTAAGAATGGCTGGTCCTAGTACAGAGAGATGCTTAAAGATCTATAGTTTCCCTTGAGGACAACAGGTAAATAGGCTTTTTGGACATAAAACTATTCTTTATTATTTTTGCAATTTTTTTTCCCCTCTGGCGTCTACAGAACTTTTATTAAAAGTTTTGAGGTGTTTCATACCATGTTAAGGACCATAATTTGACCCAATGCTTCAATTACTGTAATTGTAATTTAGAGCTGAAGGCGAGAGCTAACGAAGATGTGAGGTACCATAGTGTTCACGGAGGTTGTTTGAGTTCTTATACTCCTCTTTCAGTGGGCTTTTTGAGGAACATGGGAGAAGGGGAGCAGGTCACCGTGGAGCACCAGAAGACCCAACACAGACAGGAGAGGCAGCTGTAGTAGCCACAGAGGCGGTAGGACTGCTCCAGTGCATGACAGCCAGGAAGGGAAGTTTTAACTTTCTTTTGCAATTGGTCCCAGAGAGCCTTTGGCTCTTCAGCCTCATTAACGTCCATTTCCTGCTCCTTGCCGTAGTGTTGTCACCACACATGTTCATGAGACAATAAACTTGTGTTCCCATTGTAAACACAGTGGTGTTTACCCATGGTACATCTGTGCCTGAAGCAGTGACCACTATATTTAAGTTGCCAAAGCTTTTCCATTACAAAAGTATGTCCAACTGTTTTTAAAAGCACAGACATCTCCATGTCTTGTAGCAAGAATTCAGAATTTAGCAGCAGCATAGCCTGGAGTCAGGAATATGCCCTCTGTTGTGCCGGTGAATATCGATTTAATTTCTACAATGTTAAGAAATGTAATTTTCTAGCTATGTTTTGCTCCTTTATGTTTGCCAGGGGCTAACAGCTAAGCAGTTTAATATTCCAGTTGCTCTGAGCAGCTTTTGCTCTTGCATGTTGCTCCAGCATGGGAAACAATGCTGAACCTACATCTGGAGCCCACACAACTCAATTCCTGCCACCATTCCACAACAAACACTCTCAAAGAGCAAAACTTAGTGAGACGCTGAAGAAGAGTTCTGGAATGAAAATAAAACTTCATCCTTTAGGGTTCCAGACAATCTCTAAGTATTAGGGTTTAGGATGAGACCTCCTTAGTAGAGAAATAATCCAACATCTGCCTCCCGTAAGGGTTTTTTGCACCTTTGTGTAAAACATCTGGTCTTGGCTACCATCACAGACAGGATGATGCGCTTCATAGATTTCATGTCTGATTCGTATGTTTTTTATAGTATGGATAGAAAGTTCACAGAATGTTAATTCACAGAATTCTAGTTCTAAAGGAATTTGGTTGTACCTGTGGACTAGTTTGTTTCTACTAAAACAATTATTTCAAACAAGAGATCATTCAGCTAAGGTGTGTAAGATGCTAGTTATGAACATACAAGAACATAGTGGTACTTGAATATTTGTCTTAAGCTTGACTGTATCCAGATGTAAAATAAAACATGGTTCCTATCCCAATTTATCAAAATGACAAAAGAGAACAGAAATACGGGAAGGGAAAGGCGATCAGAAAAATAATCAGCTTTTTAAAGCCTTTTATTGACAAAAATGGTACAAAATAGCGAGCCCCGTTCCTTTCAGAAACAGATAGGAAAATGCGGTTGGCAGAGTATGGAAGCTCTTGCTGTTCTCTGTTTATGTCATGGCAAGAAATAATCTCTGTTTGTCATGGTTAGATATCTGAGTGAATCATTGCTATGGCATTTGAACAGTGACACCATACAAAGGGAATAAGATGAGCCCTTCTTAAACAGAAGGGAGATCAAAGTCAGGTCCTAGCAGCAGGTGAATAGGTGGGGTCTCCAAAGTTGGCGGTAAAATTCTAGCCACAAAGAACAAAATTTCATCCATAAAAGAGCTATATGGAAAAGGTAAAACCAGATGAAATGTCTTTTCTGCTGGAAAATGTGAAGCAATCTGCCAAATTAAGGAGTGGATTCACTGCATGATGAATAATTCACCACCCTTATTCTTATTAGTCCTCTAGTCTGCCCAGGCAGATTTGGGATCCTGCTGTAGAAGCATAAATGGTCTCTTAAGGGTGGTAATTATTGTATTCTATTCAAAATGTGGTTTATCTGGAATGTACTGTCATGAATTACTGTGCAGCTGGTGCTATATACAGGCATGGAATACAAGAATTAATTAAAGCATTAAACTGATACAAAACTTTTACTGCCAACGGGTCTCAACAGTCTGTGAATAACACCAGTGATCTGAGCTTTTCAGAGCACAAACCAAAGTGAGAGTGAATGAAGTCAACCCTCGATGAGATGCACATTCAGGATTAGCTGGGTATCATTGGGATAAGTGGCTTATTATTCTACACGTTACGTAAGCAGTTCCAACAGAAATGGAGACTTAGAAAAGAAGGTGTTTGAGAGATATCTTTATGAAAAACAATTTATATATCTTGCCTAAATAGATTGTGTAGCTGTTCTGAAAGAAAAAGGGGAGGGGGGTATAATTGAAAACATATTTCCTGAGGAATGATATTTGAAAACCGTGATTCAGCTTTAAAAACAAACTTCAAATTATATTCCCATACCATTAAGAAAGCAAATGATTCCTTTGATTCTTAACACATGTCATCATGACAAATCAGAAAAGTATGACTTTTCAACCAAGGGTAAAATTGAGTATGTCACATTTTTCTCTTATAGCATAAAAACAAGGATGAATTTCATGGCAGGCAGAGCATTTCAAACTGATAAAAATATTCATCTTTCAGTACATATTTAGGCAATTCTTAACTAGTATGGGTTATTGTCATTGCGTGAGATATCATGGAAGCTAAAAGCTTAGCAGGAGGACCATAGGCATAAGATAGCTATAAAAGAAAGGCTAAAAAATATAACAAGTATTTACCCGGTTGTCACTAGTTGGAATTACAGAGTTTTACTCAGAAGTATATTTAATTATTCATCACTGCCTGATTTCTTCTAATAACCAATGGAACGCGGATCCTGTGAGAGGTTACTTGTACCTAGACCTTACACCTCATGTAGTTGTCTATTTAATATGTACAGAAAGAGGTATTGCAATACATACCTCTGATATAAACAAAATGCAGTGTGTGCACCAATATGCGACGTTATGTTTTTAATATGAATACTAATCAGGTCATAATTTTAAAGGAAGACTTAATTGCTCCCTTCTGTAGTGCCATAACTAAGCCCTTCCATCTCTGTCTACTACAAAAGATAAGGCCATATACATTAGCTGAAAAGACAGTAACCGTGATAACGTGAGCAACCCTTACTTAGCTGTGATTTCACAATTGGTAGCATGTCTCCTAGCAACAGCAATATAGGGGCAGGAGGGATGATGTCAGAAGACAATAAAATTGATGGATATGTGGCTGTGATGAAATCAACTTTCTCCTAAAAAGGCTGCCTAGCAGTAATTACATAAATAATATCTGGGCAACAAGGGACGACTGACTTCATACAAGATATAACCCAAGACTCCGATAGCAGTTCATCTTTTCTTGGGGGGCTTGTGGGATAAGTCAGCAGAACATCCTATTCCTGGTGTCAGTGCTCTGCGGAAGGAAGAGAGCTGGCTACCAGCTGGTCATTGGCCTGGCTCCCATTCTTAGCCATTACTGGTGCACTGCTCTGAGCAGAGATGTACCATCAAAGTCTGTTCTCCTGACACGTGCTGCCAAACGTAATTGCAATGCAGAAGGAGTCATCTTGGCTTCAGGAGCAGAATTAGGACTTGCCTCAAGGGAGAAAAAGCACTTTATTTTCCTCATACAGTAAGAAATCCTGTGTAATGACAAAGTATTTGGCCTTTGCGCAGGTGTTGCATGTAGGGTCTGGAGGAAGACAAGTTGCCAGATGTTCACTTTTGCTCTTAACCTGGCCTACCCCGATATGTCCTCACTGATATATTCATAATGGATGCAAAGCTCACCTTTCTATGAAGCCCACTACACTGTCACCCGTACTGCCTTACTTACCGCTGTCTTAAGAGCAGTCATAGCATTTAACAGGAATTTCCTACATGGAACTTCTTCTGCCACAGAAGGCTCAAACGTATCTTACGATTTTATCAGTGAACCCCCCACCCCTTATCTACCCTGCAGTTTTATACTGCTGCCTATTACCGCGGTGTTTGAATGCTCGCTATACAGAATCAGCAACAACAGCAATGTCTCTACTTTGAAAAAAATAAAATCCCTTTGGACTGGAGTTTGTTCTTGAGATACAAGATTTTAGTCATTAATTTTTGTTTATATGGATGTATACTCAAATACTAACACTAGAAGCGTTGCCGTGGCTGGGATGGTCCAAGAAGATGCACAAGAAGTTGGTGGGGAGATGCGATATCGTTAGTGGGATTAATGAGTATATTTGGGGAAAAAAAAAAAACAGATAATCCCTTGGGCACATTAAGCCTTCCTAAATGCATCAATTTTTTGCTACAGGGACAAGGAAGTTGGCTAGTTGAGAGATTTGGGGTTTTTATGAGGAGGACAAGTCAGGGTTATGAGTATTGTTCTGCAGCAGTAAAGTTTCTTCAAAGAAGGGTTTTGTTAGTGGAGGGAGAATTTTAATGTTAGGAAAAAAAGGAGATCTGTTTTGTCTAGTTTTACTAGATTATCTGGTAAGACAAACACAAAACTTGGTTCCTCTGGAATATGATCCTATAGATTTCCATGTGTTCCTGTTAATTTAATGCCTTGTATGTACTTTTACAGCTGGATTCATGAGCTGAAGCTGTTAAATTTAATTTCTAGCAAGCTAAATAGCTTATGGTCTAGTTTTATTATTCATATTTCTGAACCTTAAGCAATAAGACATTGCCTGTAGGGATGTGTTAAACCAACACATGACTAATCCACCCCACAAGAGCATGAGTAAAGGAGGGGCCTTATATCCACAGCTGATCCCCAATGACTTTTTCTCATTATTCCTGCAGACAAAATAGTATCATTTTAAAATTAGTCCAATAAGTGAGAATAAAGCTTGGTGACTAACCTGATGAACTGTTTAAAAAATTTAATAAAGCAAAACAAGACTGAATGATAAAGTGGGCTGGAAGGAGTCTTCTTGGTATCATTCTTCACCTTTGACAGACTCACCTGCTGTGAAAGGAGATAAAGGACATTTCCCACTGAGATGTAAACTTTTTAGACCCTGATCTGCAAGTCACAGAGTGTGGAAACCGGTCTGAGGTGGGCCTTGCTCTCCAACGGGAATCTATTTTAAGTCATTCTGGAATTTTGCAGACACATACTGGTTTGGATACCTATATTAATCTTAATAACAAAGTATATTTTCTCAAATGAAGCGCCTGTCTTCCTTTAAAGCAATCGTTCTCTTTTATATTTAAACTCTACTGATGTATTATTTCTCAGCAAAATACCAGTTATGCATATTTTCCTCATGAAAAATGACAGGCAAACTGCAGTTCTGTTATTTGCCGTGCGATTTATGCTCCGAATTACAACTGCTTTCAATTTGATCCATTTTGTTTAGGGGAAAGCCACCGTATGGACGAAACCTCCCTCGCATCGGACGAGTACTTCAGAGACTTGCCGCGCAAGTTTGACTTGAGCTCAGCGCATTTGGCAACCTTGGCTCCGGAGAGGCTCAGGCCTGTAATAATCCTGGTGTGGCAGATCAGAAACAAAGTGCGTTGGGAAAGCAATCCCAGCGATGGTTGCTCAGCACATGTCTGCAATATATTTCTTTTTACCAAGGTGCAGCCGGTCGTGCTGGATTGTAAACCGGCCCTCTTACTGTGAAGCAAGAGGGACAAACCTGAAAACGGCAAACCGCCGCAACATGTGAACAGTATAAAATTGATACCAAGCCTGAAAAGTGTATGTTTCATGGTAGCATAATGAAATGCAACTGTATGACTGTGCTGCTTAAGGACTCTGTTTTGCGAGGTGCTGAGCACTCTTAACTTAAGACACGTAATATTTTAAAATGAGGAGCTGTGCAAGGCAAAAAGAAAGGCATTTCATTATGTCGTCAGGTCTGATTACTCAAAATAACAGTGCTTGAGTGAATACCCCAATATCCTATATGCCAACTTTATATGAAAGCTATTGAAACTTAAAAGCCTTGAGTCCATAGGTCCCTCAAAACCTCCAGTGTCTGAGCAGATTCAGAGTTATTACCATTTGGTTCTAGAGAACAATGCTATGCTACACTAAAAAAGCATTAGCTACCTTGTTTAATGTAAATTTAGAAATCTCAGTAAATGTAGCAATTCCTATACAGAGAGGATACCTATTGATCCCAACTGGATTTTATAAGCATATGAGTTGAAAGACGATGCGTAATGCATATTAATAATGTGTGTTAAGTCAGAAGAAACAGTTGCTCTCTATATGTGTGAAAATGTACTAGATTAGGATTTCCTTTAATATATTTTCTAGGGAGAAAGTTTGCACACGTGTGTGCATGCACACACACATGTACAGACATGTTGAGTTGTGTCTTTTATAATTAATACTGAGACATGAACCTGGATAGCATTCGCGTATATTTCTGACAGTATTTAAATATTGATGTTTGTACATCTACCGTCTCTAAATTACACACAGGGTACCTGTTTACTTACGAAAGCAGCGCCAGACATAACCATCCTTTATAAATATTTGCAACGAACAGTTTCCATTGTGGCTTCTCCACAAGTAGTTCATCTGGGCAGTGATTCAGGTTCATAAACATGGGTGCCTGATACCTTTAAGCACTGTAGTTAACGAGATGTTTGTATGAGGCTAACAGACGTGAAATAAGAGATGATACATGTCTTGTATGGGATTAGCAGCATGGGACTGTGACCTGGGCCTTTCTAGAATGGCTGTGCATCTGCTATAATTGCCTAACAAGTAATTTAAGGTTAACATAATGACAAGCAGCTCCAGGCTCTCCAAATTTTAAGCTCTTGTCTCATGCTCTGTTACAACAGCTTCTGGTTTTATATACTGATGAGCAAAACAGAAAGGAAAGAAAGGGCATCCATACACGTCACCCCATCTTATTCAGCTATATATTTTGCATAATGCAGCAAGGCGAAACAGCTTTTCTGTCTTGATTTCATGTCTTCCATGTGGCAATGGGGAGTGTCAAAATCTATAAACTCATAAATCTTCAGTCTTCTCGTTCTGAGAATCATCCCCAATGTTTTTATTTATGCAAAATTAGCCATGTTGTTCTTTTGCAATGATACATTCTAGGCCAGACAGCTACCATATTTGCTACAGTGAGAAGCGATTTTGTTGCCTCCCAGCAGTGTCAAAAAGAAACAAAAATTTTATTTTCCAAATTAAATAGATGAACCATAAAAATATTAAACCTATATTTTTATATTTTTCCTCCACTGTTTATATTTTGGAGTGGTATTTTATTTTTATTATTATTTTCACAACAACCTACATCTAAAACACTGAAATTATCCATAACTTCAAAGCCCAAATAGGAATTACAGCATATACAGCAGCAGGCAGTTCAGAAAACTGGTCTTTTTAAACATTTCAGAATGGCTGGAAATATCATCTGCCAAAAGCACATGGAACACCTCTTAAACAGATGCAGAACAGTATGCTACAAAGGACACTGAATTCAAGTGCCCTTTAAAAAAGTTATCCAGCTTTAAATACAAGCTGCAGTGAAAGCCAAAAGACATTCATGAGACTGAAACACCACAGCTTGGACTTCCTCAGACTGTGCTGAAGAAAAAGCTGGATTGTAAAAAGTCATGAGCTGAGCTTCCATTGACCTTTGCTCTGCCTTCTTAACTCTGAAGAGCGCAGTCCTTCAGGACTGTAGATAACCATAATCATGCTTCAAGAAGAGATATTCCAGATTCAGGATACCTGCTAATGTGCTTATAAGTAGCAGAGGGGGAAAAAAAAAATCAAACCCTCAAACGTGACATATTTCTACTGGGAAATTAACTACAATAAAGTGGTTTAGGAATAACATTTCTTTCTGATAACAGAATTTTAAATTCGTTCTTTTTTTCAAACTCAGTACTAGTTGCTTTTTTCAGTGGGTGTTCTCCTGTGTTGGTTTCACTGAAAAATTACAGGAGGCTTAAAGATGGAAAATGATCCTCATTTTGGCAGTCCCTGCTCTTTACTGTAGATTGAGAGCAGACTCTTGTTTTTCCAGAGCTCGTTTTGGAAGGTAGAGGAATAGCATGCTCCATTTCTAACCCCTTCTCCTTTTCCTTTCTTCTTTGCCCTTTTCCAGTCACCAGTTGAAAGAAACTTGGGTATGACCTACCCAAGCTATACCCACTTTCAAATTATTGTGTTTCCTGCTGATTCTTGCCAGCAACAGTAGAAACAAACCTGTTGTCATGATCTCAAGTGAACTACCTAAGCAATATCTTGAACTATCTTCTGCCGTAACTAAAGCTTTGCAGAAAACCAAGAAAAATGTATCAAATACTACTTTTTTCTAGCTTTATTGTTGATAACCATGTTATCAGGTGCAAGATGGAGTCTCATATATGCATATGTGTGTCGTGTATGTGAAAGAGAAAGACTGCAACTTGAACGTATGCAACATAAAGTTTACCAGCTGATGTGATCATTGCAAATAGGAAGGCAATCATCTAGTGACTTCTATTCAAAAGCGTAATCTACTGATTTTTTTTTAAATACCTGTCTTTCACAGCTCAGGCAGTTAAGAGCTGGACCTAACTTCTTCCCGCAACAATCAATTTCCAGCTGTTGAGATTTGCACTGTGCCCACACCAGTGAATCTCTGCAAAGCACTAGTGAGCAAGGTGTGAGAGCCACGTTCTCTTCTGAAGGAAGGCAGCAGTAAGGGTAACCCGTAAAAGGATTAAGTCAGGAGAGAAGAACTTTCTCACCTTCTGCAGGTAAGAAATACAAGTCAGAGAATAAGGGAACTGAATGCTTTTCGGAAGGAGAGAGTCACAGAAGGCTTTGGTCTCTCCCAGTGGTGTGAGATGAAGGTAAGAGAGCAGGTCAGAGATCCGGGAATAGGTGACTATTATTTCAGAAGAGCTGGGAAGCAAGAATCCCGCTGGAGTGAATGTGAGCCACAGGTATGATGATTGCCTTTATTTTTCGAGGACACAAGAAGTGGTGTGAGACACTTCAGAGAACGTGCTAAAGACAAACAATGCAAGTAACAAGTTGTTACTGGGAGAGAGGGAGAGGAGCTTTCTCCAGGTGGGACAAGCACCAGAGTAGTGCTCAGTCCTGGGAATTAACATCCCTTAAGAACAGCTCTGTTGAAATTAATGCCTTCAGGGAAGCCACAGACTGCAGTGGGCTTTCAGTTATCACCTGAGTGTGGGGTTGAGGGAGGAAAGGGGTGTTGTCAAGGTTGGGGTCAGTTGTGTTTATTTTGTAAGCAGGAAGGTCCAGAGATTGCAAGATCAAGATTTTGAATTCTGGAAAGATACAAAGAGGCACTTTCTCAAAAAGAATCTGTTCATGGTATGCATCTCATGTCAGAACATCAGTGAAACTGGGTTTGATCCCCTACTAAGTTAGCAAGGGGACTAGCTGTCAACATGCATCAGTCAAGAATTACAAGTATATTTTCTGATTTTCCAAACACGGGAACATACATAAAACTATCCTGACTTTTTTTTTCCTAGGGGTGCAGAGAGGTAACAGGAGGAGTGAGGAGGTTGGTGAGTTTTGCTTTGTTTTAAGATTGTTACCAGGAAGGCAGGCAGATCTTTTAAAAAATGTTCACGGAATCCAGAGTGTTGCCTATATATTTTCTGTAAAAATACTGCAAAGAGAAGATGGCGATATTCCCTTTTTTGCCCTCCCCAGTGCTATACCTTCCTTAAATTATGTCACTATACTTGTGAAAGGCTTTCTTCTTCAAGGTTAGAGAGGGAGGATCCGAAGCAACTATAGGTGAAGGTAAACTCAGTACTCAAAGGGAGTGATAACAGTGTCTGCTTTTAACATTCCTCAGCATCCTCTCTTTCCTCGAACTGAGGCCCCCCAGTACTTATTACAGCAAAGTTGGTCTCTTCCTGTAAGCTAAGTCTAAGTGTTTGATTGCTTCACCATATTGAAGGCAAAATACATACTTTGAAGAAAGCACAGTTCATATTTTAAGGTATTTCATCACTCAAGGCCACAGCTGGCCGATACCAAACAAGCAATCAAGAGACTAAAGACTGTCAACAAAGAACAGTCCTTTACATCACAGGATCAGACACATTTGCACTCAATTAACACTTTGCTTAAAAATAGACAAAGATAAGCCCTAAAGAGTGTGGTGCCCCACAACCCCATCGTTATATATACAATAGCAATGCATAGCAGCAGTTATCATCATGCCTTACCACTCCATTTGCTATAACAACAAAAACATCCGCTATCAATTCCTTATCGTGTTTTGGATATCCTTGGAGATATTATCGTAAAGCTGTCTCCATGATATGGTCAAAGGGATGATAATCTAGTTTGTTTGAAAAGTGAAATTTATATAATTGTATTCTCTTAAATTCCTTACTTAGTGCTGATTAAACATAAGCCTCTGTCATGTACGGGTGACAAAGATGACTTTATGTCACTTTTAATGTCCTTGAGGTTCAGCAGGAACTATTTTGACTGTGGTAGAAGTTAGCTTTGCTTCAAAGTTATACAAATCTGTGTGTAGATATGGGGATCAGTGGAGTGCTGGAACGCTCCGGACTATCACCTCTTCAGGGAAAGTCCGCTTCATTTTCATGGCTCAAAGTCAGTTGGTACACAGCTCTTCAGTCCTTTTCCATCACCATGACGTGACATAGGGATTCATGCAGGCAGAAGAATTTAAATCTGCGTGGATCAGCGAGTCCCACAGGTGTTTTGCCGCACCTGAACAGTGCAAAGCGGAGACAATTAGACGGAGAAGAAAACTCTTGTTATAGCAGGTCACAATTCAGTAAAGCCTTCGGCCTCACCTCAAACGTTTCCATCTGCAAAGCTGTATCTGGAGAAGGCATACAGCATTTACAGAGCACTCAACCAAAGAGTAAACTCTTTGTCATTTTCCATAGCGGCTTTCTAGTGAAGGAAAACACTTGTAGAACAACAGTAATAACTTTCCTTTTACAGAAGTATAGTTCACTAGAGATGATTCCCACATGGAGAAGAAATGCCTCAGATTTTTTTCAGCATTTACTTGGCACTTGGGACCTATTTATTACTTCATATACTTGGATGTAATGGCAGTTAACACACAGTTATGATGGGGAAGTGATGTAGGATTCTAAAAGATACAAATTGCAGTACATATTAAACTTTAATTTGCTGCCAGTCTCAAGTCCTTCAGCTTTTTTTTAGGACTGCAGGGCCTCTCCAGAAGAAGCGTGGTGGACATGAGCTGTATTAGCTCTTAGTTAAACCCGGTGCTGCAAGCCAGCTCACCGGGGGAATAATGTCACTGTCTCTGTTCTCTTCTCTCTACACTTCCCTGGTGTTATGGAGAAGATGTGCATAAATAATTGCAGTTTTTTGCAAAGTCCAAGTGTACAATATCCGGCTTCCATGGTCACCTTACGAAAAGACGGCTTGCAACATTTGCATTTGTTGCAGTATATTCTCTAAATCCTTATAGTTTTACTGATTATAGTTAGAAGTACAGGAAAACATCACCATCAGTTACAAGATTCAGTGCATGATTAGGACAGTTGAATTCAATTGTGTCTGGGTGCAATTGTCTCCAATGCTACAGACATGAGCTCCGGTGGCAGCCAGTGCAGACTTAACCAATGCAGTCCATGGAGCTGGAAAACCCATTCCCAGGTCCAGGCACAAAGTGAATTCAGTCACTCTCTGGACTGGGATTCAATTGTCTCAGTTTAACGTGCGTGCTTACCAAAACCCACTGCTATCTGAGATGCCATCATCCCCTGGCTGCTGGTCTAGAGGACTATAGGTCTCCAGCAGGCCCTTGACATCTGTCAGGCCTACTGCAGGTTTCTTGGACACCCCAGAGCCCCTCAAATTGAAATGCTGCAAGCGGGGCATTATCTTCAGCTTCATCCTTTTTGAGGTTTAGGGTGCTTAATTACAGATTAAAAAGATACTCCTCTCTTCTCTCTGATGGTGTTTCACTATTTGGAAGCTGGGGGCTGGATATTAGGAAACATTTTTTCACCGAAAGGGTTATCAGACATTGGAATGGGCTGCCCAGGGAGGTGGTTGAGGCACCATCCCTGGAGGTG
>JAOXJK010000023.1:94996977-95007401 GCA_025774025.1 Xenus cinereus | reverse complement strand
CAGGTGGAGGGAGGTCATCCTGCCCCTCTGCTCTGCCCTGGGGAGGCCCCAGCTGGAGCACTGGGACCAGTTCTGGGTTCCCCAGTTCCAGAAGGACCGGATTTTGTCAGAATTAGGTTGACGGTTGGACAAGATGATCTTTGAGGTCCCTTCCAACCTAGAAGATTCTGTGATTCTGTGATATTTTTTTTCTTTCAGGAAAACCGGAACAGCCGAGTACGTTCTGTTTAGCCAACAGTCCAGTGCTAGTGATCCGCATTCTGCCTGAGCAGAGCTGAGCCCTTTTATTTGGCTGCAGATTTTCACTAGCCATCACTATAGTTTTTCCAGCAGGAAAATCCTGACCAGTCAGAAGGCCATGGAGTCACTGACTTTCTTCATCACAGCCACTGACTAAAAAACATTTAATCGGGCAATGGAAAACTTTAATTAACCAGAAGAGGATGACAATTCCTATTCCCTGAAACCTCTGAAGTCTGGCAGTTTAGAAACGCTGTTAGATTCAGACCCTTTCAGCCAAAGGATGGAACTGAAATCACATTTCTCACCAGTGCTGGGTGCACTTTATATGCTAGAATTCAAAATGAAATCTCTGCTCTCTCCCAACATTACGACTGAGTAGTCTGTGGATATACCAAGAAATAAAATTTGCAATAAATGAGCAACTTTGAAATCATAAGCTTAAACACATAGGAATTTTATATACTGGAGTTAGCTGAGTAAGGAGTCAGAAAAATCTGTTCTTTAGAGTTAGGCTCCTAAAGAGGCATTTAAGAATATATATTCTGCTTTAATCTCAGTTATCCCCGCTCTTAAGTAACTTAATAATTTGGCAAGAAGGTCGTTGTCTGGTTGTAGCAAAAAGTTGATTTAAAATGTTCAGACTTTTAAAAATCTTTTCATGTCAAGTCAGAACTGAGTTATCACACACATTGTATAATAAATCTGCTGTGCATTAATATTTTATTTTTCTGTCTTGTACCTTAAATCATCATACTGCATAATGAAAAAGATACATCAAACACAAAAGTGAGCATATTTTTCAGCAATCTCCTAAAACTTAAAGTAACTGTTAGCTTTTGCTTCTAGACCTTAAATAAATGAATGTATCTTTTATCATACCCTAACAGGATGCATTTTTTTGTCTGCTAAATGCATTATTTAACACTGAAGTATAAAACTACAAGGAAATGTCAATGAGAGCTGGAATGAAGTCAACTCATCACTGCAAAAATAAATATAGATCACAAATACAAAGGAATCTGGAAAAAAACCGTGGGTATTTTTAGATAATGGCATCCTTCCGCTCCTTGAGTGATGATACAGTAACCTTGAAGTTGGAATCATGTAAGAACCTTTCACTAAGTCTTATGCAGCAAGTGTAATCTCAAGAGAGGACAATACACATGGAAACGTGGGTCTGAAGTTTCTTTTTTGTCTTTCAATATTACCCGCTGGAAAATGCTGTAATGATGTCTTTTTCCTTTTGATTTCATTTTTTCTTGCCTCTCACTTTAAAATATTTATAGTTTTTTAGAAAGGTGACAGAAATCAGGACTGCACTGGTAATGTAATAATTATAAAGCACATGCAGTCCAGTAGTTGCATTTGTGTTCATGAATACATTTACGCTATCGAAGGGGTTCTCAGTGTTCAGAGTATACGTCTTTAGTAAATTATTTAAATTTTACATATTTACACTAGAAACATTCTGTGCTCAATTGAAAAGACAAGGATACCTCTTGCAGTCTGAACTGTATTGTACTCAAATTATGAACATTATCTTTCAGAAAGAGAAAAAAAAAGGTCTGTTAGCGCTCTTAGGCAAGAATGGATTAATTTTTATCTTAATCCAGTTTATAGAAAAGCATTTCCTCCTCTTTGATGTGGTATATGCTAAGTGAAAACATCATGCTCTACCCATCAGAGTCATGCAAGTGGTCATTCTTTCTTTTGCACTGATGTTACAAAAGGAGATAGCCTGCGTGGCTGGAAGGTATCCATGATATTAAACAGTTCATGGGGCTGTGAAGTGCTGAGAGCAATCATGCAGAGCAACAGGCCACAGGAATGCAAATCATCCACAAAGCCAAAAGTGGAGCTAGCAGGTGGCCTCTCCTATTCATCTGATGTCAACACACTGTTCAGATCAAGCCCTTTTAACATCTGGGTAGGCCCACTATTGCTTTTAATTAAATATAATACAGCCATTCAATGTTCTCGCATACAAGAAAACCACACAGTAAAAAGCATATCTTCTACACACTGAGGGTCACTACAGTTATATAAATAAATAGTACCGTTTAACTTAGATTGTAAGGTAGTTTAAATTTCATATACTTTCCATCTACCGTTCAGTGTTCTACAGTTAGAGTCTCTTTGGCATTTCAGGGACTGACCATATTTCCATGGAAAATGTTCTTACTCCTTCAGAGGATTTAGAAGGGGAAAAAAGCCTTATAATTAACTTTTTCTACCTTTGAAACATTTCCACTGTAAAAGATTTTGAACAGAAACATTTGTTCTCAAAATTAGTTTACAGAGAGAATTTAACTCTGTTAACATATAAACCATGGAAACTGTCATAATATCTAATTAAATTATTACTGACGTTCCAATCAGTAGCAAAAAAACATCTGTAACTGTAATTCTACTACAGAGAAAGTATAATTAAATCTATTCAGTAATGGGTAACAAGCTATTGCAAAAGTATACTGCAATGCTTTATAAAGCTGGAATGCTTCAAATATCTTTTTCAAGTATAATAAACCTTTTTTTAAAGTGGGAACATGAATATACACATCCTTCTGAAGATCCTGTGTTACGATTTAATTTCAATGTATTTATGATTACATTAGCTCTTCTGTTTGAAACAGACTGGAAAAAATAACTGCCGTCATTCAGAGCCCAGGACAGAGGAGCACATAAGTGTGTTTTCAGTCTATCATCTCTATGGAGAGCAAACGGTAACGGCACGCTTCATTTTAATTTCAGGAGATAAGTAAAATAAAGCACACAGCGGAGTGTTTTCTTGAGCGGAAACATTTTCCAGAATTGGAGCCAGAAACCTGTGACAATGCTGAAGTGCTTTATTGTAAAATATTAGGGAAGTAGATGACTCGGGAGGAAAGTAATGGGATGTGAAGCATTTAAACTAAGGTCACGAGGTCAACTGTTGGTAATGGGCTGAGAGTTTTAATGTAAATGATGGCTGGTGGGTAGCTCTGTGTAAAGAGAGATAGATGTCCAGCCCCTAATGGGCAGATGGGATCATCCCAGAACTCCGTCGCGGTTGCCTTTTTTTCTTCCTCCAGTCAGAAAAGACTGCATCCCACTGGAATCTCCGTCTACGATGCCCTTTCCCATCCGCACTGAGGGTAGGCTGATGTTTGGAAAGCAGCTTTGCTTAGATTTCTCTACATTGTAATTATAACATGGATGCTTGCTCTCCCTCCTCCAAAGTTGAAATTATTACTGTAATGCGTAAGAGACAACAAAACCACCAACGCATCAGACTTCTCCCTCAGCCACTCCTAAATATAAATGTCAAAGGTTGAATTATAAGCGGTAATGTTTTTCTGCTTCCCTGAACGGCCATCCCTCCACAAATTCTGTTCCATTAATTCAGGTGCTCAAGAGCATATATTGCAAATAAACAATGTTCTAGTTTTCATTCATTATTCTGATATAAAAACCCACACGTCTACTAACGGCCATACCGTATGCAAGCGAATGGTACCTCAATAGCACTTCCAGAGCAAACGTCAGGTTTCAGCTGCATAACTTCTGCTGATTCGCGGGGGGTTATACCCCTAAAAGCCCTATTAAATGCCTTCCAAATTTATGGCTATGGAACTTTTCCCAGCGTCAAGTTAGTCTAACTGCAGGCAAAAATATGTGGTACAAATATGTGGCGGTCGTTGAGCAGATAAGAAGTTTGTTGGCCCGCTAGGAGAAAGGAAGTTTAGAGAGTGTTGCGCCTGCTGGGGTCATCGGCAAAACTTCCATTGACTCCACTTGCTGCAGAGGTGGCCTGGAGGGAAAGTGGTTTTCTTTCTCTTTTCTGTAAATTTTGGCCAGGGGGCTGGGGGGGGGTTGGGGGTGGTTGCCCGCGTTGGAGAGAGGGGGAGGAGGGAGAGAAACTGCAGCTCGACTGCTGGCAAGGGTCTCGAGGTTTCTGAAAAGCTTCAGGACACAGGGAGCAGAGATGTGCCTATTCAGCCGATGGCTGTTGGAGAAGAAATATATAATAGTCGTGCAAATTAGTCTGATCACCTGGCAGCTGTTATGAGGCAACAAGAGCCAACGGATTTACAAACCGCACAGTTTAAGAAGCAGCTCTAAGTGCTTATGCAGATCAGACACCTAGCACTGAAGCGTTTTGGTATCATGTAAACAGAAAAAGGACACTGGATCATTTAATTTTGGTGATTGTATAAATTCTCTACAGTTTTCCATGCTGAAAACATCTGTTTCCTATATTATTAAATGTTTCTTTTTAGACACAAGGGAATTTATATATATATTTAATGAGACATCTTATCAGGTGTCTGTCTTTTTAGCACATTTTTTGTACCTGACTATGTTTTCCATAGTTTACAATCCCTTCTGCAAAGAAGGTAGAAAGTCCATCTGAAGTGATCGAATGGAAATAAGTGTCTCTGTAAGCGTGGCTTTCCATAATTTTGAAATCTCAAAAAGACAGCAGAAGTTCCAAAAGTTCCAGATTTATCTTAGTTCTTAAACCAGTTTGGCAACTGAAAACCTATTCAGAATTTTTCTGTTATGTCTTGTAATGAGGTGTGGTGGTTTTGAAAATAAATCATTAGAATCATTTTCATAGACTTTAGGAATTCATTTTAAAACCCAACCAAAATACTTCTCTGACCAATCTATGTCTTAAAAGTCGTACAGTCACATTAAAATAATTGGTATTTTGGAAGCCATGTCCTGAGTGCAGATATTCCACCTCTGCTTTATAATAAGGTTCAGCTCTTTTCTGGGAAAGATTGGTCTCTCTTAGGTACTTCAATAAAATGTGGAGTGTTTCAGACTTATTTTATTGAAGTCTCTACACCTTTCTTTTATTCATTTCATTGTGGAAGTAATTATGTTTTGGAGGTGTTATCTCTGTTAAATACTTCATGACCTATTGTACATCTGTCAAACCTATTTTTGCAAACATGATACTCTTTGGGGGAATTCTGAGGCACTCACACAGATTTCAACTGGATTAAGTGCTGTAATGAAAATGCTGCCCAAGTGTATTTTATACTACAGTAAGTACTTATTTCAGAATTCAATTATACCTACAGGAATATATTCTGTGTCTGATTATCTGGGAATGGCAAAGATACACAGTGTTTTGGCAGAATGACTTCAACTCTGCTAACTAAGTTAATGCTTTTGAAGAGGATATTGGGTGAAAATGTTACATACAGTCTGAATTTCCTCCTCTAGCCTACCAAACAACAGCATTTGCTTGATGGAAACATGAACAAGAAGGCTGTACTACCTTTTGCGTGTGCTCTCTTAGCTTTTCCACTAAAGCTACGTGACTAGGAATGTAGCTGTTAAACCTTTTTAAATCACAAGTTAAGAAAAAAAGGAAAATGAGCGTTGTGGTCTGGGCTAGTACAGCAGTTAGTAAGAGCTAGGCTGAGATCCTCCCACAGTGCTAACACGAAAGAAGAAAAGAAAAGAAAGAAATTGTTAGGCAGAAGGATGGGTTGCCTTAATATTTCATGCAAATAGATTTTGAGGAATAGCAATCTTAAATTACTACTCTATGTTTGATTAACACTGATTAAGAAAAAAACCCAACACATTTCTATTTGGATTTCTTGCTATTTACATCATTCACTCCTAAGCAGAATTCATTGATAGTCTCTTTCACTTCTAGTGAGTTCTGTTGATGATGTCTTGATTTACATTCAAGAGCTGGTTTCACTTTTACTGGTTCATTGGGCATCTTGAAGACCTCACTTTCAAACAAATTCAATTTTACCATCAGTTTGAACCAAAGTTTGTTATTTAGCTTAGATGTTGGTTTTATGAGCCATTTAGGACAGATGCTATTGCTACTGATCTTTTTTATTATCTCCAAGTGTTGAATGATTTTTAAGTTATAATTTTGTGAAAGAGTTTTTATCAAAATAGCATTGCTTTCAGTATTTTTAATTGCTGTTTTAATTGCTGTTGTGCACATAAAGAACATAAAATATACAAAATCATTATGATTGAGGATGTAGTTACTGTTAAATATTATTATCATTTCATTTATAATTTTGCACCTTTTAATCCTTTAGTAGCTTCAGTATACATTACTTACTGTCCCTTCCTTTTGTCTTTATTAAAAGCAAACTAACACATTCCTTTCCCCAAATCTCCTATCTTTCTGACCTCTTGATACAGTGAAATGTTTTAAACTTTAAAAAGTTTTACAATGTGTTATATGACAATTCCCACATAGAATTGCCCATGCCTTATCTTAAAATGAGTTTAGAAAACTCTCTGTACTTAGCAGATATCCAGAAACAACTTACAGACGTGCTTAGAAGGATACATCTCCAACAGATTCCTTTAGGCTGTGATTTTCAATAACACAGGGCAAGGATTTTAGGGGGACTTTATGTATTTATTAGATCAATGGTGTTAGAAATAACAGATACATTTTTAGGAACACGAGGACTTGGTTGATCTGAAATGCAGGAAACGAACTTCAAGCTAAGTGCAGACTGCTTATAACTCTTCTGAATTAACCAAATTGCTCAGACCATTTGAATGAAGGAGGATGACAGCAACAGTAAAACTGATTAAGTTCTTAGTCCTCAAAAAGCCAAGAGAGACGTTTTAGGGAAGCACGTTCTCCAAAGGATTGTAGTTCAGAGACATACCTAAACACTTTTTTTTTTTTTTTTTTCACATTTTCAGTTCTTGTGCTTATACTGGAAACACCAGTTGGAAAGGTAATTATCAAAACTGGGTTCCCTTGGATTTAAACTTTCTATTCTACATATTACAGTCATCAACTGCTCTCCTAAGATTCTTCCAACACCCCCTTGCCCAAAGCAAGCCAATGGTTGTGTCAGGCAGGTAGTTAAAGAAACATTTCTAATGTATTCGTGATACCAAAATATCAGGTATAAGGAAAAAAAAAAATTAGTTTGGAAAGCAGCATAGCCATGGCTAAGTGCCTGTAGAGATGAGTTGTTCTCCAGTTGATCCTCTGCACCCAGCAGCTGGTGCGGTTCAAACTCCAGTATAGCACAATGTGTACTTCGTGCAACCGATGTTCTCCTCCTTGGGCACATTCTGAGAAGAGCACATTGATGTGGCTTAACTACACCTGACTTGCGGGTGCCAGTGTGAGGAAATGGAATTTATAACACTGAATCAAGAGTCTGCAGTCCCTAAAAAATGAATTGGGAAAGTTAGCTCACTTAAGAGAGCGTGGATAACATCAGCCTACAGGAGTACAAGAGACACAGCCAAAGGAGAGTGTTGAGACTTCTGACCCTCGCATATGCTTCACCTGCTCTATAAGATGGATTCAGACACTGAAAATACTGTCAGCACCTAAAGCATCACATTTGAATACAAATGGTTGGCCTGTTCTTCAGATAAGGAGATGGGGAATACTACATTCTGCTGTCTAGGGTATGCAGCCGAGGTCCCACCTTAACCTCAGGTTATTTGAGTCCTTAACTTCTTCCAGAAGATGAAACCTTTTATTGGCTGGCCTGCTGAAAGTACACCACTAGGCTGTCAAGAACATAAACCGTGGAGCCGAATAGGTTCTAGTTCTTCGGATAATGGTGGTGAGGCACTGGAACAGGTTGCCCAGAAAAGTTGTGGATGCCTCATTATCAGAATTATTCAAGATTAGGTTGAATGGGGCTTTGAGCAACCTGATCTAGTGAAACATGTCCCTGCCCACAGTAGGGGGAGGTTGGACTAGATGATCTTTAAAGGACCTTTCCAACCCAAACCATTCTATGATTATGAGAGTGCTCCGTACATGCTTGCGTTTTTCCATCTATATGCTTTACACTCCATAGACAGAATAAAGAACATAATCTTGATAGCAAAGACTGAAACAGATAGTTAATTATTAGGTTATGGTGATGGATTTGGCTAGAGCAATATTTCTTAAATCAGTGTTCTGACACTAATTACTTCTTCCATGTGACTATGCAGTGAACTTGACAAATATAACCATCATCATTTTCACTTCATGAAGAGCTGTTATAACACAGTTTACAGGAATCACTGACTACACTCCAGTTAATTCTATTGACATGACTAAAAACATAAAATGTGAGATCGTGTCAGACAAAGTTCTATTCATTTTCAGATTATTAATACCTTTTGGTTTGTGACTGTCTATGCTAACTCTATGGAGAACAGTTTTGTTTAATTAAAGTTCTGTAAAGACTCAAGTAAAAATGAATAACTACATCAATTTGTAACACATTAAGATAAAAATATCTATTGTGTTCAGAAATGAATCTGGCAATAAAGTATTATCTTTTGACTAAAGAATTCTGTGTTTGGCTTCATGATCTTCTTAGCACTTCTCTCATCCAGGCTCCTACGAAGTCCTCAAAATATGCGGAATGATATATTGTGCTCTGTTTAATCACTGAGCATTTGAATAGATAAAAGTTTTTTAGATGGGAAAAAGTGCTCTGAACTATATTTTTATGGTCTACTCTTCCTTACTCCTGTCTAAGCAAACACAGACAAGCCCAACATTATATGTTCTCTTAGCAAAAGTATTATAATCAAGCTGATATTCTTCTCATTTATATAAGCATGGGTTTTTTTCCCTGTTTTGGAATCTTCTTAACTAACGTAACCCATCTGTGACAGCTGCTGTTGATAAAAGTTTTCTAAAAGCTTCTCTGCTTGAAAACATCATGAGCTTTTTTTTTTCTCTTTCACAACACTAAAAATTATTGAAAACTATTGGCTTTTCAGTCTGATATTACTTTGTATTATGTAATTTTCTTATTGTGTGCAACTGCTTTTCTAATACTTATGATTGAAGTAATTCTTAATTTATTGGATTAAAATTCAGAATACTTACGTAAAGAAAATGTCAAATAAAGTAGGAAAATACCTGAGTGATTAGATTCATTATTCATGAATGGCTATTCTAGACAGAAGGAAGGATCAAACTGAGGAATTATTTTAGCAGTTGATTGGAAAATAATAGGGAACTAATTAAAAAATCATCCAGTTCAAGAAAACTTTATAAAGCAGACACAGTAGTAAAAGGTTACATACTAGGAAACAAAGAATGACACGCATTGTGATTAAGACTTCTGTAAAAAAAATCTGTGTTTTGTACTCATGCAAGCTATGTCGCATTTTCTGTATTTATGTTTTATAAAATTACATTTTTAACATAAACACTATCAGGACAGAAATGCCTTTTCATCTGGAATTTCCTAAGTTCTGAACATCTGAATATGCTATTGGATTACCATTATTTTATGTGTGAAGAAGGTCTGCGCTTTTTCTTTTAATGGAAATTTAAAAAAAGAAAAAAACAAAACCAGAAATGAGAGCAGAAACCTTATGTAACTGCCCTTTGATCTCCCAGGACACCAGACAAAAATTCTTCCACTTGAGCAAATGAAGTAACTTGATAACACACTTAGAGTGGTCTTCTTCTTTGTTCATTATCACTAGAAGGGGTAGGCTGAGTTAGTGTTTGCTGATAGCAGCGTGATGGCAGGGAGGAGTGTTGGGTTCTGGCCTTGGGTAAGTAAGGACTTTTCTGCCTCCTGGGACGGACCCCTTCTGGTCTTTCTAAGGTACCTTGGTTTTGGCCCCTTCACCAATCAGACGGAATATATGGTTACTGAACATCTGAGTTTCGCTACAAATGCCCTTATTTTTTTCTTCCGCACAGAATCTTTGTCCTGGAGATATTTCTGTACTCCGTCTATCTGCTGTTCTGGTCGGATAATTGGATCTGTTTGAGCTATTGAAGGCTGAGAAATATCAAAGGAATGGCTACTATGCATGAGCAGATCAGCAAGTGTGATGAATTCAGGACGTCAGAGAGAGCCAGCTCAGTAGAGTAATTTTGGCATATCACAAACAAAACCTTTTACATTAGATGCACGGATATATTGCACGTGTTTTGGGACCCAAGGCCAAGTGTTATGTGGTATGGATGCAGCCAAGACACCAGGTCTCAGAGCTAGAGCGTGGTCCCTGGCACTTTTAGATCACTGACAGGTGACCACCAACAAAATGTGCAATTACTGGGTGTATCTGGTGTACATGATGCCTTGTAATGCATGTCCTAAGGACTCTTTGCCCTCTACAACTCCCTGAAAGGAGGTTGGAGAGAGATGGGGGTTGGCCTCTTCTCACAAGGGAATAATGACAGGAGCAGAGGAAATGGT
>JAOXJK010000023.1:94983748-94994317 GCA_025774025.1 Xenus cinereus | reverse complement strand
GGATGTCTTTTTTTTTTTTTTAATTTCATTCTTTATCTTCTAGAATCACAACACAGTTAACTTTTTGGTCCCTTTGTAAAAGAAACTATAGAGAAACATTGTCCACTGGTCTCCTGAAATCATTTAAAATGGCAGCAAACAACTAAACAATACTTACAGCATTGTTGTCATAAGGGTAACAAGTGTTGTCAGGTCACATCTTTCCAGAAAAGAATGGAGACATTACATTCACAGAGATTGTACCCAAACATGAAATTTAACCTTGTATTCCTAAATGTATTAACACTGTAATATAATCAAAAGTACTAGAAGAACTTAGCAACAGTTTTAAAATGGTAAGAAGGTCTATTTTTCAAAAAAAAAAAAGTTCCATTTCAGTGACCCTAAAACAATACATAAATTCTGCTGAATTCATACAATAGTTTCATTTGGTTTTCTTGAAACTGTTGGTGTGAAGATCCTTCCTCTGCTCTTTTTATCCAGTAGCTCAGGGGTTAAAGTACTATATCAGACAGTAGCTAAAGAATTCTCTGGTTTAAAAGATTTTAACCCTTATCTTGAAAGGGCTTGAAGGGCTTGAAAGTTAGAAAGTATTCGGGGAGCAAGTGGGCAGACTTGGATTCTTCTGTTGAAGTTATATTGTTTTATGGAAGCCTATTCCCACTAGATCAGGGACCAAAACCACAAGCATCTACCAGTTGGGTAGATAATGTGTAGACCCAGTATTTATATTACTGAGCATCAGGAACATAAATGAACCCTGTCCCGTGCATTACTGGGTCTGACTCCTTAGCCCACCGCCTTCCCCAGACCGGTCTCAAGACTGGTATTGATGCCGTCCTGCAGAACTAGAGCTTATTAGCTTGGGCTTGGTAGCTCACATTCATTGTGCTTACACCTCATCTTCCAATTTGGAAACCACTGGTCAAAGGCTTGCAACATTCATCTGGAAGAAGATGACCAGAACTTAAATTTTCCTGATTCAGAGCACATATAGGGAAACAGGATAATGTTGCACGGTCAACCCTAGCTTGTTTCGAGGTATGTCTCTCCTGTCACTGATAGGAATATGAGAACATGTTCTTCACTTCTTAATCACTGGAAAGTTTTCCTGTTGGTAACTTGTACCTTCCATACTGTGGTTTCAGCCTATTCCTTTTTTACCGGTCCTTCACTGACTGAGAAATCAGATCTTTTTCTTCCTCTTTGTATATTTGAAATCCTCCCACCAGGTACAATTATTTAAGCTTAACACAACTGATTTCATTCTTTCTGGATAAACCATGTCTTCAAGATCTCAAATTACTCCCTCTGCTGTCCTTTTTTATTTGAATTACATTTTTTCCCGAAGTGGGCACGGCAAGGCTTGATCAGAATGGACGGAAATGTGCCCTGCAGTCTCTCAATCTTGCATTAGAAAAGTCATTTCTTGATACTTCAGAAATTCCTGAAATCTTCTTGTCCCACTGTGGATTGAGTCCAATTTATAGATGCCTTAGAGCCTTCTTCCCACTCCTGCCACAGCTCCCTGCAGACCATGAGGGGGTTAATGATTAATTGAACCCAGATGCCTTGGCTTTTTCCTACCTCTGATAATTCATTCTGTCACAACAACCATGGAATTAAAACAAAATAAAACAGTCATTAAGAAACCAGATTATCCATGGAGTGGTCACTAAGAAGCAAAGAGCCCTTAGGCCAGTAACTTACCCAGCCAGCTTTTTAGACCTCCCCCTACCCAAAACACGGCATCAAAATTCTTTATTAACTCAACATAAGGTATCCAGGAAATCATCACCCAAAAATTTAGCATGTGGATAGTGGGCTGTACAAATAATTTCTTTTTCTGTATGACCACAGAACCAGAATGTACAATACAATCCTTATTTCCTCTTTCACTAATTGAAGTGAATAACATTAATTAGTTATTTCTTAGATATTTTAAGAACTTAAACAGGAGTTCACAAAGAGTGGCAGAGAGAATCATCACACTGTATTCTACAGGAAAAGGCTGAAAACACTCCAAAAAAAGAAGCAAGTAGAGGGCTTGAGTAGGACATATTTTAAGCAAATATCCAAACTACCACATTACATCCTAACTATGGGTGCACTGACAGTGGCAAAACAGGGTTATGAAGGGCACCTTAAACTTGCTGTGAACCATACATTTAAAGCATTTGAATTTGGATTTAAAGCATTTGAAAATGTCTCATTTCCAAAATGTGTCTCTATTTTTCACTTGGTGGGAACAACTAAAGAAAATTTTAGTCAAATTTGCAACTGTTTCTGAATGACCTTAGATTGTATTTTAGAAAGGATAGGAAGGGGTGAAGATACTTGTTACTGGAAGAAAAAAAAAATCACCCAACTTCAGTAGTCAGACAGTATGAGCAGAGCACACATCTGAGTCTCTATTCAAAGCAAAACACTGGAAAAAAGCCTGTAAATTTATCATGACAGTATAATAAAAATTTAGACAATATAAACCACTTAAAACTACTATAAATAGAAACTTTTACTTAAACTCACATGCAGATGAATTTTTCTTAGTATGGAGAGCAGGAGATTAAAGATGTTCTGCCAAAAAAACAGGATTAAAAGATAGAGTTCAAATGTGCATTTAGGGCTGGGAAAGATGAGGGATGGTAGTGATTATTTCAGAGCTCCACCAAGCACCTTTGTCCAATTAGCCAAATGCTTTCTTTTTCAGAACAGCTTGGAGGAGTCCAGAGCTGCTGGCTGGCCTATGGAGCAGACGTAAGTCCTGCTGCTGGAGATTGTTAATTTTTATTGTCATTAAATTTGGTATTCTGTAGTGAGAGACAAATACTACCACTTCTTCCAAAAACCAGAGTGAAGGTACAAGAGACTGCATAAGCTCCGAGCGACTGCTTCATAAGAATTTTAAAAATATGTCCTTTTATTTCATAATATTTTCTTTGCTCACCTAGACCCTGAGCTTGAGATTCCTCATGCAGAAAAAAGTTTGGGTCTTTTCCCTGAGGGTTCCATCTCCCTGATTGCCTCAACAGTCTCACCCTGGATGTCTGTTTTTCTTGCATTTCTTACAACTTTGTACCTGAGAGATAAAATGAACTAAAATATTTTGCTTCAGAATAATTATTTTAGCAAATACTTTTTATAAAACTGAGCATCTCAAATCAAAAAGCTAAAAATTATAAAGAGTGAGAAAACTCCATCCAAAGGTCACCGCTAACATCAGAAAGTTCTGACAGGAAAGTTTTAAATAATTTCTAAGGCTGAAGAATAATTATGATTATAATAATTGTTTAAATTTTCCCTCTCCTTCTCAGCATATGTGAGACAAATTATCAGACTGAAACATGACAGTAGGCGGTTCTGTAACTTTCCCATTGGTAGAAGTGGTTATATATCGTATACCCAAGAATGCTCAGATGGTTCCAGAGACTTGTTGCTTTTGTGTTTTTTTTTTAATTACATCAACTTCAGAGTACAAAGTCCACCTCAGGGGATGTCTCTTTAGCTCTAGAGTAATTAACACAATGATAGCTGGACTCTGGAACAGTTATTATCAACATAAAGAGTGAGCCCAGTATTTGCCTTAACAAACAAAAGAGTTGGGTCAACACAAAATGATTAAGCGGGCCCTTTTATTTAACCTCTTTTCACTCAGTTAAATTTTTCAATTAAAATCTTTTCAAATGCAAGAATAAGCTTTAGCTTTAGAAGTATCAAAACAAAAGGATTTTCCACTTTTGGCTGAAACTCTGTTCTGAATTCGTTGACATTTGCTAGTTGTTTCGGTCCTCATGAAACTCCTGTTCTGGATGAGTTTACAATGTCAAAATGTTTCACCAGATGTGCTTAAACACAGCAATCAAGTCACCACTTTGTCTTCTTTTTGATAACCTAAGCAGATTGAGGGGTTTTAGACATTTTCTCCAGCTCTCAAATCATGTTGCAGCCTCTCCAATTTCTCAACATCCTATGCAAAATGCAAACACCAGAAATGTCTATGATGTCTTTTAGTATCCGTCTCATAGCTGTATTTGGAAGACAAAAATCAGTCTGTCAGGAGAACAGAATGAGAAAAATATTTGAAGAGAAATACAAAGGGAAAAAAGATACGATGACCATAGGGGAACTACCTTTCCTTTTAAGCTGAAGATGATGGTAGGAAGACTATGGCTGTGTCCGTGGACAATGAAACAACTTTTCTGTGAACAAGTTCAGAGTGCCCTGCACCTCTCATTGGAAGAAGTATGAAGGCTCATAGAAGTCTAACCATTTTTACAGCACTGATTTCAGAAAAGTGATGCCTTAGCTGCCGAGAGGAGCTGATACTGAGTGAGGAAGAAGCAGTTGGCCCCAGGATCATGGTGGTGCACAGCTTGGGTCTCACTGAGGAAGGAAGGGAAAGATACAGAAATGTGAAGCTGCCCATTCTATTTGATCAAGCATATCTATTCCAATCTCTACATCCCTGTGGATTTGATTCAACACAAAGCATGTGCTGCCTTGAGGGCTCAGTGTGAGCTCAGTGGGATTACTTAATGGAAATGAAGGAGATGGCCAGGAAATCAGCACAGTCTGAAGCTACTGGCAGAGGAAGGGGGAAGAGTTTAGTCTTCAGGCACACACTCTTTTGACAAGCCTGCCATCAATCCCATCTCCTGTGGCTCCTTCAGAGAACAGCTGTGTTGCAGGCATGAAATGAATCAGAGTCTACCACGAGAAGCATGACATCATTAACGTCTCAACTTTTCTGTCCCTGTAACCCCACTATATTGACCTTGCAGACAAACACCTTCCTCTGACCTGGTCGGCTCAGTGGCCAAGATCCCCACTACTGTGTTCAACCTTATCTTGGTAATTTTTGTCTTTTTTTTTTTAATTGTTTTTTACTGTCTTTCCTTATTTCACTACCTCCTTCCACCATCTTCTTCTACAAATGCCCAGAACACCCCTTGAAGTACACTGGAAAAATTTGCCTGGCACGCTCTAGCAGATGAAAAAAAGCCAGTAGAGAAGAAGTGCAAATACAAATAAATATCAATACAAACACACGATTTTTTTAGCTTCACTCTTTTGGAGTCCTGTTAGGAACTGCATATACGTTAAGACTGGGGTACTTAAATTCTTAGACCATGACCCCACCACAGCATCAAGTGCTGGTGTCAAAGTCAGTTAAATCAGACAAATTCGTGGCACTGTTGGCTGTGGCAGACCATCTACACCAGGAATTTGCACCATTCCAGGAGGAGAAAAACATCTCTGTCCGGACTAAAAGGAGCAGCTCAAAGAGCAGTGGCCACCAGAGTGGAAACCTAACTCTGTTAAAGTCCATTAAGCATAGTGGGGCCAGGATTTCACCCCAGCCTCTTTTTTCCTGCTTCAAGTGTGTGATTTGGCAGGGGAAAAGTTCACTCGAAGGCACACAGTTAGGCTATACATACAACAAAGCGGCAGGGAAGGGAAAAAAAAAGCAACACAAAGGATTACTTTAAAGTTAGACCTCAACTCCTTTAGCTCTACACAATGGAAGAAAGCACATAGGTTTCAACAGGATAAAAGCAGACTTTATTTTGTAAAGAGATCTCAGGATGAAACAAAGGACTGTAATTGTACCTCCTATCTGCAAATCTGAGGTGGTGAAGGAAAAGAAAGTGGGTGGATGGTTAACAAGAATAGCTTGAAACCATGCTTTGTTAACAGAGTAAAATTAGCTTGCTGAGAACCTTTATTTTCCATATAACTTTTAACAGGAGCATTATTTTACATATCTCTGCTGTAGAGAACCCATTTACAAATTTGCAACAAGTAACCACTGAACTTGAGCTAATTTTTCTCTCTGTTTTCTGTTTCATCTGCTTAGTTAACGACAACACATTTGAGCCGGGTTGCTAGCACACCTATAGCTAGAAGCCTGTCAGCGTTTCCATTCTGCACACCTAGAGCACTTTCACACTGGCTTAATTTCACCCTGTGAAATACACCCGATCAAACCTGGGAAAGGTTTAGAGGTAAAAAGCGTAGTTTGCTTTTTTTAAAAAAAAAATAATAAAAATATCATTCGCGTAGCTCTGTTTGAAATGTGGGACCAACCAACTAAAATTAAAACAGAGGAGTACTCAATCCACGTGCCCATTTTATTTGCTCATTTTTGAAAATATGAAAAGCCCTGGGTGGGTCAGAGCAGAAGTGTGTCCAGGTCAGCACCTGCAGGAGTTATGGCAGATGCTTAGTGGAAAGTGATAGCTCTGCCCTCTCCTGCCATACCTATGGCTACCACCATAGGATCAGGATCCTCCCACACCTTCATCACATAAATGAGTTGAGATTTGTAATTTGTACTTTTCTTTTTTTACAGTTACACTTTAGCAGATGTGTACCGTAATTGGCATCATAAAACCTGCTTCTAAGTACAGTTACATTATTAAGTGTCGGTTCATGCTGACGTTTCTACAAACCATCTGTGGTGGGGCGTTTGAACACTTGTGTTTGCACGGTGCTCAACACCAAGAAGCTGGTGTGGCCTGTCACTGCTGCCATCCGAACCCAGAACTTGCTAGCCTGTTTTTAAAATCTGGCAACTCCTTTCTTTTTCTTTTCTAACCTTTTCCGCGACCTTGCAAATGCAAGACACAGACTGTCCCCGTCATCCGTTTCGAAACCCAGTTGGTTTTTGGCTGGAAGTGCCCTCTACAATTCCACTCTCAAATTCAGAAATAGAGATTTTCCACTCATTTTTTAGGACTTTTCTACCTCGCAGAGTGAATTTCATTATGAGTTATGTCATGGCAGGTGTTCATCTCCCCTCACCTTCTTAATGCAGGAAGCATATGGGGCATTACCCACAATAATAACCCCACTGAATGTCTCTACCAGCAAAGATGATGCGAAAGCCAACTGGCCAGCCTGGAGTTCCCTTTCGTAAGGGAAATTCCGTGGGAGTTATGGGACCTGTACAATAATAGCCTTATTCTAGAATATTTTCCTATATGAACTTCATGTTCAGGTTATGGGCTTGGGGAAATGGTTTTTAAAGAAAGGAGGTAACGTTTCTGAATAACAATTGAAGAACACGTCGGTTCAGATTTAATTTCAAATTGTCATGTTTGGGGATTATAGATTCAGACTCCTGATCTTATCAAACTATATTTTTCATGGGTTTCATTCTTTTTTTAAGTGTTTGAGTTCATTCAAATTTATTTAGCAGATCCATCTTTGCAGGAGGAAATCCTAACATTATTAAATTCAAGGACTCAAAGAAAGGAAGGCAGAAAGAATATGTATTACTTGGAAAAATTTGTTGATTAGCACTGAAGGGCTCTCTAACCAATTTAAAATTAAGATTAATCTGAATGCATATAATATATGGAAAATCATTCTAAAATTGCAACTTGAGAAACTATATTTTAGTCCTGAAAAGTTCTATTTCTTCTGCTACACCAAAGTGAATGTGTATTTGCACTCTGAATCATACACATATTTAACTGTTATCCTCCAAATAAACTCTTTGTAGAGTATTCATTGTCTACAGTAATTCTTTTTTACCATTATATACTAATATTTTTTGCAATACAAGAGTCACAATATACAAAATGCAATACAAACCCAATCAAATAATCACTTAGCTACATTTGAGGGGTTTTATAGTGTTTCTTTTACTCTTGGAATATCACCAAAGGATTTTTTGAACCTGATCTCCTTTTCTGCCTATTTAGCACATCAGTCAGTCTTTCTTTTCTAATTCTATGGTTTTAGCCAAACTGTGCTGCACAGTTCAGAGTGTGTGGTGTTGTTTATAATGTACTCTCAGACTGGGACTCAGTTTCCTTGGTAGGGCGAAATACAGAATTTCCACCACTCAATGGAAGTGCTATTCTAAAACAAGTTTCTTGCTGGGCCAGATAATGCCACTACCGCTGCACAGCACCAGCTGCAGATTGGCCAAAATACATAGATTTTGCAACGGTTCCATAAGCATTTATGGTAAACCCAGTCTAGCTATTCTCCTACTCTCCTTCTAGCAAAGAAATATTTGCCAAGCACTCACTGAGCTACAGTGGAAACAGAATGTGAGAACAACTACTTGTGTTCTCTTTTCTCAAGTGAAAGTACAAGAAATAAAGGAGCATGGAAAGTAAATTATTAAATTGATATCTACTCAAAGATTATACCTGTTAAGACAGCTGAGGGTCTTACAGCCAGAGACTGGGAGCTGGGTTAAACACGCTGCAACAGAAAAGGAAACTGTGTGACTCCCTGGTGGTACCACACGGGTGGGATGGGGACTGCTCTGCAATGGCATTGAAGTTACAGCCAATAAACTTGCGCAGAGGCTCTACTTCTAGAAGGCTGCCTAAAAGTCTTGCTAGTGCTAGATCCTGTGTTTTCAATTATATATAAATTTTCCCCCGTTATACATGCTCAGGTATTGTAAGAAAGATTTAAGTGCTGAAAATACTATTTTTTTAAAAATGTTTGGAAAATTAACATAAACCTCTGCGAGCCAGACTGATCATTGGGAGACAGAACCCTTTAAAAAGTAGAAATTAAAGGGCCTTTGTGTATGGTGGAAAAGGAATAATAAAAAAAAGAAACATAGGAAGCCTATGCTCCTATATAAGCCATGCTCTGCTCAAGGGTGCAGGTAAGCAGGGCTGCGCTGTGGAGCAGAGCTTGCTTCTATTGCCTTTTTCCCATTATGAAGAGTTCCCAACGAGAAGACTACAGGACCAGGACAGGAGAAGACTCCCAGTGTTATATTTTAGCGTAGTGAATAGTTATAACCATGAAGACTGAATGGTATCTTGACATTAAATCCTAAGCTTTTTTTCAGATTTCAAATTTCACTTCCACTGGTGACTTCACCATTTCTTCGTTGCAATAGTTCAGTAATACACATCAATTATCTACAGGCCAGATGCAATAGAAATTTGCTTAATACACTTTTAACACCAAACAGCTATAGATGCAATAAACTAATAACATATATAAGGAACAGCAGATTTCAGAAAACAGCATCAATAGTGAGTTGTGACTATAAGGATTCCTCTTTGCAGACTCTGCTCTCACACAGACCGATACCTCTGTACAAATTATTCTCACTGCACTGCATTTTGAGTTCAGAGATTTGCATCCCTTTGACTTTTCTGCATCTAATTAATGCAACGTGAAGCAGGTTATAAGTTCCCCACATGAATTCCACCATTTCTAACATTCAGTGGTCTTATTCCAGGCATGCAGAACAGACAAAATCAGGTTATCAGCAGGATCAAAGGTTCTGTGACAATGAGAAAGAAAACACTGATTGTTCCCGGAAGCTGGAAGCGAAGATGGCTTGGTAGCTAAACACCATAGCTTTAAAACGAATGTTATGAGTGAAAAATGGTGGGATGACATGAGGATAACAACTCACTTTCTGTACAAACTGCTGCAGGAGATTTTGGTAAGGTCCAAAACGTACCCGAAATTGTAAGAAGCTGCCAAGTTGTCACACTGTCTGTCATCTAACATGGTTGGGTTTGATCACTGTTTCTTAGACAATTAAAAATACTGGTGAAATAAATATGTAGTACATCAGAAGATTCTCCCGCAAGCCATCCATTAGAATAATAAGGTGGTTTAATTCCTGAAATATGTGGTGTTTTATGTTTCCCAGCATTCTCATTTGTATATTTAGACTTTACTCGTCTAATTCTTGGGGGTTAGAAATATACTGGTAGATGTCCAGCCTCCCTTGGAACCTGTCTCAATGAACTCTTGCAGCAATGAGTTCCACCACCTAACCATGACTGGTATGAAGAAACATTTCCGTACGTCACTTTTATGTCTGCTGCCAGGAAATCACTCTGTTTTTCCTCCTTTCTTTCAGCCAGTTGATACTTCTACTGAACAAGGTGGTCCACCCAAATCTAGCAGCTGCGGATTGCTGTGATTCACATGGTGAGGAATGTGGTGTTACATGGAATTTTGTACCGAGGCAGAGCAGACCCGTGGTTTTGGAGGGCTGATCCACAACACACTCGATGGCTTGCTTTGCAGTCACATTCTGCAGTAACCTGTAGAACTAGTTTACAGTTTGAAAGTGGATGTGTTAAGTGCCATTGAGGCAGTTTTTAAGAACCACAGGTATATTTAAAGTAATTGTCTGTATTCCTTTGATGAACTTTGCCTGAAGGCTAATGACTGTAAACATTCCTACATAATAGGAGTCTTCATTAAGAGATCTTCAGCGATTGTCTTTGCAAAGAAAAAAACCTAGGAGAGGTGCATGGCTTGGAGGAAACACAGACTTTTTTCCTTTCTCCTTTTTTTTTTTGAGTGAACGGAATGTGATGATGCAGTGGCTGCTAAATTTTTCTGCTTAATAACACTATGTGTTTAATATGCTCTCCCCAGTGACATTATGAAACAATTATGTTTCATTGGTACTAGGAAGTTACTAGGTTTGCAACAAAAAAATAGAAAAAAAAAAAGTTTTCCAAAATCTGGTTAATGCTCATATTGCCACTGTCCTTTTTCCTTTCCTTTCCTTTCCTTTCCTTTCCTTTCCTTTCCTTTCCTTTCCTTTCCTTTCCT
>JAOXJK010000023.1:94967692-94982544 GCA_025774025.1 Xenus cinereus | reverse complement strand
TTGTAGAGTAGGGTGGATGGTTGGACTTGATGATCCCAAGGGTCTCTTCCAACCTAAATGATTCTGTGATTCTGTGATTCTGTGATATAGCCGTTTCTCTTCCAGTGATACCGCAGAAGTTAGCCCACCTGGTATGACCCAGCTTTGCTTGATAGAAATTATCTTTTCATGCCCCCAAACTATCATGCTCCTTTCTTAGCAATTTGACACTGAGGACTGCTGGCACCCAAATCTTTCAACATGAAAGCTCTTTTGTCACCAAGGTAAATAAGGAAGCTATAGTTTCCTAGCTATAGTTTCCTAGCTATAGTTTCGGTATCTGAAGTTCCTGGCAGGTCAGCTTTTAATTATCTTGATCGCTGAGCCTTACTGTACCTGCTGGACTCTGCTTACTCTACTGGAAAAGCAGCAGGGGTGGAGTCTCCTCTTCCAAGCCATACTACTTCTTACTTTTCATTGTGGACCCACTGGTCCACCCCACCCCACTGGTTTAACTGGGTAGAAATGCTATATTTGTCTACATTCTTGAAAGAGGCTCAGATATATGTTATATTATAGGTTTTGTATGTTAAACTAAGAATAACCCATAGGAAGAATTGGTAGCCTGTCTTTCATTGGTTGGAGCTGATTTTCCCTCAATGAATTCAAAGTTCATTTGCTATTTTAAGGGAATCCAGTAAGATTTTATTCTGTGGGAGGGCGGTGCAGTGGGAAACAGTGAGTTTTGGCTTGCAGACAGAATTAGCTGGAGAATTTCTGGTTTTTGGCTGCACTTGCTGTAACAGCAGATTAGTCTATGCTGAGAGATTTACTGGGGTCTGCACAAAATTAGAAAACCAAATCTGCCTGTAGTGAAAACTTCTCTACCATGTCAAAGCCTGCTTAGGTATTCTCTGTGCAACCCACCACTACCTGCCCTCCTTGGATGGAGAGGATGTCTGGATCATAGCAAAGCCATCTGAGAAGAACATAGTTTTTGATCCCTTGGATGTGCTTTCTTGCATATAGGAAAATGGACACAAAGGCAGACAAAGAAGGGAAAAAGTCTAGAACTTCATTCTCTTTGTTGCTTCTCTATAGCCTATCAGTTATTCAAAAGATAAATGCCCGAATTTTAATATACATGGCAAAACATGTTTCCATGAAGATTTGTGAATGAGCTACAATTATGAAATGGTTTTGCTGCCTCTGATTTTTTGACCAAACCTCCTCCAGACAGGCTGCTATTTGTCATAGGAATCTGTGATGAGCATTTTATGCATAAGCATAAATTTAAGAGCATTTACTTTGGTTTCACATCAGTATAGCTCATTTTAGTTCATGGCGTTTTTCCTTATTTAAACCAGTACAAATCTGAGGAGAATCTGACTTAGTAAAGAGAACTAAAGTCCTATCGATAGTGGAATTGTTAGGTTTTTAACAGAAAAGCTTTTATGCACGTCAATGTTATTGAAAAATGTTTCATGTCACAATACTTGTGCATAAATTTTAGTTAAATCTTAGTTTGCTGTAAGGGATCCCAATGTTTTCTTCCATGTCATTTCTGTACCTTTTTTTCCTCTTTGCTCACAAAATTTGTATATTTATGTTTTATACTGAGTAATTTTTAACAGAGAAAAACTATTTGCATATATATGTCAAATTTAGGAAAGAGAAACACGAGAAAGCTATTTCATGGATTTCTGGCCTGGTATCAGGAAACTGTGGAGAAGTAAACATTACATCTCATCTACTGACCGTGAGGTTATGGTACACTCAGTTATGAAAAGTCATTTATAAACTACTACCTCTGTGGTTTTGGGGGATGTGGGGGTGATATTCTTAGTTTGCACCTTGAAAATCATAAACCCAAAGGATTTGCGATTATGGGAAGAAATATCTGAATTATGTTCGTCTAGGACTGGATGCTGTTGTTAAAAGTAGAGGTTTCATTATTTAAAAAAAAAAAAAAGAAAGAAAAGGAAAGAAAAAAAAAGCCACGCTAGGCCAGGGTGAACAAGTTATTTGCACTGTAGCAAGGAATCCTTGGATCAAGCAGCCTCTTTTCAAAAGTGTGATTGTGGAATGTAACAGCTGCTCAAGATTCTGCTAACTTGTGGGAGATTCATGACCAGTAGATTAATTTGCTTTTCACCAATTATAATTTATCTTACGTCAGGACTGTTTACATTTTCTCTGTCATCTACATGCATTAGCACCAGGTTAATGTGCAAACCATGTACTAAATTATGTCCTGTATAAATCTTTCCTGCTAAATACCACAGTCCTTGTCCTTACTTCCTGAGAATAACCTTTGATCTTCACATCAACAAAAAAAATAATTACCATCTCTGCCCAACCCAGGACAAGTTATTTCACTCCTAAATAGCTGCACAGCTGGAGACAGATGTGTTCTTCTCCCTGGGTAGACCCTACAGGGTCTTCCACGAGGCTTTATATCATACTTGTCATTCGTTTATCAGTGTCCAAATGTTGTACACTGGAAATGTGTGTAAAACATTCTCAGAATTTCAAACAATAACAAATCAGAATGGGGGAGGGGGGAGAAAAGGCTGCAGGAAAACATAGAAGTCTCCCAGCTGTGCAAACTTAAGTAGCTGTATTAGCAGAAAATGCACTCCAAAAGTTACATTATTGCCATCTTCAGCAAAAGTTGATTCAAGGAATGCAATGTCAATTTTTTAAATGCAGTGCCAAGCTAATGAAAAAATGTTTAAAATCTTCCTTTACCATGTACAAAGACATCCAGACTGTGGTATTCTATTCAGAGGAATCATGCAATTTTTATTTTTTTTTTCCAGAAACATTATTTTCTAACTGCGTTGTGAAATACAAAGGATTTCTAATATCTTTCTTTTTTAAAGTTAAAGAAGATTTTTCTGTCAAACATATGTCTCAGTGTTTGATTCTGGTTTTCCCTTAATTTTACGTTCATGTCTCTTTTAGATATTGTATTGGTTTTTTTTCTTTCTTAATCATATCAAAGATGGTATCATTTCTGCTACATTAGAAGAAAGAATATTAAATAAGCACTATGAGTAAGGGAAATTACCTATTTCGAATATTTTTTACGATACAATGAGAAATAATTTACAGGAGAACAAAAATAGAAAAGATAAAGAAATACTTTTAACATTAACTTATGAAATGCAGTATCACGAGCTTATCACAATCAATCATATGTCTACTGATAAATAGTTTATTAGAGTTAAACTTAATAAACAAAGTTGTCCTAGGAGGAATATAAAATCTTCAAAGCCAATTTAATGAGCCGACTCATATTAAAGAAAATTTAAAAAAAAACCTCTGAGATCAAACATCATATGAATTTGATCCAATATGACACATGCAACTCAAAATGAAAAAAGAACATGATGTTAAGCAGTCCGAATAATTAATATTTTAAATATATATTTTTCCCTTTAATTTAGAAATCAGTAGGATTCAATCAGAAAATGTCAGTCATCTCTAAACGAGGGAAGAGTTGCCCAATCAAGTTGAATTTTTTCCTCTCCTTTACAACTATTTACTTTGTTATTAGTCTTCCCTGGTCTTTGGAGGAAGCATGGACTGTCCTGGCTCATTCTTCCTTTATTCATCACAACGACTCTTTCCACCTGACAGTGGCACTTCTCCTAGCTCTCTTAGTCTAAGACATCAGAACAAAATCAAGGGGGGAAACAATCTGGAGGAAAAAAAATAATGAAATGGCCTATTGTCAAATGGCCATGTTCTCCTGGGTACTCTTTCTATACTCTGCTAGTTGAGAAGTCCAGACTGACCAGTCTTCTCTAGTTGAAACAAAGAGCTTATCCTTGCTGAAGGTGGGTCTATCTTCTTCTGTCAGTAGAAACTGCATCCATACTAATGATGAACATTCCCTGTGGCTCAAAGGACAATTGGTTTGGCATGGTGCATGTCCATGGAGCTAAGTCCACTCCAGTCTTCCTATGCAAGGTGGCCTCACCCATGTTGCCTGTTGTGAACAGTCCCCTAGCCCATACCATCCCTGAACTGAGCCTGGATATCAGAGAGTGCTAACTAGCATGGGCCAAAACCACGTCCAGAGAGAACAGTAACAATTATTAACCAGCAGTTTGGAGATGGACAACAGGATGGACACAGGAACAAGACAAACCCATGCCCTGTCCTTGTTTAAGTTAGAGTAGACATAGTTAAGGTAACTAAAATTGCCATCCTGCTTCTTGAGATATATTTCAAATGCATAGATGAAGCAAATGGAAAATGTTTCTGTGAGTGTTTGCATATCTGTTGTGCATGGCCTTACTATTTTTTTTAGTTGTAGACAATTCTCAAGCACTGCAACCGTAAAAAAATTCTTTCAGTCACATGGAAACCACAATTTTAACTGGCAATCACAGAACCGAAATAAAGCTAACAATGCAAGAGAAGGGGAAAAAGCTACTTTACTTTTAAGCTGTTTGCTGCAGTACAGTTGCATAAGCAATTCCTTCCTTTTCTGCAGTAAGATCCCTAAAACAGTGAACCGAGTCCGATGAAAATTAGATCAGCTACTATGTGAGGGTCTCACATTACATTTACCAGAGAAACGCAGTAAGCTTTCTTGGTCTACATCTCTTTAACATATCTGTGAATGGGAGGCTTCACAGTGACCACAAGGTTCAGAGTCCAGATTACATATCCTGAAGCAACCGGGGAGTATCACATTCTGTATAAAACATTTTTCAGCTAATACGGCAAGCAATGATACTTTCAAAAGCTTCTAAGGGACTTAAAAGTGTAAGCCCCCTTTCCAGGCAGGACCCTGGCCTGTACAGGGTACAGTCATCAAAAAACTGAGCACCACGATCCTGATGGTTTACATATCTCACCATCCCCAAGAGCGCTCAGCAAGAGTGAAGTTGCTGTCTCTGGGGTCCAGAAGCTGGATGAAGAACTGACTAAGCTACTGAGCAGATACTGCGAAAGCAGTTTTGGAAGATTTGCCAGAGAAGAAGGCTCCATGTAGCTGGAATTCATGCCGTTAATTCCTTTGTGAACTAATATTTTTGCAGTCTTAGGCACAAAATGCGGTATTGGTGGTAAAAGGTAATCGCATCAGTGTTCCCTTTTACCTAAACCTGAGTATTAGAGACCAATATGCGGTAACCTAGGGTTCAGAGCAGCTTGAGGGGATTATAGCCCACATCTCCCCCGTGAGTTCTTCAGCCATTAAGGTAATGACCCTCATAATCATAAGCATATTTTCTCTCCTACACAAAGATTTCAGTATGCTACTGAAAGAAGAACAATTCTGTCAGACAATATTAAGACCGCTTTGTCCCAGAATATCCTTCAGAACCAAAAGCCATCCTGTAAAACCTGGTTAAGGCATACATGGCTGAAAATAACAGGTTGAGTGCCATGTACCTGGGAAAGCAGAGAGGACAAGGAGGAGCTGCAGGAATGGTCCATGGGTGGAAGATGACAGTGGCTGCCCAGACTCCCGTAGGATGGAGTAGGCTGGGCTGGATGCTCAGCTAGGTCCACTTCAGTTCTTAAATCAACTGCTACCACAGAGACAATTCTGGATTTGCAGTAGCTCATGCGATACGGTCAGGTGATTTGACCTCCAAACAGCAGCCCAAATTAAACGACTCATGAGCAAATAGGGACAGGTGAAAATAATGAGTGCAAATCTTCTGCAGTTTAAGTGACTGGAAACTGAACCTTCGCAACCACTGGGGTGGAGAAAACATCTTCATTCCTGTGTTTTTCATGTGGTCTAATCCAGCATGCTCTGATGTTGGGCAATCTGAGCCAGACGATTGTCCTGTCCACCCTTTGCTCCCACCCTTTCTACTATCCTGACTTGAGCACTTGAGCAGCGTTGTCTTGACTGTGCTGTTGTCTTGAGCACAGTCAGCGTGCTGAGGAAACAAATGCCTTCTTCACATCCACTTTCTGTTGGATTTGCACGCTAAAATGACTCACTACGGAGAGGGCCAAACAAACTCTGAAAGGGAGAGGTCAGGACTCTGGCAAAGGGTGGGACCTTGGCACCCAAAAGTTAATTCAGGTTACGCTTGCACACCAGCCTGTTGAACCAGCCACAGAAACAGGTAGGGATTGCCTGGGCTTTGCTGTAAGTGTAAGGCATCTAGCTGCTAAGCACGTATAGCCAGTCCTAGAGCTCTCAAGGGGAGGTATTTAAATACTTTTAGGGAACCTCCCCGGAAGAAATTAGACTTTAGGCAACCTGAGCATTCAATGATGCCTAAGTTAACATTTTTTCTAAATTTACGTTTGATTGAAGATGGTTTTTGTAGCAGTTAAACACCATTTGGTTTCCTAGATCATTTTGAGATTTCTAACTCCTGGTATCAAAGCTACTTTTGAAAATGTGATGAATGTCCCTAATTTGCCTAGGTATCTTTGAGAATTCAAGGATAATTATCCATTCAAGGATAATTGTAAATGCTGTAATAACTTCTGTGTTTTACAAGTGACTTCTGACTTCAACTGCAGAATAGTACTAAGTACCACATTACGTAGTACTCAGCTAGTCCTTTCTAGAAGACTGATTATCATTTTGATTGTCACAAGTTCTCTCAGAGCAGTCTTTTCTAGTAACTATTACTACTATAGTGCTAGAAAAAGTGGCTGAAAAAGATCTTTCTATTTTTGAATGGAGAACTCTCAGATCACGGAGAACTGTGACTAGAAAAAGTACATAGATATTCATATGAAAAGCAGGCAGTAGAATAAGGTTGCCTGCAAGGTTGGCATCGCGGCAGCTAGCATGAGGAGACGTGTGTGAAGAAACAAGAAGAGACTGGTCAGAAAAGTAACTGTTCAAACAGGCCTTAGTACAGAAGGTGGCAATTTTTGATCACCAGTTCAACAAGAAAATGATCTAATGTGTGCTAGTGCAACAGAAAGAGTGCAGATTGGAGATCTTGATGGTGGTGGTGGTGTTGCACTTCGAGTGCTTAGATATCAAGGGGATATGCATGATAGAATCCCTAATGTAAATGTAGTGAATATACATTACAGTTCACCAGGGTAAACAGGGTTAGAGCCTAGAAAGTTAAGAAGAAAATTAAGACAAAAACATTTCCTGGGGCACCTGTGTTCTTCCTTAGGGGCTTCTGGTCCCTCAGGATGTTCTGAGTCTACTATTTGTTGTACAGGAGGTGAAACAAATATGTATAGCTAGAAACTAAAGCAAGAACTAAACCCATCTGGGGATATCACCTCACCAATATTTTAATTGAAAGCACAGTCTTCTTGCTCCAAGCTATTTTAAGATAGTTCTCCTCTTTCTCATGACCTTTTAGATGAGGTCTGTAGTTACACCTACCTTTTTGGGGGGTCTGAAAATAAATGGGGAAGTGATAGCAGTGAGTATTCCGATCCAGTTCACCATGATTTTGGAGATATGCTTCCAAAGTGAAAAACTGTAGATGGCACTGAGTGTGCATAAGCCCCAAAGCCTCATTTTCTTGTGACACTCAATAAATATCTCAATGGAGCTATACAGTACAGAATATTACTATAACCACCTGTACTTCTGTCTTGGTTTATTCCCTCATAGATCAATGTCATCAGGGTAATAAAGATCAACACAACTGCAATGCATATTTAGGCATTTATTTCAGTTCTCTACTGCCTTCATCTTGTATTAGCGTGTAAACCTCTGTAAAGAGTTCTACAATTCAATGAATCATCCCACCATGCCACTAAGTAGAGAAAATTCCTCTCAGGTCCAGTGAGCCATCAGCCCTGCACATTGCGTTTCTTAGATTTTTTTAACAATGTGTAAAGAATTCAGAGGACAAGAACTTTAACATTTCAGAGACTGGAGAAATCACTTGAAAGGAATTAATACAAAATAAATGGATAGCCTGGCACACAACCTCCTTTGATAATGACTAAAGGAGTTCTTTAGAATGGAACAAACTATAACCTCTAATTCAAGTAAGCACATTAGAAAAAAAACTGGAAGAGCCCAGATGAGTAACAGGTACAATTTTCTAATGAGGAAATAGAGCAGATGGTGTGTATATGCAAATAACATATATGCACTTACATGATTATGGATGTACCTGAGTCCCTCATCGTTATTAAGGTATTTATCCTCTTAATTCTCCTATGATACTCATTCATGTTGTTATTGTTGTATTACAAATGAGAACTGAACAAGGTAAACATATCTCTGAAAATTTTGGCCTGTCTCAAAAAGAAGTGTATGGAAGACTAGAATTCAGAACAAAACCAAGAACATCTAATGCCAAAAATAGCACTATTTCTGTTCTGACAGATTTGGACATCAAAATGTCTCAAAAAAACCCCAATTCATTTCACTTGTCCTTTATAAATGCGTGACAAACACCTGTAGATATGGAATATTTGTTTTCTGAAGTTTTGTGGTGAATCAGTGACAGAAGCAGGGAAACAATCCAGAACTGCTGAGCCCTTCTCTTTCTCTTGTACGAATGAAGCACGTGACTCTGGTTTTATGCCCTTGAAATGGTAGATTAAGTTTTAATAATTTATATGAAATGAACTGGATATGTGACTTCAAATATCAACCCACAGCCTTTCCAAAATTAATTGACTAAATAGTTCTGGTAGTCAGCTGCCAGTCACTACTGTTTTTTCTTTACTGGCCATACAAAAACAGGAAGAAAAGACACAGATGTGCTAAAACACAGCCAAGAGTTAAAAGTAGATATGATATGAAAATTTTACAGATTGACTCCTCTAGGAAAAGAGCTCCAATCATTGTTTTAAAGGTCTACACCTTTGTGCATAACAAAGCAAAGGTTAAATAAGGTTAAAACCTTACTAGCTGGATTGTATTTATACTGTAGAGTCACTTAGATGTGGTGTTGGGGGATATGGTGCAGGGAAGAGCTTTGTTGAGTAGGGTAGATTGTTGGACTCGATGATCCCAAGGGTCTTTTCCAACCTGAATGATTCTATGATTCTATGATTCTTCAAAATAACAAGCATACAGTCTTGACCTTGGAAGACATTGAGAAGACAAGTGCTGTCAGTGACTCTCACTCACACAAAACTGAGCCAGCATCAAAAATGTCAGCAGAACGTTTTCTATTTTCATTTAATTCTCCCGGCGTTTTCATTGGAAGTGTGCATACACTTCGGTATCAGGCTGCCAAAGCTCAGGAATTCTCAGCTCTGCGCGGATGATCGTACTGCTCAGTATCTAGTGCAGTTAACCCCTTCACTGAGTCGTTGGAGCACTGCATGAAGCAGTCACCTTTTCCCAAAAGTAGGACCCTCAGAGGTGCAATGAACCAAAGACAAAAATACTCAGAAGTATCCCTGATAGGACATTAGTCAGAAGATGGTGCTATTATAACAGAGCTTCTAAGGCAGCTGGGGCTCTACAGGAAACCAAAGCTTACAAGTCAGGCTCAAGAGAAAGCAAAACCCAAGTGTAAACTGAAAGCTGATTTCAACACAAGTTGATGCTCAGCATCTCACCGAATAGACCTTACAGAAATGTACTCACTGAAAGACCCTTTGATTCTGTGCCTTGGCTTGTTTGCTCTGGTCACACCAAAGGGGCAATGCACAGAAAAACATACACTTTAAACTGCCTTTCACAAACTCATTTGGATCTCACCAGCTCACTTCAGAGACCCTCGAACGATCAACAACATTTTTATGTATTTCTACACCATATAGTGTACTTCCATGTCAAGATACGGGTTCTGACTGAATTGCTGCTGGTATTGCAAACAGCCTGGAAATACGCAGTAAAACAACTGCACTGCCTCTGGAGCAGGATTATCTCAAGTGCCTCACATAGAAGTAGCCTTACAAACATTTCCTTTTCTATTTCTAAGGGAAAAAATGGAGGTTGCCCAACTTTTCATAAACAGAATACCAAATTTTCTGCAGTGTAAGAAAACTGAAGTGTGAGTGTGAAGGAGAAAGAGCTGGTATTGGTGGGAAAATGAGCAAACAAGAATATAATTACCAAAACAGCTGGTTGCATGTAAATGAGCATGGTAATTATCCGCATAGCAAATGGATGATTAGAAATGCATGAAATTAGAGTAGTCCACAGGAAAGCTGGTTGCAGTAATTGATGGGATGAGTGAGATAGATTCTGCAGGTTTTGGGCAATCATGGAAACTAGATTATAGAGAAAAATGCAAAACCATCGGGCAGGAAGCACCACAGATGGGTTTTACTGTCTGACAGAATTGCTCGAAAAGCCATAGTGTCATTTTTAATTGCTAGAATATAAAGAATGTGCATATACGTAATGAAAATCCAACTGGGGACAGGTGTCCTCATCATGATCTAGGTACGTAATGGAAGAGATCACCATCCCTGGCTATAGTTCAGTACCCTTCTGAAGGATGCTACTGTACCAAGTAAACTTCTAGTGGAGCAATCTGTTTAAAAAATTGCATAAATCCTATTGATGAGCTGAAACAGCTTGATTAGCCTGACATTGCTTGAATGCTGAAGCAGACCGCTCTCCTGGAAGGCTGATGGGCCATAGTGCTTGGAGTCAGGGCAGTGCTTTGTAACTAATGACTGTAAGGAGAAGGATATAGTAGCTGTGTATTACATTTAGTTATCTAATTAAAAAAATGCAAATATGTGTGTGTCACCCGATTCCTGCCTTGACAATTGTTTTTTGGCTCATTTCTTGCAGCTTTTTCAACACCAGAGGTCAGCTAAGGGGAAAGATTCAGAGGAGTGAGAGTAAAACATTCTAGGAAGCATTTTGCAGTGCTACTTAGTTATTCTGCAGTAAATCTGGAGGAGAACTACTCCTCCTACTGCTGTGTGTATTTACATCATGGGAAAAACTAAAAGAATGGTAAAAGACTTAGAGACAGTCAATGGAAATGGGGTGTAACATGATTGAAGAGAGGGGTCAAATTCTTTCCTGCCAAAAATGAGCAAACCTCTGTGAAAATGTCAGTGAAGCTTCACCCAGAAATGTCAGGAGAAATTTTAGCCAGTGTGGGAATTTCGCAATGACTACTTTTCTGTTGTTGAAACAAGAGCCATATCTTTAATCACTTTTCTGATTAAATGCAGGCGTTTTCAGTGGGCTCTACCGAGCACCGTTCTGTGAGATGCCTCTCCCGTTTCCCTCTCCCATTTCCCTGCCTTGGTTTCTAAGCTGTAGAGCTCCCGGACAGCCCTCGTGTCTGGACTGTGTCAGAAAAGGGAACCCTGCAGCTTCCAGGCTCCTTTCCACAAATGTGGGAACTCGCAGTCCCCGGGGCTGCTGGCTCCTCATCAGGGTACGTCGGCAGTCGGTGGCCACGGCCCCTGCCAGGCAGACGGGGCTTCTGTGAGGTACCAACACTGTCCGGGCTCCCCGGCTACGGTGGCCGCTTCCACAGCACTGGTGTGGGCTCTGCAATTCAGCAACGATCTTTTAAAAAGCTTTTAAGAAGTTGTTTTCGTGATCTTTTTTTAAAGCTTCTAGTCGAAGTTTGAGAATTTCCATGTTCAGTTCTGAAGTGTGAAATCCTTCCCCCGAATGCTAAGTCATGACCTTCAGCCACTTTTTGTGGTAGATGGGTGAGAGGAAAGAATAAAAGCATAAAAGCTTGGTTATAAGAAGAAGAAAATTGAGAATTAAGCAGTTAATTGTATTCTAGCATGAATAATACTCTCATTACCTCACTGTCCAATACAGATAAATAGAAAGAATTAGAAATATTTCAAGGGTGCTGTTAATTTTGATAGATTTTGTATTTACACCACTATATCTGAGACTGAAAATCTGGTTCTTGGGTATACGTCCTGAGGTTAGCAATGTAGGTCCTGCTAATTAAAAACTCTTTAATTTTTGCTAAATTAATAGATTTCCAAACATGAAATGTAAGCATGTCCAGTAGTTTGCTAAAAATTATTTCCTTAATGGGAATCCAAGTTTTTTACTAGCTATACCAATTCCATTTTCAAAGGGAAACCAATGCTGATGTTTTGTTTCTTGCTAAATGTCCAAATACTTTTTACAGGAAGGTTTTGTGGAAGTCTACGCACTTACCTACATATGCTTATCCACAAGAATTCATACCATGATAGCAAACCAAGAAAAATTCCACGTGTGTGAAAAAGAAAGAAAAAGTGAACAAAAAGATTCCTCAAAGATCCACATCCCAATTAAACAAGTAACTAACTTGGTAGGTCTTGTCTTTGTTCCATCCCTCCGGCACAGTCTAGGAAAGAGCATTCCCTGTGGGAGCTGTTAGTCTTGAATAATAAAACAGATAACATGCAGAGAAGGCTGAAAAGAGCCGTTTCAGAGGTTAAGGGAGAAACACTAATTTTGAAAAGGAATCCCAGTGGTGCATGTATAATTGGCCCAAATAAAAGGGAACGCACTTTGTTGTGGCAAGTTAATATGAGACAGCTCAGCAACCAAAAAAATAATCAGACACGAAAAGCTTTGTTTTCCAATTAGATCAGTTCAGGGAGTTTGATGTATGTGCCATGTTTCTCTACCACATCTTGTCCAACTTTTGATCTCTGTGCAGTTGAGTAGCTCCAGGTCTGAGCTGGATTTCTCCTTTGTGGAAGAACTTATGAGGGCAGAGATGCCAGAAAGAGCCCCCTCCAAGTCTTCTCCTCACAATTTAATTACAGAGCATTCTTATTCTTACAAACTTTTTTGCTCACAAGTCAGTTGGAGACTCAGAAGAAACCAGAACAAGTTTATACAGAGAAGATCCTGCTCCCACATCTCTGCTTTTATATTATTGTCTGAGAGCTGTTCCCTAGAAAATATGTTTCTCTCATATCTCCAGCCAACATCTGCCCTGGGATCCCCTGCTACACAGATATTAACACAGTCTCAGTCTCAACGCAGTGCTGAGCTCCCCGCTGAGCAGGAGGAAAATGCAAGGAAGAAAAGGGAGGGATGCGTCACTGCCTTCAACTCTTCTGGTGCAGATTTACGGCGCTGCTGAAAAGGTGCTCCAAGAGCAGCTTCAAAGACATCTCGGTTAGTTCCGTAGAAGTAGCTTTAAAATTTAAGCACCCCCACATAGGAAAGGTGTGGTCCGCACCCTGCACATGGCTTGAGTCTGTCACTCACTGCTCAGATTTCCACAAACAATCATGAAACTCGAAAAGCACTTGGTAAATGCAAAGTATAGGTCCAGGCACACCCTCAGATTGCTTAGCATCCATTAAAGTTATGAGCTTCAGGGACAAGAGTGTCAAGCGTATCCATCACTCCACCAAGAGTGTGGGATGGGGGTTACGGCACTGGGACACTGGGGGTCTGGTTGTCTCCCCTACGCTGCCTCTCGTCTCCTCTTCTCTTAGCCAAGTCTCTCCACTTCTCTGTACCTGTAAAGTAGCAATACTAATAACACATGCTTCTTCCGTAAAGCATTAGCATCTGCTAAAGCAATGAAAATATCTTCATTCATATTATTAATAATAATTGATGGTGCCCATCTGGAAGCAAAAAAGTACAGGGACAGAACAGAGTATTTAGCTCGAAATATAGCAGTCGGGACTAGCGTCTGTGTCATGTGTTGTAAATATGGGAAACAGAATACAAAAGGCCCATTTAATTCACATGAGATTCCCGATCCCTCATGTACCGCGTTTGGTGCTGATTTATTTGAACTAAGATGGCAAGAAAACCTCCTCTTGCTGTTTTTGGTTGGATTTTTAGTTTAGGTTTCTTTTGTTTTTAATCAAGCTCTTGCTCAAGCCCTGTGAGTAAGAATTCAGCAACACATTGTAAATCACAGTTTGCAAGTTCTGTGACTGCAGATGAGATAGTAAAAGATAATGCTGTATTATTCACATGTGGCTTGTTCGTCATTCAGGCACCACATGTCAGATTCTCCCTATGCACAGCTGAATGTGTGAGCGGAAAAGTTGGTAGAGATTGCAAAGAACATAATTTTAAAGTCCTGGTTATTAGAATCCTTTGGTTATTGCTGAAACAATTCAGAATCTTATGAATACAAGCTTAAACCATTTTTTTTTAAACCGTCTTTGAGTCAAAGTCAATTCACCATGAAACTGTTTCAAAAGAGGAGCTGACAAAAAAACCCAGAAATAGGCAGTCAGCAAGCCAGCCTTTTCCAGGCAAAGGGTAGAGAAAATTATATTCCAAAATGAAGTGTCTGACATCCCATCACGCTAATAAAAGCTTTCTGAAAGCTTCGCATCCCAATTAAACATCCCGGTAAAACTTCTTAAACAGTGTAAGATTATTTTAGGGGTGTGAGGGACTGTTGTTGTTTACAGTCGCCAGAGTCATGGGGTTGTAAAGGACACGTCAGACAGGGCCGCCCTTCAGACGTACAACAGAACAAGGAATGATCATTCTTTTTGTTTGAGGGCATCCACGCCAATTTCTGCCCAAGATCTCTCTAACTGAATTTTGTGCTTGATCGGATGGGTTGCTATGTTGTCATCTACCGGATGGCTTTAAATGAATTTCATTTTTACCTTGATTTTGTATCAAAAAAAAAAAAAAGGACAGCAATATCACACTCTGAGAACAAGGCACTTCTAAAGGCAAATGAAATCACTGCTGCAATAATATTCACCTCCCAACTTTGACTTCCACTGGGTGAGTACTCCTAAGCCATAGAAGTGGTCACTAGTAACATCCTGTAAACATTTAGTTTTGGCCCAGAATGTGCAGCAATGGTATTAACATTATGAGTAAGTTAAAGACTGAGAAGCTCTGACACATAATCTAACATTAATTCTGTACAGAGCTGCTTCAGTTTTTCTGGTTTTCAGTCCTTTAGACTCTTTCCAGTTGTTGAGGATGCAGAAAGCTTAAATAGCTTTAAATGGAGCAAAGTTCTTGTGTCCTAAATGATAATGGAATGATCTTCCTAACT
>JAOXJK010000023.1:94955501-94967624 GCA_025774025.1 Xenus cinereus | reverse complement strand
GATCTTCCTAACTATAGAAATAGACATATCTATAGAAATAGGTATAGCTATATAGATATGAGTATATATTTAATATAATTTAATATAATTACATACATATTATATTATGTATAAATATATATAATATAACAGATATTTGATGAGATCAAGAAAAAGAACAAAATCCCCTGTATTAGGTGCTACTGGAGAAGGGCTTACCTGAACAAGTTTACATAGAAACACACATATATACACTTATCCGGAGCACGCAGAAGGTGTGGTGCCACTATCCTTCCTTTCAAACAGATGACTGGCCTGTTAGGGATTTATGGAGATTTTTGAAAACTATTTCTCTTTTCTAGTATATTTTGAGTAGAGTATTAGCACTTGGAGGTATGAGTTGAATGTATGATTTTTATTAATAGTGTTCACCAGCTGCAGTTTAAGAAGTACCGAAATGTAAGTAATTTTCAAAATGTCTGTACTAAAAAATGAACTGCAACAAAATCTATCCATAATTATTGATCTCTTGCTTTTAGCCTTAAATCATGTATGAAGTCAGTGTCATTTGTCTCAGAAGCAAAATCACAGCAGAACAAAATAGCATTACAGGTTTATTATGTCTCAAAATATAGAAATATATTCCAACAGCATATTTTAAAGAATAATATAACAATAATCTTCAGTTTCTTATTCTCAAAATGGTACACCATTATTTAAAAATATATTACTTAATGTACCCAAAATTTAGTTTCCATCAAATCCCATTTAGAATAAATTGAGTTCAAAAAAGCGTATCTACCTACCCAATTTATACAGAAACCAGTAGATTTTTTTGAAGGCAACCCAGGAATTTAACTGTTCAAAAACTTTAATTCAGGTGGAGACATTATATTTTGCTATACACCCTTGTGCATGAACTGCAACTAAACGTAGATATGTAGGTAATGTCAGTATAAAATAAAGATGGAAGTGTAAAATGGAACTGTTGTATTAAGGAGAAGGAGCTCCCAAGACTGAAATTAGAACTGTTAATTTTACAAAAAAATGAGTGTATGCATAAAAGGATTTATGTATTCAACCAATAGTAAGATAAAATAAATTAGTTTCTGCAAAAAAGACATTTGCACATACACACAGTTACACGCACACGCTGATTTTATCAGTCTGTAATATTCTGAGTTTTCTGAAATATGTTTTAAATAACCAGAGAAGTAAGAGTTTACATGAATAGTCTGTCTAAGGAGAAACTGATATGTTCTATTCATTTTTTAACAACTCTCTGAGAACTGTTTAAATGAAGCATTTTTAATCAAGGCAATTCACGATAAAAGCTTATATTATAATTATCCAGGTAAAGAAGAGCAAACAGAGTTTCTCTTTTCCCATTTTTATAACACTAAATCAAAGGGTGTCCAAAGACGTTAAATGTAGTGAATTCAAAATATGCATATGGGTAGTGGTGGTGGGAATGATAATCTGGAATGAGTTGCGCAATTCACAACCACGGGATTTCATTTGAGGTCAAAAATTTAGGGAGATTAAAAGTCATAGAATCGTTGAATGTGTTGGGTTGGAAGGAACCTTTAAAGGACATCTAGTCCAACCCCCCTGCAGTAAGCAGGGACATCTTTAACTAGATCAGATTGCTCAGAGCCTCATCAAGCCTGACCTTGACTGTCTCCAGGGATGAGGCCTCCACCACCTCTCTGGGCAACCTGTTCCGGTGTCTCACCACCCTCATTGTAAAGAATTTCTTCCTAATGCCTAATCTAAACCTACCCTGCTCTAGTTTAAAACCATTGCCCCTCATCCTATCGCTACATGCCCTTGCAAACATTCCCTCCCCAGCTTTCTTCTAGGTCCCCTTCAGGTACTGGGAGACCACTATAAGGTCTCACTGGACCCTTCTCTTCTCCAGGCTGAAAAAAGTGATTTAGTTTTTGTTTAAGAATTTTCAAAATTACAACAGTTAATGGTAAAAAAAAGGAAGGATCTTAAGTCTCATGATTTAAATCAATCTCCACCTGATAGAAAAGCAGATGGGATCGAAAGCAGGCTGCAAATTACCCAATGGCTCTTATGAGAGGTGTTTTCCATCTTTGTCTGAAAACAGTCACCATCAAGGACAAGGTTTTCAATTGAACAGGTAATGACAACTGCATCCCTTGTGCCTTCCCTTGCACACTCAGAAAACACACCCAAATGTGGGAACTAAATAAAGTGAAGCCCTTCTGTACCCTGTCTTCTGTATATTTTGTGTATATAGTAACTTGTGTATATAATGGGAGTCTTGTGTGATTTTTTTGCTTGATTTTACCTTGTGCTGTTATTATTAAAATATTTGCTGGAGCAGTGTAATAGGTAATAGACTGATATGATTTGAGGTAAGAATGTTGTAGTTCAATTTTTAGTGTTAACTTGGAAAGTCATAGGTAGAGGCGAGAGTCTGTCTCCACAGAATTCCAGAAGCTTTGAGCCTTTTGCAAACTCTGCAGCCCACAAGCCAAGAAGTAACACACTCCTCCAGTTACACTCATCTTGTTAAACAAAATAGTTCTAACAATTATGTGCAATCATTTCCCTTCTATTTTCTATCTCCTATTTATTTACTTAAGCTCTGTTCAACATTTCACTTTTTCTAATGGAGCAGAACTTCTAAAAGAAAAAAAAGTATGTTTTGCCAAGCAGTTTTGTTTAGTTTTTTTCTGTGCCTTTTTCTAAATAAATACCCCACCACAGTTTTCATTGGCACAATATGACCAAATGTATTTTAGTTCCTTTAACAATATGAAGCAGTTATAGAAGTTCTGGAGTTTCTAGCTTTAAACAAAAATCTATACAAAGGCTTTACTCTAAAATATTGAAATGGAATGAAATAGATTCCATTATGGTCAACTGAAGTCCGTGAAGTTCTACTGCATAGTGAGGTGACCCATAAAATAAATGTTTCTGAAATTTTGTTCATACAAAAGAAACTATATACTTTTAAATAAATAAAAGCTACTATATACATTATACTGTACATTTAAATGAGAGATGACATGAAATGGAATAAATTTAGGACTGCCTTTTCATCAGCAAGGCTCATATCTTGACTTTATTACAATCCTGAATAAAACCCTCTGCTTTAGATTATTTTTTTTTTATTCTAGTGGCAGCCACATGAACGCACCACCATATTCCTGTATTTTTTTAAAATAACATTGGAACTGTCATCAAAGTAGAGCACGGAGATCGCGTTCAGTTTTGTTGGTGCACAGCATGGCTTTGGTACATGATCAGGGAACATCAAGTGAACCTGAAAGACAGATAAATACGTAGCTCACATATCAAACAGAGAGGTACAAGGGCAACGTCAGTGCAAAACACGTCTTTGCAATTCAGAGAGTGCTGTGGTCGCAGATTTTCCTCAGTTAGCAACTTTAAAGCACAGCTTACCTCCAGAACATCGCTCTGATTTCAATCGCAGGGGCAGAGTTATACAACAATAGCAGATGGAGAGATAAACGAGGAGGAGCGGCCAAGGCACAAAGTTGGGTTTCACATGAGATTTAGGAAAGGGCTGGAGTTAGGCAGCTGCTCAGGAAAACATTTAAACATATTGTCAGTGCCATCTCTGCTGAGGACAGTGCTTAACATGAAGCACAGGCTCAAGTCCCAGGTCTTACTGGGACCTCAGGGCGTGCTGAAATGCTTTCCTCTGGCAGAGTCTCCTCATGGAGAGAAGCCTGAGAGAAGGCTTTGCAGGCAAAGGTTCGGACTGAAACTTTTCAGCCTATGAAAAGGTAGGATGTGGGTTCTCATCATCAATGCAGTTTAAAGTCTTATCTGGGTATCTCTGGATCCAATTCTAACTTCTGCCAAAGTCAAAATCAATTCATACTGGACAGAAGGTGTGGGGAAAGGGCTGAGGCAGAGAGGCATTATGTACACTAGGCTGAAAAATATCAATGAAAGGTTAAAGATAAGGAAAAGAGGTTTGAATAGCATCCCAGAACCAACAAGATCTAGTGGAAATATCTGAAAATGGGGGAAATACAAGTTCTTTGTACTTGAAAGTAGGTTGGATGTAATGTTCTACATATGCTGTAGACTTGGAAACTGGGGAGGCCAGAAAAGAGGGAGTTGTAATAGAGAGGGCAAGAGATTATTAAGGCATGGATGAAGACTTCAGCAGTAATAGGTTTCATTTGTATGTTAAGTCTTTGTAAATCTGTTAGAGCCATCTGTCTTGCAGTGATATAAGCGCAGAGCCTTTGCCAGACAACAGAGAACAGTCTATCAGGAAACGATTTTTACATAACTGTTACCATGAGAAGGTCTTTTGAAATGAGCAATAATAAATCCTGAAGTAGCAGTTTAGTAAGGGTTTAGACACACATTTAAAAACAGTTTAACAAATGAATAGCAAAGAGCTGGAGAAAAGAATGATTGTGCCTCGTCTAGGCAGATGTTTGCCCTGCTGTGACTCCTGGTCCTACCAGCCCTGCCACCCCAGCTGGGAGCTCCATGGCCCTTCTAGCGCTGCGTGACGGCGATGCTCACAGCCTTTTCAAGAGTGAGCCTGAAAGTCAGGCTTCATCTACCGTGCACGGACTTGCATGCCCATGAGGTCAATTCTACTCCAATGCCTTTTCAGAGGGTGGTGGGAATCAAGAAAGGGGAAGAAAGCTTATAAAATTCATTAAATGTAGTCTGTCTTGTATTTATATGCATCTGTATCATCTGTCTGACTAAGTTCAGTCTCAGAAAAAAGAATGGGAGAGAGGTACTGGCCCAGCATTTCTCCTATTCTTGTTACAAAAGAAAAAAAAAATGAGTCAGTAAAGTTTGGAGGGGTACCAAGGAACAATCACTTCTCAACACAAAGAGTGGGCTTTTTTAGAATGGTGTAATCAGTATGGCTGGGAGATGATTACATTTGGATTAGGGTGGGGTGTATGAATAATTGTTTCCCAAGCCATCCCCATGTGCACACCTTGTGTAAATCTGAATTTTGTATAATTTAAACCAGAAAGCATTCAACTACTGTTATCTCATCTAATTTATGTGCAGTTAAAATTTAATTAGCCTCATGATTTTTTGGCTGCACAGCTGAATGCATGTACAGTACATGCAGAGGGAGACACACAATTCCAAAAAGGCCATAAAAAGGAGGGAAAATTTAAGTATCCACTTTAAAAAATAGGACAAACTACACAAATTTCTTAACAATGGGAAATTAACCATTTTTGGAAAGGATAGACACATAAGAGAAAGTAGCACTGGGCCACTTCTTATTTAACAGTCCATAATTACACGGGAAACTCTAACCTGGGGATCTCACTGATATTGGCAACTTTTCTGGACAATGTTTGCATAATGCTAAACTATTGCTTTGCTGACCTATTTCTTTTCAGCTGAGGACTGCATATGTGCTGTTCTTCATCGTCTCCTAGGCACATGAATGTATTCCTTGCCAACTAGCATTTGCTGTTCCCCTTCACCTGAACCCCTTACCTCAATTCTTCTGTTTATTTCCAGTCTCTGACTTTTTCCCTCCTTTTTGTGAATCTTGCTGACTTGAATTCTGGTATAGAGGAATAACGTTGCATTGGTGGCTGGACTTGTAGAAGGTGCAGAAATGAAAAGTTGAATGGAAAGGAAAAGGTCTCAGCACATGCTGAGGTTTTAAAAATGTCACTCTCATGTAGAAATACTTGGCAGTTTTCACAAGCAGATTTTTGTTTTCTGTCAGGAAGAAACCAAACTTTCTTTGTCTGTTTGAATTTTTTCCCCCCTTTTCTTTCTGTTTGGGGGTGGGAGTTGTTTTTTTGCTTTGTTTTGTTTTGCTTTGGTTTTACTCCTAGGAGGGTAATAACCGTACTGATTTCTGAAGGAGAAGGTTTTTCAGGCCTGGGGTTTTTATGGCAAAATCAAAGAAAAAGATCACCATCCATGGACAGACTCATCAGTGTAGTCTGGTGGTCAGGATACTTTCCAGTCATCGGTTTAAATCAGAGAGAGCCTTAAAGCCATGTTTCTTTAATTGCAGTTGAGTGCCTTGACCTTTCCAGAAACTAATTAGGGATGGCAGCCCTTTCCTGTTCTGATTTTGTACTCCCACTCCCTCCTCGTGTATTATCTCTCATTCCTCTGCTTCTTCATCATTCTGCCAATACTGATGCTGTTCGGGGCCAGTTCTTCAGCTGGCACAGGTGAAAAATCATGACCAGGCACTGGACTCACAGCATTACATTCAGACAGGTCTTGATTTCTGTAAGTGTTGAGTTTTCTGACCCATAGCTGAATGCCGCTGGGATAGAGGATGCCTAACCAGCTGCTTCAACTAAGATCATCTTTTTGGTTGCCCCGGTTGATGCACAGGACTAACATAGGAACTAGCAGAGGCAGAAAGCTGGCTGCAAATCCCCTTTTACATGTACTAGGCAGAGCAGCAGATCCAAAGACGCTTATTTATAAATTGCATTTGTTAGCCAGGCATGACTGAACACAATTTCTTAGATGAAAATGCATCTGCTTGCAAAGCTTCATGTTAAATTACGGTTTAAGTAGCTCTGCCAACAGTTGACAACAGAGGTCCACAGAGTGGCCAAGTGTCAACGTTTCTGGAAGGTATAGCATGTGGATGTTAACATGGAGCTTCAATAAGCTGCAAAAAAACTCTTGGAAGTGGGACCAGGGGGCCCCTTTTGTTCTTGTCTACACAATTCTCCAGTAATATGACATATTCTTCTCATGTGTTACTGCATTTGAAATGGAAGCGAAACCTACCACACAGGCCACTCTGGACAGTTCATCCTCTTTCCAGCCTAATCATCAAAGCACATCTTTGAAATGGGTTATCTTTTACACAGAAATAATCAAAATCCGGTAGTAGCAAAGAGAGGAGGAGACAGCCCCTGTCCCAAGACACTTACAACTGCAAAATACGCAACTAGAACATAGGCAGAGGCATACCAGAGTCTGAACAATGGCGTGGTTTGTTGCGTTCATGTGGGCATTGAGGGGGAAAGAACACTCTCCGTCGCAGTAAAACGCAGCGTAGCCCTCCGGTGCAATAATCCAGTCCTAAACCAAGAAGAAATAAACGCACTCAATTTTTTCTTCTTTCTTTTTTTTTTTTTTCTCTCTCTCAGAGAATTTAAGACCATATCAAACTAACTAAGACTTATCCAAGGACAAAATGAACTTCAGAATATGTGGCATGTTAAATTACTTTTTTGCCAAAAAAAAAAAGAAGGAAGTATTTGCTTTGTTTATGCAAAACTCAGATGACAATTAAATTAAACTTAGAAATCTGTACTGAATACAAACTTATGAGGCTGTAAGGGGAATTAAAGGTTCAACTAAATTTGTTAGAATACTTAGCTTCCCAGAATGAAAATCTTGAGCACTTCTTGGTGCAAAAAAGAAGTAATTATAATGCCTCTTCTTGCTTCAGCATACTCAATACCATTAATTGTATTATTGCACGATACTGGGGGTTGTTGGAGACAACAACAATTGGAATGTCACTGAATCATACATTTTTAGTATTTCTAGCAGCACAGCATGGGGAAAAAACCACAAGAGGGAAAATATTTTAAAATGTTAATGAAAGCTATGTGTTTAGTTTGCTGAAAGCTGCCATTGCCAGGCAAAGGTAATGGAGGTGCTGTGGGAAGGGCAGAGAGGATCGAGTATTTAATTGTTGGGTTTTGTTTCTTTTTACCTCATTTCACTCTGAGTTTCACCGATTAAATATTGTACAGTGTAGCTTTGACTTTCCAACTGAAACTTTGAAGTCTTCAGAGTGTTTTTTTATGAAAAAAATAGATTTTCTTTTCTCTGTGACCACCTTGAGTGACTGATCTGACAGCCTCACACATCTTGGGGCATATCAGAATTTACTGTTTTAAAAAATGAAAAAAACTGGTGATACCTGGAAAAATCTGTGATCTACAGAGAGACAACAGCTCACTTGTTCAGTAGCCTGAGTTCAAGTCAATACCACAAGCCTGCTCTGTGGCTGGGGGTAGGGCGATTACGCTCTGCAGACTTGGGAAAACAGTCTCTGCCTACTTCTTCAACTGCTGTGAGGATAAACATACTACAAAAAGTCAGGCAGAGTCACGAGGCCGTATGAGAATCTGAGCTAGATGAGCTGTCACCGAAGAGCACACTTTTTCTCCTCGTAGTCTTGTTCTGCTCATAGAATTGTTTTAAAACAATTCAGAAATATCTGAAATGCACAGACAGCCGTCTCTGATTTCTTACCTACATATGGAATACGTCTAGGTCATAGTTGCTGATGACCACCTTGTTCTTCCTTTATAGAAAGCTTCTTGCTTTCTGGAAAAAAATCCTAGATTGATCTCTCATAGCGCCCTGCCTTTGTCTTTATGAGCTTTTACTACAAGTACCTTATTTCTTTTGTTACAGTATGGCAGGATGAATTTTTCCTAGACATGACATAAACTTAGCTATGGTGTTCTAAAGATTACTGATCGAAATCTCTCTGACCTGCAGTAGACAGCATCAAACCAGGGAGAATTCAAGTGCAAATTTCAAAAGTTCCATTGCTCACTGTGGGCATTTTGGTTTCGTTTATTGCAGATCTATTCGTGTCTTGAAAAACAGTTCACATTTATCTTTATGTGAATCAATCCAGATCTTAAAGCCATTAATGTTTGCAAAATCGTTAAGGGAACAGCAGGCAAAAAAAGGTAAAGCGATAGTGGTAGGGATTCATTACAAAACGCATTGAAAGAGTTTGTCTCTCATCAGTGAAATATCAATTACCATGAAGAAAACCGATTCTAAATGATGGGGGACCGGCAAATAGGTTGTCCCAATTTGAATCGATAGGAAACAGCATTTATAATCAATCGTACCTGCCATCCTAAGTCTCGGAAACTCACGTAAAGTTCGTGTTTCTTACATGCTTGCTTTTGCTCGCTTGTGTTATAATCTACAGGAAGAAAATAATAATAAATTGTTTAGAAGCACTGCTAGACACAGCAAGATTTAGCTATTTTTGACCAAGTTGTACAAAGGAAAGGAACAAGCATACTATCATTTATATTCCTAGGGTTGGTCGTAAAGGCTGTATAAACTTGGAAATGCAGAATCAGCCATGTCAGCCTGACACAGTTGGTGTACACAGAGGAAACAATGCACTCAGCATTAGGGGCAACAGGTTTACAAGATGGCTGTATGCTGGTTAGCTAGGTAAAAACTCTGATAACACGGACACAGGTAATCAAAGGAGGACACCCAAGATATGGGGAATTCATCCGTATGTTGGCACAGGTTTAGTTGCCAGGTAAAGAAAGTAGCCCAATTCAAAAGATAAATTAACAATGACACAAATTGTCCTGAAACAACAAAATTTCCAGAAGTCTGTTATTTAAATATTAGCACATTTTGCACTCCTTCATTTTTTACCATATTTTCTGGAAATATTCACCACTTGATGATCTTTAGTTGGTAATACTAATGTAAACAAGTAGACTCACAGATGCTTTTTAAAACCTGAATGTTTCTGCGCTGTTACAGATGTGTCAGGATAGAAGGACACAGAGAACCTTCCATACGTGCTTCTCCAGGACAATCTTAATCCTGGAGAAAATCTGGTACTTGTTCCTTACTGCCCCTGAGTTTCAGGATAGGAAGGGAATAGGGTGATGCCTTCATCACATTAGCGCCCCAGAGCTGGTTTATAGTGCTATTCAAGTGATGCCATCAGTGAGGCATGCAATGGAGCAAGGAGGACAGGCTGTCTCCTCTGGTTCCGTTTCAAGAATGCTTACAGTGGCTTTTTTGGACCAAAATAACCATTCTGGTAGGGGAAAAAAACAAAACAAAACAAAACAAAACAAAAAAACCCCCCAAAAGTTGGCTGAATTTCACAGCAGCAAAATAATCCGTAAACAAACAAGGAAGACACTGAAAATGAAAGAAAATCTTATTTTCAGGAATAATTTTTTTTAGGAACTTTTTTTTTAACAATAAAAGACTTGAGACTGGGGTGGGAGGGTCTTTGTTGAAAAAGTTCTGGAAAATGAAGAGAGGCCTTTTTCACATAAAATGAAAGGGAATGAGTTCTACAGTCTGTGAGAGAACCTGTTGTAGTGATTCACTATCCTTGCAGAAAAATCTTCCAAAGACCTGACCTAAAGGAACTTTTCTACAAATTTACCAACTGCTTTTTGTTAGCTGTCCTGATCTGTGCTATTATTTTTTCTCTGGGTTCTCTTCAGTTTCTCTGTGTCTTTCTAAAGATGTGATGGCCAAAACAGAACACAGTATTGGATAAAATAAAATAGTTATTTCCTACAGGTTCTGGATTGTTTTTCTAGCAGTATATTCCAGAACAGGAGTTTTGCAGCAAAACCACACTGTCAAATTAACAGCTTGAGATCCCCTTTTTATATACTCCTGCCTAGTCATTTTAGGATTATGTTCCATTTATGCAAATCAATGAATAAAGAACAGGTTGGGGGTGAGGATGTTGATGGGAACTGGAGTATGATGGGGCTTGCAGCAGCTGTGAAACAGCAGAGTTAAAAGGTTCTGAGAGATGACCAAGATCAACAGCAGCATTGCAACCCTGGGCTTCAGGAGAACAGATTTCAGCTTGTTCAGAGATCTTCTTCACAGGATCTCATGGCCGATTGGCCTGGAGGGCAAACAGGAGAGATGGCTGATCTCCCAAGACAACCTCTCAGAGAAGCACATGGTAAGTCCACTCGTGTAGGTCAAGTAAGTACGGCACAAAGACACCCTGGCTGAATAGGAAACTCTTGACTGAGCTCAAATTCAAAGAGGAAGTAAAAGTAATGTGGAATTGGGATGAGCTACACAGAAATAATATAAACACATTGCCTGAACATGCAGGGATGGATGATAGAAAACCAAAGCTTAGCTGGAGTTGAAACTTGTGAGAGATGTGGAGATCAATGAGAAAGACTTCTATAGGTATGTTCATAGCAAAAAGGAAAACTATGAAAAATACAGGTTCCTTGTTCAGTAGGGCAGAGGACCTAGTGACAATTACTCAGAAAAGGTTAAGGTACCCAATCACTTCTTTGTCTTGTTTTTTATTGGCAAGATTTACCCTCAGGACTCCCAGGCCCCTGAACCTACTGACTGAAGCTCTACCCACAGCAAAAGAAATAGAGTTAGGAACCACTCAAGCAAATTGAAGATACACAAGGCCATGTGAGAAGAAGGGCTGAACTTCAGGGTGGGGAATGATCTGACCAACATCATTGGAAAGTCACTCCCTGACATTTTTTGAGTGTTCATAGTGACTGGAGGCTATTTCTGATGATTCAAAAATGTAAAATGTCACACCCGTCTTCAAGAAGGGCAATCAGGAAGATTTGGGGAACTGCAGGCTGGTCAACATTACATCAGTCCTTGGGGAATTGCTGGAGCAAATAATCGTGGAAACCAAACACATAAAGGACAAGAAGGTGATTGGAAGTAGTCATTATGGATTTATGAAGGAGAAATCATGCCTGACAAACTTGATAGCCCTCTATGACTAAAAGGCGATCTTGGTGAATGGGGGAAGAGCTGTGGATTTTGTTTCTCTTGACTATAGGAAGGCTTATGATATCGCCTGCCATTGACAAACTGATGAAATTTGGGCTGGATAAATAGACAATTAGGTGGCCTGAAAACTGCTTAGCTGTTTTTCGTAAAGAGTTTCTCATCAGCAAAGTCTATGGAGGCTAGTTACTAGTGGTGTATACCAAGGGTCTATAATGAATGTCAATACTGTTTAAAATCTGTATTAATTAATTGACTGATAGGACATTGCACCCCCAGCAAGTTTGCATTGATAGGCAGTGGGCATAAATGGAAATACAGGAAATTCCATTTAAACATAAGATGAAACTTTTTAACTTTGAGGGTGGTCAAACACTGCAATAAATTGCCCAGGCAGGTTGTGTAGTCTCCATCCATGGACGTACTCAAAATCCCTCTGGACATGGTACTAAGAAACTTGCTATAGGTGAGTCTTTTTTATCAGGGGGTTTGGACTGGCAGCCTCTATAGTGATGTCTTCCAATCTCAGCTGTTTTGTGATTCAGTTCCATTTCCAAGTGAGCAGGGGCTTTTGCTACCTTTTTTTTTTTTATCTACCAA
>JAOXJK010000023.1:94941524-94953590 GCA_025774025.1 Xenus cinereus | reverse complement strand
TAGGGGAGAACTTTGTAGAGTAGGGTAGATGGTTGGACTAGATGATCCCAAGGGTCTCTTCCAACCTAAATGATTCTATGATTCTGTGATTCTATGATATAAGACAAATGTTGTGTATAATGTAATATTTCATATAAGTATCAAATGTGACATTTATAATAAGATCTGGTGCCAAGGATCCAGTTTCACATACTGTAGCTTCAAGGCCCTTATGCTTATTCTGTCAAGAATCAAAACTGTAGGTTATTGTGACTAAGAAAACATTGTTCCTCAGCTATTCGGAGACTGCAGCTGGGGTCCAAACCCCTACATAGCAGAAAGAGCTGTGGAAAGAGGGCAAGAAAATATATTTATAAGAAATTTTTTTTCAAGAGAAATAAAGACATATAGACATGCCTATATATACTATCACAAAGTACTGTATTTTTAATTAATTAGTGTGACACCAACCAACAAAATACAGGAAATGCAGAGTTAAGTATTGTTTTTTGTTTTGATCTCACTGCATTATGAGCAAAAATTATGTAGCTTTGGTTTTGAGTTTCCTGGTGTAAGTCACTATTCAATATTTGAATGTGGATATCCTCTTGTGCCCAATTACACTGCGGTTCTTTTTAGATGATGTTAAAAAAATTACGCTGATTTTGTTTTAAGGAAGAGTTATGTGGTGTAATTTGGGAACAAGTTGTCTTGTTTTGATTTGTTTTCCCTCTATCTACAGTTTGACAAAAAATACAACTGGTTAAGTACTAAACAGTTCCATCCTCTGTGCAGAGCAGGCAGGTGGAGTCTGAATGCTAAGTTTAATTATGTCTGTCTTTGCACTGCACTGATGTCATCTTCTCTTGAAGTTCTTAGCAACACAGGGATGCTGACCCCAAATCTGGCAACGTTTGCCCAGCTGTTATAATAACCGACACATATAGTTTTATTTTCTTCATGTTGTGTTCAGGCATACCTTCATGAATAATTAAAAAAATTTATTGTCCATTGGAAGGGAAGAACTGAGTTGCCCAGTGGGGCTTTGCTTTTTGACGTGCTGAGAATACAGTAAAGCTAATTGCAGAGGTTCAAGAACTTAGAAAAGAAGACAGCAAAAGAAAAAAGGCAAAAAGCAAAAGACAAAAGGCAAGAGTCATAAGAAAGATGACAAGAGGTAAAGGCAAAGGGAAGGAGAAAGAGAAAAAAAAAGAAAAAGGAAAAAAAGGGGGAAAAGAAACAGAAAAGGAAGAATCAAAAAGCAATGAGAAAAAGAAGGCATGACTGTAGTAAAGTCAGGCTTGATGTGCAGAGAGAAGTATAACCGAAGCCTATGACATATAAATGACAGCATACCTATCTGGGTCTGGCTACATAACCTCTGGCCGTGTAGATGAGCATTTTTCACTGTCAATGTCTGATTTAGATGCTGTAGATATATTATGGAATAAGCTTAGAAACAAGGACGTACATCACACAATTACCTTTGCCCATTACTGTGTCACTTACGTCAACAGTGTTTTGCATCAGGGGCTGAAAGAGACTTGAATATGGTCTACTGACAGGCTGTTGTGAGGAAGATGATGAGCAGAATTCTTTGGGTTTTTCTTTGGATTAAATACGAAGAGATGAATTCTACTTTTAAAGTATAATTCTCATTGTTGGAAGCTGTAGAGAACCAGGAGAATCAGCCTTCTCTCATAAGCCTGCAGGGTTACAGCATATCCACTGCACCTGCACAATTCCTGGGACTGGTGAAGAGGAGGAGAAGGGCATAGTTTTTCCCTGATAACAGGCTCTCCCCATGGAAGAACTCTGCCTGTACTCTGCCAAGATGTGAAGACCTAGGAGTAGGAATGGGTTCTCTCCTTCACGTCTTTTTTTGCACAGTCTGCAGACCGGGTGCCTGAGGAGTTTAGGAGATAATTTGTTTCATAATGCTCATTTCACTAGAGAAGCTCTGATTTTTCTTGTTTTACGACAGTTTTATGACCGGTGTTTTGAGACACACAGACAGCTCTTCCTGGGGCAATCCTCGTGCCACTGCAACTCGCTGGCCTGTGTTGAGTTTTTCCCAGGTTAAACCAGCAGGGAGTTTGTGTTCAGCTTTCCTGCTATAATCAAGGAGCCTTAACAAATCAGTTCAATTCTCATTTCCCTATGGACTAGAAAGATGGGATTCAATCTGAAAGCATTATATTTAGGCATCTTGTGTGTAACGTGTACTCTGATGATTTTCCCTTCCCCCAAAATAACGTAATTCTCAAAATTAGTAGACATTTTCCAGGAAATATGAAAAAACTTTTTTTCTTATTTTTTGTGCAGAGACGTTATTTACCCTTGACATAAGAGATTGTATTAACTAATGCAATTGCACAGATCATGTTTGACTGTATTTAAAAACAAACAAACAAACAAACAAACAGAAAGTCCCACCCTTATGTTGTGTTATGATGTCCAAAGACCCTTTATAAAAACTGGAAAGTGCATCATGAGATAGCAGTAGAATAGAAGGCATGGTTACTGCAGAAAAAATTCATTCACTACCAAAGTGAATGAATTTAGAGTGAGCATCATCTAGCAAGCTTAACTGATGTGCATGCTTAAATCACGTATCAATTACAAGATGTTCACTCTATTTTTAAGCTGCATTGTTTCAAAAAATCTCAAGTTTAAACGGTTAATGAAGAGAGAATGTTTAGTCAATCTCACTTTATAAATAAGGAATAATTTTAAAATGTCTTTCTCCTATAAAGCATATAATTTATTTTATTTTTTAAACTACTAAAAAGCTAAAATTGCCTTGTTTGGGACTTCATTCATTATTTATTTATAACTGCTCCCCTGCAATATTGACTAATAGGAGGTTAGAAGTTAGTTGCGCAGATGAGCCATTTGTGCTATAGCTATACAGAATATCAGAAAACTTGACAATACTCAAGAAAACCCTAAACAAAAACCTGTTGTAAATAGAAATCCTTTGTGCCTTAACAAATGTCACGGGCGTTTAAAAAGCCGGGGTCTTCAGAGGGAACATGTGCATCTCTCTAAGCCACCTACCTCAGAAATAACTATGGTCCAGGTCCTCAGCAGAAACTAGAGAAGTAGAATAGCATTTTTTCTACCTATACATCATATGCAAACAAAATTGAGCTCACTAATGAAGTAATCATTACTGTGAATTAAAAACTGTTTTTTTCAGGATATGTTTTAAGACTAACTTTTAACTTTAGAGTAGGATTTTAGTCCAGTAGATCACTGGACTAAGTTTATAAAGTAAGTTTATAAACTTAGAAATTTTGCTTACATAACAAAAGCGGTTTAAGCAAAGCTGGGGAGGGGTGAGGTGGAAATGGAGGGGGAACACAGCTTCTGACAGTTCAGCCAGTGAACAACATCTCGTTAAGCTGCTGTGACTCCGCTCCATTTGAGCAGGTGCCCATAACTCCCCTGAACACACTAGAAAAATCATAGCTTCATCTTACCCGCAACACTTGGCATCCTAGAAGAGTCCTGATGACTACTGGATTTGTTGCGGTTCTGATTTTTCCTTTTATTGCTGGCTGCTCGGACAGAACGGAAAAGCACTTCACTTGCCTTGAAGAACGCAACCATGAACGGTTGCTTTGACTGAGGCCCATGCCTTCCAATCAGGCCAGCAGATTTAACATTGATACTTCGACCTATAAAGTAATAGAAATCATAAGTTAAAAGGTGAGCTTCTGCCCCTCCTGAAGCCACTGTGGGAGCTCAGCTGCTGACTGGTGAGGATTTTGCCTGTAATCCCAAATTTACGTGATTAAGAATCCTAACTGCATTTCGTTGAACGGAACACAAAACACAAAAAAATTCAACAATTTACAAAAGTTTCAATGACTTTACAGTTAGTATCAGAGAATCTTCATGGTTGGAAGGGACCTTTGAGATCATTGAGTTCAACCACTAAAAGAAAACCAAACAAACAAACAAAAAAAAAGAAAACATGCACCAAAAAAACCCCAAAACAGACACAAACCAACAATCTTGGGCACTAGAGCATGCCCTGGAATGCCACGTCTACACGTTTCTTAAGTACCTCCAGGGATGCCAACTGCACAAGATTGCAGTTTCTCTGTGTTATATGTCTTATTCATTATACGGGTATTTTCATTTAGTTTCTTATGCACACCTATAGAGCTGAAAAATACGTGAGCCCCACTGAAGTCTGTAGGCTGTCGAAAGGATAATGTTCTAATTTTCGCGTCACTGGAGTGTGAGATGTGGAACCTTATATCCCCAAAGCAAATCAGTAGCGAAGAGAAGCGTAGATAATAAACATACTTCCGCTTTAAAAATAAATATTGTGCGGTGCTACTCAATCTGATGTTCATTCCCTAGTAAAGGTAGGGAGGCATTCGGTTGTTCAAGGGAACAGAGTTTGAAATATGTACATTATTGACTCTGGTTCCGTTCCCGGGGGATGTGCATATTTCTTTAAAATATTTGTTCAGTCAGGACTATGTGGTAACCTCGCTATATTATAGGATCTAAACCTCAGTAAAAGAAAAGAAAGCAAAAACAAGTCACTGAAACTGCATCGGTGACATTTTAGCAAATAAACCCTTGCTCTTAACAGGATTTATTTTGGCAGCGTAAACACTTTTGTGCGTACGTGTATTATGCAGAGCCCTTCAACCGTCAGAAAACGAGACAGTGCCACGTGAAGCTGTGCAGCTGTGCTGGGTGGGGGACACAGAGGTCCTTTAGAAGGGAAGGTAGGGGCACAGGCACCGCACCGGGGCACCTGGGGATTCTCCTAAACCCACCGGGAAAGTTCGCTGCGCGGGCGGCGAAGGAGCATCTGCCTCGCAAGCGTGCGATGCCGTTAACTCAATCACCCCGAAAAAGAGCTTGCAAATAAGCATAGGAGTAAACTCTATAGAAATAAGCATATAGGTTTCCTTTTCAAACACAAACTTACAGTGGCCGTACGCCAGAGTCTATATTTCTTAGAAAAACTCTATCACTGGCGTAAATGAAAGAGGCAGTTTGATTTGTGGTTAAAGTAGTTTCCATTCTACTTCCACTGTAACAAATGTATTAATTCAGCTCAGACTTCCTCCTTCTGGCAGCCCTTTTGCAGTAAAAAGAGAAATTAGAAGTTCCAGCCAAATACCATACCTTGAACTGACCCACTTCAATACATAAACACTTTTACAACATGTTTATTCAGGTGTAGCACTTTAAATTGGTTTAAGATGTTTCCAGTGACAGAGAGCCCCGCAAAGGCAGGAGAAGAACTGAGAAAGTTAGCAGTTATGGAGCAGAGTAATTGGCAACATATTCTGAACAATTTTGATAATTACTTTTTTGACTGCAAGGGAAAACTATATTTGTTGAAGCTTCTGATTTCATTTTAAATGGCTTTTTAGTCTTGTGCTTCTTTAATTCTTCTTTTCGTGTGTTTGAGTTACTATTAAATAATTCAGTAACATTAATTTCTATATGTTCCAATCTTCTCTTGCAAGTCAGATATGAAAAACTGTACAGACCATTCTCTATTCATTGCAACATGGACAAACTAGCCTCTTACCACAAAGTTCCAAGTTTCCCCTCATTTCTAGAGGGAATATTTTTACTATTTTTCTTTATTTTTTCTTCCAATGACTTTCAGAATTTTAATTTTATCTGTAAAAGATTAATACCTTACTGGTGGACATTTTAAGAATACTATTAGATTTATATACTGAGGGCTGTAAAGATGTGTGGAGGTTTTCTGAACTTAAATCTAGGTTCTCTGAATTTACAATGGTGGATATTGTGTGCGAAGCAAAATATCCTTCAAACCAATGTGAACTCCCTTTAAAATAACTTTTAATATTATTAAGTTTCCTCTGGGTTTCCTTTAGACTTCAGCAATGAGATGGCTATTAAGATTCCACAAGTTAAGGCTTACTTGGTTATTCAGGGTATAGAGATATGCTATAAAAAATTAATCCTGTAACCCACAGCCTTTTTACACACAGAAACAGCTTATGTGACTTTATTCCTTTATTTGCTTGATATTTTAAGCAGCCAACCTAAGTTTTTAAGACCCATTTGTTCAACTCATGCACGATATGTGCACTGAATCTGCTTCTCGTGCAGTCAACAGGAAAACTTTCATTGACTTCTGTGGGTTCATCATTAAACTTTTCTCTCTCGGTTTATCATATACCTTAGCTCAACTGCAACTTTCAGAAGACGAAGGAAACAAAATATACACTGCCCTTGAGACACTATATTTCTTCCGAGGAGGATCTCTGGACCGTTTGGTCTGGAAATTCAAACCACATATGTTGTCTCCATTTTAGGTTGCTTCTGTGCAAAAGAAAGTTTGCATTTACAGAACCTCTATTATCCTTTCTTTAAAAAAAAAAAAGAAAAGAAAAAAAATTTAAAAGAAAACGTGTGTGGGGGGAGATTTCCTTCAGCCTAAGAACACAAAGCTTTGCCCCTTCCTGAAGAGGAGGTATTTCAAAGTATCCTGCTACAGCAGTAGCTCCATCTGCGAGCTATGGCCTTGTTAGGTAGTCACCTTTGTCCGTAGTGTGGATTTCAGAATACAATAAGAAAAATCTTTACTCTAACTCGAATTGGCCTTTGTAGCAAGAAGGTTTTTAGCCTATCGTTTCTTGTAAGCACCTAGAAAACTGTCAGCTTCGATGACAACAGAAAATCCAGGTCTCTCCAGCACACGGCTGTTCCGTAGTGTGGTATTGGAGCAGTATTTTCTAAAATCAGCTGAGTGACTCAGGCTGACCTGCTTAACTACAGCTTCCCTCCGAGCTTCACCCACATGAAACTGGTAAAACCAAACCAGCAAGGTGTCTCTCTGCTTCTCTTGAGCATCTCTGAACAGGAATTGATCGTGGTCAAGCATTCTGAAAAATGGGTTTGTTTTTATACTTCCAGTGTATCTTTAATTCTGAGGATTTCGGAAAGATTTTTCTTTAGACTTTAGAGGAAAAGAAGAAAAAAACTGCAAGAAAAGAGCAGTCGGCTAGTGCTTACTCCACTGAACCAAACCACTGCAATTGCCCCTATGCCCAGAAAAAACAAATAAGCATAACAGATGGACTTTGTGCAGGGACAGGCCAGAGCCTTTGTATTCCTCACATTCTGGCACGCGCTTCTCAGTCCTGCTATGATAATTTATTCTCTCTTCTCCATATTGACAGGTATATTTGGAGACTAAGACTTATTTAAAGCATTATGTTCCAAATCTGCTGAACTCCTTAGTCCTTATTCATATGATTTTGAGTCTTTGGCAAGATGTATTTGTTTGACTTGGCATTTAAACCTTTTTGGCTTTTATTCTATTTGATAGTAAAGTGCCCTTAGCTGTTTGCATAAAAAGTTGTATGGAAGTGCTGGTTTGACTGATTGAACTGAATGAATATTATTTGCCTTTTCACGTTCTGTCCCCTTATAATAAAGGAACCGCTGCTGCAAAAATAACTGTGACGTTCAGCTTATAAAAAGGTGCTACCATGACAATTCTGATGATTTTGTTCTTTCTTTTTTTTTTTTTTAATATATATCAACAGAATAGGAATAGCACTCAGGATCGTAACTTCAGAGCTATTTGCTGTGTCACTCGGTCCATTTTTCTGCTGTGACACACAGTCGTATCGTACAATTCTTTTCACAAACTGATCAAGTTCCATCTTAAAAGTTCATTTTTCCCCTCAGCTGCTCCAAATGGAAATGCAAGAGCCCTTGCAAAGAGCAAGCCTTCAGTAACAATCTGTCTCACAGTCCTGACCTGGAGACATCGCCTCGTTTTTCATGACATTCAGAAAGCTGACTTCTTCTGAGATGGCCAGTGTGGATGCCAATGACAGTGGTTAAGATTTGTGACTTGGCTGTCTCTCCTCAGGCAGTATATATTTTATGTAAGGCATTGAGCAGACACTAATTTTGCAAGAGCTTTCAGCCATTATGCATCTTGGCCAGATTTACACTGGCAACACAGGACAATGAGTGATTCCAAGATCCGTTATTTTGTCCTGAGTCATCGAACTGCAGCAAACCACTCATTTTGTTATGAAAAACAAGCACTTATTTACTTTCAAAAGTGTTCAACAAGCCACAAAACACATTTTACAGATTAACCACTACTGCTAGGTCACAGAAGTTATTTTGGTAATAATTTTATGTATCTGTAGAAAGAAATGAAAGCTTTAGTGTTGTTGTGAATTCATTTCTAGTCCACTGAAAAAAAAAATTCCAATGCCACACCTATGGGTTTCCTCCTCCTCGTGGGGAGTGATATCTGAAATGAGGATTGGGAAAGGCCTTTTGAAGAAAGACCCTGAGTGTACAAGGTCCAATAACATCTAATATTTGAGCAAAAACTGTCCTGAGGCTCTGAGTCTGAAAGCTTGCAAAGTAGTTTCCAAAATTAGATAGACAGTTGTGTGGTTTCTCATGCCTGAACAGTGCTCTCGAGAGCAATTTCAGAGAAACAAAAGAATTGAGGTAGAGTTTGGCTACCAAAGCTTAAATGAAGTCTTATTAGAAAGAGAGAAAACCTAGCAACCCAAGTGTGAAGATCCATATATAAGACATCCTCCAACTCCAAAGTATTTTATATTGTCTCTATTGTATCATCTATATAACTGTTATGCAAACTTTTCCTCTGGTGGACACATTTATCTATATCAACATAAAATATGCTTTCAAAACAAGCTTAATGTGTTTTATTAACTCTTCTCCTCCTTGGAGGCTTTAAAGAATTCTGAAAAATGGGTGGTCTTGGATGGTCTGGTCTGCATTTCCAAGGCTTTAGTCGAAACTAAAGATTTAGCTTTTGTTTTTAAAATTTTACTTTTCATTGTTTTGATTCAGTTCAGCTGAAGGAATTTTACATGTCCTTTTGTGTTGATTTTGGTATTCATAAAGCTCGTGAAGAAAGCACTTGGGAATATGTTAGGAACCGTGGTACGCTGTATAGCGTGGCAGTACCATGTATGCTTACACAAAAAATCAGATGTAATCATACACAAATACGCTAGCTAAGTACTTGATTTATCCTTTCAATTTATTGTACTTAAACTGTGAATGGCTTGTCCCAGGGCGGCCTTTTCTGCACAGTTTAAAATGTGTTCAAAAAGACAATAAACCAAGAAGAGATTAGGTTAAGTGGTTGTCCACCAAAGAATAAAATGGATAAAAGCCTTCTGAATGAAATGAAGCACAAATGCTATCATCTCTAAAATACCGGTGCTGAGAAGCAGATGTCTCCTTCATCTGTCTGGGGAGCAGGGTGGAGGGGGAGCTGCACAGCTGTAGAGCCAGGGACCAGTATGCACCAGTATGCAGTGGTGGCAGGAGCCCACCTCACCTCCCTGGCCCTCCTGCTTAAAGTGTGCCCTTACTGACGGAGGGTGTGTTCACATCGCGTGCTACAAGCAGACATGAGAAAATGCTGACTGTATCTTTGACCCAGCTGGAAAGGGGGGTTACATCCATCTGAGTAAAATTGCAGAGTGCCCAGGAGCTCTCCCAGGCGCTGGAGCTGGATCTTCTGCTCTGCTCAGGGTGGGAGGGTGGTCCTGGTGCACTTTCATCCTACGCCAGCTCCACCGCAGGGTCCCCAGCACTCCAAGCGCTGCAGGGACTTCTCCCGGGGGGGCAGCTGCCATGGGGTCACCCCTTTTTGGAGACTCAAAGTGTCATCCCTCCGGCTCGTTTCGCACCACAGTATTCCTGAGCATGTTGAATTTACTAGTGTAACTTTGGCCAAAGTCAGCTCTGAACCAGAACTCGTGTAGCTGTACTTAGGCAGTGCTTGAGCCCAAGCTAATAAAACCTGCTGAGGGGCAGGATATATTAGCTCGGGTTCAGTGCTGTGCTAACATGGCTATATGGCTTCCAGATGGCTCAGAATTTAGGCAGAGCTATTGCCTGCCAAAGTCCATACATGTATATATCTCAATATAAATATATGCATCCTAAATTCCCCCGCTGTAAGGACACTAATGAAGGTGGACTCGCTCCTGATACTTTGCCTTGTAAATACTAAATCCAAGAGACATAAATGCAACAACCCTGCAGCATCCTGATGGCTACCGTGGTCATGTAAGTTGACTGGGGGCAGCCTTGGGATGAGACTGATAACATTTAGCATTGTAAAGGTGAGGCCAAGGCCAATGGAAAGTATGGAGCCAACTGCCTGAAGAAGCCAGGGTGCTGCCACCCATAGCAACCACTATGGGTTCAAAGCCAGGCAGCCACCCTCTGCGACATAGAGAAGGTGGCCATGCTGCCTCTCTGGAGGCTTTGTAGGAGAAAGGGGTCTTGGAATGCCCAGGCTGAAAGGAGTAAAGGCTAAAAAAGAGAGAGTGCGTCTCTTAATGTGTCCCCCATTGTCACTGGAGAAGGACCTCGCCAGTCTTTCCTGCAGCATGTAGGATTAGGAGCCAAACCGCTGCCCAGGGGACTCCAAGTCAGAGTGTACACAATTATGTGCTGGAGAGAGAATTGGCCTTCCCCAAGCTTCACTGGGATCAAGGAATCTATTTCTTTCAAGTTTCCCTTTGCTCTGAGGAAAAAAAATTAAGAGTTGGAGTCGGGGAGCTGAGGATTCCTACTGCCTGCCCACCTCAAACAGCAAGCAAGCCCAAAGAAACCTTCCATGGGACTATGTGGTAATAGAAATCACTTTAATCAACTTGGGATTTTCAAAGTTACCACCAGTTTCTTCCCCTCTGATGTGTAGGCAGATGGAAAAGAACCGAGAGCTGCAGTAACCTAAGAGAAGGCACTGAACTACGTGGCCATGGGGGCTACCCAGGGTGTTGTACTGACAGCTGTGCATTTGGAACTTCTTTTATTCTGTGCATCATCAAGAGTCATCGTTACACTTTATCTCCCTCTCCCATTTTCTGTAGACAACACTAGATTCTCTTCAGCAATGACATGAACAGCAGAAGGAATACTCTTGCAGATATTTATGCTCCTTCAATAAAAGTGATGTTCAAACTGTTGCTAACTTCCAATTATAAAAATATTAACTGTTAATACAAAGATGCTGATTCACTGGAATATGTTTTAAGACTTAGGAGACATATGGTATATATACGGGAAAAGCGTCAAATGGAGCTTTTTGAATTGTTTCTGCATCTGCATTGATTTTATGCTGCAATTCATCTAACACTCACGCTTCCATCAGTGTGAAAATGAGCACCTCTCATTTTAAACACCATGGAGAGTTTTGGTGTCAAAAGGAGGGAATCGGCCAAAAAGGGATGCTGCAGAATGTTGAGGAGACATTAAAAAAGAGAATCAAAAAAACCTGATCCTTAATTTACCACAGCCCCAGGGAAACAGTGCATTATATGTTGACAGCTTCCATATGTGTCATGCAAACCTTTATTCTTACTGTTCAAAATAAAACGTCCCATTAAGAGAAAAAGTCTACATTTCATGCTAAAATGAGGCGTATGATACCAAATACTGTCTTAAAGAAAAAAGAAAACACATTCCAATGTCATGTGGCTTTTTGTACTTTTTCAGCATTTTCAAACGGGGAAAAATATGAATTACAACAAGCAGAAATTCTTCCAAAGTTATTTTTATCACACTGTTATATTAAATAGTTACAATTTTTTTTTTATTCCTCATGTAGACATTATTATTATTTATGCACCATCTTCAGGGATCACCAAAGATATATGTCTATGCAAATAATTGCCTAAAACGTCACTGGAAGATAACTGTAAGAAAGATTACTGATAATGGTAATGATAATATAGTAGCACCTCAGGGTTTCAGTAATTATTGGTACCCTATTTTAAAGGTGCTGTTATGAATAAATCTAAAAATTCGTATGTCCTTGCAGACTTGATTATCCAGGGCCCCCGTGCAGCACCTGAATACCTCAAACAAGGATCCTCTGATGTAACAGAATCCCATTTAGTTTAATGGTCTGTCGCAACAGAAAGGTTAATGGATCAGGTCTTATCATAAATGTCTCTCCAGTTCTGGGGGTGGAACTCCTCTACCTCCCGTAAACTCAACGGACAGCTGGAGGCACGAAGAAACGAGCTTCAGATCCGCATG
>JAOXJK010000023.1:94920965-94935469 GCA_025774025.1 Xenus cinereus | reverse complement strand
AAAGCCCCATCCAGCCTGGCCTTGAACCCCTCCAGGGATGGGGCAGCCACAGCTTCTCTGGGCAACCTGGTCCAGTGCCTCACCACTCTCTCACCTTCTCTCACCATCACACTCCGCAGTTGCAGCTTCTGAAAATTTTGCGCCTGAAATCTCATGTACATATGTAGGACAAATCTGCGGTGACAAAGTCAAGAATAACACTGATGAAGTCTGGGCCCCAAAGTAAAAGCTGTGGCTTTGTTTGTAAAAAAACAAACAACAAAAAAAAAGGATAATAAAAAAAAATTCTTGGGAGCACTTCTGTCTGGAGGTATCAAGAAGCAGGTGGGAAAAGTTCCTTGTTTCTAATTTGAACAGTAGAGTGCTTGTGGCCTTTTCTCATCCTGTCCCACTGAGGCATTTGCCTTTATATACTCTACGTATAAGTAGAGACTGGCAAAATCAACAATAGGAGCAAAACACTTAGTCTACATCTGATGTTTCTGTAGTCATACTGCTGAAATCAAACGGGTGGTATATTGTTGCACGTCCTCATTTACAACATCATGCTTCAACTACATAACATGGGCTTTTATGTCTATAAAAGCAAATATAAAATGTTTATAAATTTATGTTTATGTATTGAAGGAAATCAAGAGCATTCTTTAATGGTTTCACAGAGACAGTTGTCATCTTAACAAGTCAGAGAATATTTAAGTGTGGTCTTGCTTCAGAGTAGTAAGCAGTTTTTATCTCTCTAAAATAGAATAGAAACCACTTACTGGGAAAACTTTAAAAAAACCAAACAACAACAAAAAACCACCAAAACCTAAAAAAGAAGACTTCAAATAGATTAGAAAAACTAACTTATCCCATTAGTTCTTAAAAAAAAAATCTGTTGAGTTTGTAAGTGAAGAGCTTACATTACCCTAACCTTGACCTGTGCTCTTTAAAAAGATGTTTTGTTCCTTTCCATTTCATTCCTTCCTCCAGGAAAATTCCTTTAGAACCTATGTCAAAAGAATTTTGTCAAGCTGAAGGCAGATTTAAAAAAAAAAAAAAATCTCACACTGTTTTATTCCTGCCCAAATTTACTAAAGACAGCAGAAGGTATTCTGGAAGGATGAGTGCTTTCCCTCCTGTTGGTTTTGCTCCATTGATATAAAATGACTCCCTGTTTACAGCCATAAAAATTTTATAACTTGGTGTTCAGAGATCTCACCTGGAAGGTACAAGCTCAAGCTTCTGGGAGCAGAAAAGAGATTTGAACTCTGGCCCAGCCTTCGAGCTAACTGGTGATGGGGCATTTTTTCTCTCCAGAACATTCTGCAAGTTTAGGCTGCCATTTTCTTTGCTTTTGCTAAACATGCCCAGGATAGAAATATTTCATCTGTTCCAGGATGAAGGAGAGTTTTTGTTTATCTCAAAACAATCCTTATTTCTTCCACTTTTATGAGAATAGACATATACCGATTTAATTTCAAAATCCAAATTTTGGGTGTGCGTAGCTTTTCGCAGAAGCATCTTGGCATTGCTACTAGTTTTAAATGAGATTTTTCAGGTATTTAGCTACTTTGCCTGGTGAAATCTGGTCACTTATTTACTCAGGTCTTGCAGAATCTTGGAAATATGTCACACGCAGAGCTCTGCAAACTCAGATTCAGAGATTTGCTCATGTGTAATGTCATATTTGTTTTCATTTTCAGTTATGGTGAGCTGCGTATGTTAACTGCGCGCATGGCATCTTAAAGTCAGTGTACAACTTTATCTTTTAACTACATTCGGCAAAATATTAAAACACATGCAATAAACCCCATGCTCCTTCAAACGTAAACAAAGTTGAGCAGTCTATCTGCCTTTAAGGAGCTAAGTGAATCTTGTCTGGTAGTATCTCAGCATCAGCAAATGGTGCATTTCCCAAATCCAGACACTTAGACTGGATATACGACCCCACCATTTTCTCCCTGAGAACGCGACCCCTCACCCTCCCTGTGCATGGGCAGGTTATTCGGCGAGATTGGCCACCTAGCTCTCCATAAACCTGGAATGAATTACATGGAAGGTAAGCTTTATTCTTGCTCAGGATTTGCTGTCATTGCCTAGGAATTAGTACTGCACAAGCCACAGTGGTAGCAAAGATGCCTTGCCGTGGGTAAGTTTATGATGAGCTGATGTCTCCCTCCTTAAGATAGAAACACAAGACATTACTCAACACGTGATCCGTTCATGCCAAGAGGGTACCTGTTTGGGTACTCCTTGATGATCTGATATATGCTAATCTGAATTGTCTCGTTCTCAAAGCGGCTGTTGCTTCGGTCTTTGTATATCCGGAATTCAGCTGCTGTCACTGCCTCTCCGTGCGGGATTTGAGTAAGGTCAAAGCGAAACTCTTTGTAGTGCCTTCGGTGGTGGGAGAAGTCCTTGTCCCTTTCGACTGTGAGAAAAAGAGTTGCATGTAAATTAAAGAGGTGAAACGACTGCCCGTTTCCCATGATTAATGGAGCGTTCCCTGTGCTTGGGAGTAAACAAACAGGACAATATAAAACTGTGCAAATAATAAAACCACAAGCCCAGGCATACTTCCAGTTAAAGGAAATTCCTCTAGCTCAATGTCTTCAGTTCAAAAGAAAAAAAAACCTCAGTAGCTTTTATATAAATTCCAGAAGCCGGAGTGGAAAGAATATCAAAAAAAGCTGAAAGAGGGCATGTAAGTAACTAGAAATATGGACAAACTAAGAACTGCGAAAGGATTTAGGACTTCACTGTAGCCATAAGCACAGCAGTAGTAATGTCAGAGCCATGGATGACTTTGGAAAACACTAATTGCCATTAATAACCAGGCAGATGAGAGGGATGCTGCTCTTTGCCACTCAACGTAATAAACTCTAAAGCGGTACTAAAGAGTGCTGCGACAACTATATATTTAAGAAGCAGTTGCATCACCTGAATTAACACACTTTGTACTCTGATGGCACAAGCGTCACCTTGCCAGTGGTCAGAAGTAGGAGCCATGGATCGGGGCTGAGAGGTTCTGGCACCTCAGTGGCAAAGGGAGCACCACTCCTGGTGTGAGAAGTCCCCTCAAACCTGCTGTAGGTGGGCAGGTGCAGCGCCCGCTGTGTCCGACACTGCCACGATTCCGTGTAAAAAAAATAAAAATCAACCCCAGCATTGTTTAATTCAGGATTGCACAAGATATTAAGGGGGAGTAAAAAGAGTATTTTAGTTTATTGGAGTTTACAACTGATTTTGGGCTCGTTCCACTGTCTGCAGCAGTTCTGACGCCGAGTTAGGAGCAGCTTTTGCAATGGAATACATGTTTTGATGTGGCAAGGGAACCTACAGGCCACAGTACTGGCTGATGACCATTTTATGGGATTAATACTTCAGATTTTACGGAGGTGGAAAGGAAAATGATCCATGGTTTCCACTGCCACAGAGTGCAATGTGTCATTGACCTGTGAAGCAGCTGCGCTCCGCAAGAGTAGAACTTCTCATTTCTGGAGAAGCCCTTCCTGCCTTGTGAGATAGGTGCTTCGCTTTATTGCTGGTGGACAAAGCCTAAAACACTGAGCTGGGACTCAGTTTAGATAACCAGCTAAGAATTAATGGCTAGCTAGCTCCACTAGCCTCCTATAACCCCTGCTCTTTTATTGCATTTGAATACTAACAGTCCTTGAATCTGAGGAAGGAACAATGTCAGTTCTGAAATAGCACATATTTAGGTAACCAAATGTTATGTGTAAAAATAAGAAAATGTGTATGCTATTATAATACATATGTGTATTTATACTTATACGCTTGTGTATATGTGTACACCTATGCAATTTCATCTTTCATCACCTACGATGTGTAGGTGTTTGTATGTGTGTATAAATATATAAATATTTATATATAAACCTGCGTATGTGTATTATTATAAAATATATGTGGTCTTAGAAAATAGAAATGCACTAAAAGCAAAAAACCAGTTTTGTTCTTGCCATATAAGGGTACAATTACAGACATATTAAAGGCAGAGTTAATGGAGAAAAAGTATTTACACTGTTTTCAGAGCAGTAGTTACTAGTTAAGTCACCTGTGGCCATGTAGCTAGTGCTTTACAGTACGCTTCCCTATCACCCTTTCAAAAACCTAAACTATCCTTGCTTTCATTAGCATATTTTTTCAAATACACAAATCTATGTTGCCTTAAGAACCAGCAAAAATAAAAGACATGGGCTATAAGAACACCTTATCTTCGGTGAAAATGAGCTTTCTCCTGGCTGACAAAAGGAAAATTGTCTGCTAACTGTGAGGTTTCCCTGGCTCAAGCACATATTTAGCTTACATGGGTTTGCCATCGTACACGATGTAGAAAAAGTAAAGCAGAAAAGAGGCAGAAGCATGTAAACTGGCTGCTCTGTACCTGAAGATGAATGGGCTGCTACTGAAGAGAAACAGGATACAGGCTATTTAGCAGCTCCACTGCCCGGTTCTAAACTGTGAGATATATACAGAGATCTGACTTGAGGTTTGGGGTTTGTTTGCTTTTTTTTTTTTATTTTTTTGAATGTCCATGTAAAGCCTTTCATTTTGGAGCGAACTTGGCGGAGATTAGCATATGCAAATGCAATGAACCAGGGAGGATTTTTCTAGCGCAAAGAGTCTGCTGCTCCAAGTTTCTAAGGTTAAAACTGAGCATTTCGACACTAACATCGAACAGATATGTCGATAGCCTTTAAATGAAAAAATATACTAAAGGCAGATTTAATGTAGCACCACTTTCTGGTATTTCTGGTTAGTATTTATTCAGCAAGTATTTACCAGCATGTTTGGATAACAAAACACTACGCACTATGAGTAAGCATCAGAGAATTAGACGCTGAATAAAAGGTTTAAGTGCCAGTACTCCTGGCCTGTTCCATTTTTGGGGGGTTTGAGGTTTCCTTTTGTCTAGTTTCTTGCAAGTGCTTTCTAATTAGTAACATTAGTTTGGGAACAGCAGTTCTTTCAGCAGAAGCCTCTACGATACCCTGCAACAGCATCTGTGGGGTTCTCCCAGGACCACTCACAACTGCTGAGAGAATTCTGATAGCCACTTCCCGACGAGCCCAAAACGAATTATTACAGCTCACACAGATAGTACTTATCTGCGTTTCCATGCACACCCAGGGAAGAGACAGCACTGCCATCTGCAAGGGACACAAGTGCAAAATTTCCTGGGGTATGTCCAGGCAGGCCAGGTCTTGGGACAAGCAACAGCCTGCAGAAAGGAAGGGCTCCAGGAGAAGGGCACTGGACACTGGGGAAAACCTTGGGTCCAGGGAGGTCCCGCTCTCCACAACGAAGCCAGAATCTCAAACCGTAAATCTCAGTCAGCCAATGGTAAAAACAATTTTTAAAAATCTAGGCAAGCTAAGAGCCTGCGTTACACAGTAGACTGAAAAAAAAGCCAGTGGCTGTGATGTTGCAATGTTGACTAATGACTAGAAAAATAGCCAAGTTATAAAAGCAAAATGTTATTTAATTATATTGAGTATTTTAATACCAAAAATAATACACAAGTCTTGATCTCTTCTTCGTCTAATAAATGACTTGTCGGGGAATACTGTGAATGCTCAGTAGGGTGCCCCTCGGGTCCTTTATCCTGATGAAATGGCATGAAGTGCAGGGGGGGACCGCATCTCAAATATTTTTGTTTCACATGCGAGAGCTTTTCAGCGCTGGCAGCCCGAAAAATACAGGTTAAGATTTTTAAGTGTTCAGTTCTTCCAGAGCGTTCTCGTGTCATTCCAGCTCTGCTCAGTTCATCTGCCAAAATGCATCTCTGTGGGACCGATCACAGCATCTAAAAACTGGTTGACCAGAAAATCAAGAAGTCCTTTTTTAACCATTGGAGGATTATAATTTTTCCAAGCAAAAAAAGAGTGGAATATTATGGTCAGTGCTAATTACAGCAATATCCTTCATTTGCATTCATTGATCAGGATTCTTAGCATCAACTTTTTAAAATGTTATTTTTATACCACCTGAGACTAATATATTCAGCACGATGGTTACATCAGACAAATCGTGGCTCAGGGGAATATCACAAACACCTGTGTGTAAGATGGGAAAGAATGATATTTTCCACCCATGTGGCAAACTGATGAAATATTCATACTGTATTTATACTAAGCCCGACTCTAAGAAGAAGGAAGACAAATTTACACCAAAAAGATATTTTGGAAAAAAGGGCTCATCTTTTACACCAAGAGAAAATATCATGCACTAATTTTCATTACCCAAAGTATTTGTCTTCTTGAAAAAAATTACAAAGCACATATATGGAAAGACAGTATAATAAATAACGGGTATTTTACCAATTCAGCTATAAAAGTCTGATTAACTGAGCTTAAAAAATGTAAAAAGTGCTGGCTTAGTGCTGGTTTAGGTCATAGGGCATGTGGGACTGTTGGACGTGCTTTTTCATTAGTGATTAGCTCCCCACTGACGTGTGCTTTGTTTTCCCTGAAATGGCTGGTATGTGGTGACACATAGGGAAAGTGAAAGCTTCTTTGGCAAACTGGGGAACAAACCAAAGATATGTTGGAATAAGCTGATTTTACAATGTAAGATCCCGGGATCCCAGCTGGAATCACCAATGATGAAGCCTCCCTAATCAACGTCACTGTTTAACTACTAAATATACACGCCAAGGAAAAACAGAGGGTCTTACAGACTGTGTAACCATAAGGGGCCATTTACACCATTCTCGCTGAATTTCACTGTTTGACTCTGAATTCTTTGTATAGGCACTAAGTAAACGAGTCACAGTTTTAATCACTTCAAGGTGATAAAGGTTACAGTAAGCTGATACACTACAAACGACACTCGTTTACATCTTGAATATAATGAAATGATAGTTTATCTACAGTGAACACTTGTGGTTATCTGACAAAAACAGGTCAAAGGTTCCAGGCGTTTTCTCCTGAAATTACTCAGTGCTGCCTCAAATGACTGATAATTGAAAGCAGAGGCTGGAAATATCAAATGTGGTAGGTGACAGATAAGCAACAGATTAATGCAAGTACTCTGTTACAGGACACTAAAAGGTCAGAGGCCCTAGGAATTAGCTATTGTGCTACTGTGAAAAGACAGACATCAAATAGCTGTTTACCTCCTTCCCTCTCTTCTCGCCAACATCCACATTCTAGAAACACGCTCTCTCTTCTATGATTCGACTATTTAAACTGACTCGCTTTTTACAAAATAAGGCAACAAACGTTTTGTAGGATGTGTGTATAGGAGGGAAGATGTGATCCTAGAGCAGAATGAAAGATATATATAAAAAAAAAAACAACCAAACAGTTGTGCTAGGTGTAACTATTTTAATGAAGTGCATCAGAGAGAAGTTAAGAAGCTCATTCATCAGAACATCAGTCTCAGTTGAGGAGACCAGATGACAGATTTTTAAAGATATATTTTAGAGCTTTGTAACTTTGTTTAGTTTTTTACGCTGTAGAAAATTAACATTAACTTTAGAAACTTCAATTGAGCTTTCCAAAAGTTATTATTAAAAAAAACCTAAATACCAGACAATGTAAATATTTGTCTAAGCACTACTGCCTTAACAGGTTTAATCTGTTTGATGGAAGGGTAAGAATCCCGATCCGGACTCAGGAAATCTATTTTGAGTTAGACACTGAAATTGATAAAAATAGTCACCTGTCCTTAAAGGATTGTTTCGGGCACTAGAGACGGCTGCCTGATGTACTCAGTGGAGAGACACTTCTGTTTGTTAAGGGTCAACTGTCTTGCACCAGCCAGCAAGAAGAACAGAGGAGTTTATCTACATTTCCCCTTTAATCATCTGCAGTTCCAGAGAACAGGACTGAGAGATAGCCCTTGCTCGGTCACAGGATATTTCGGTCCCTATCAGCTGCTTTCGATGGCCGTGTCCTAACTGCCAGGATGCTGAGTAGCCCGGCAGTGGGACATCCTGGGCTACTGCACAGAAGAAACGCAGGGGTTGGGAGTCAAAATAATCATGAGATACGTTTTTGTTCCTATATCTGATTTTTTATTTATTTATTTGATATTAGGCATTTACTAGACAATCATTCACCTGAGTGCTTTTGCTACAAAGCTTCAGAGTCATACGGCCGCTTGCCTCTTCTCCTTTTAGTACCAAGTTGTCTGCATTTCATTTTACCTATTTTCATCAGCAGAGTGAGGGAGGGTTGGTGCCCCCGCCAAGCGTTCTGTAGTCAGTAGTAAGGGAAAAGTGGGTGATTTAGGCTTAATAACCCTTCATTTCCCTCCTCATCTCCTTGCCCAGCCTGAGGTGGGAAAACACGTTGCACGGGCTTCAGTCGTGTCTGTCCATGTGTCTCGGGGATGCTCAGAATTTACCTTCTGAACTGAGATCTGTTGGGAACTCATCTCCAATCAAACTGGGTCAGCTGGTACTCAAAGCCCAAGAGCAGGCATATAAGGATCCCTTAAGACAAAAATGTAGGCAGAGGTTGAAAGTAGGGGTCCCCAAAACTGCATTTCACACATCTCTTAAACACAAATCTCGTTGTCAGAATCTTAATCCAAATTCTGAACCCCTTCTGACTGAGGCAAAACTATTTCCTTAATCAATGAGAATTTTGCTTAAATAGGGAGGGTGAGTGTGCAAAAAACTTTACTTTTTTTTTTTCCCCAACAGTTCTGTTCCTTAAGAACTGCTTTATTGCAGTGCTGTATATTTGAGTTTCTCTGTATTTATTATTATTAGACTGGTTATATTTAAAGTAACTATAGATGTGGTTTTGAAAGAATGATGTAAATTGCTTTCACATAAAATATACTTTCTTATTAAAATACAAAGCAGAAAGCTTGATAGGTCAGATTCTGAAACAAGTTATATTGCTGCAAATTTAGAGTTATTTCACTAAATTCTTTATTTTCAGACAGTTACTGACATCAATGAGCAACATTTGGCTGTTTTGCTTAGCTAAATTAGGGGCAGTTTGAAATTGTTTGTTGAAATACTGTGCAGCTAGTGGCAGTTTCAATAAATGAAAAATCATCTATTGTTTATTGAATCCAGATTTTAATGGTAGAATATCCCTTCCATAATTGCACAGAATTACTGAACTGTATGAGAAAACCTTCACTGACTGCAACAGAATACAGAGCAAGAATGAAAAAGAAAACCATAATTTTAAATTAAAAAAAAAAAAGAAGATGACATTGCCTGGACTTTTTTCAAGTACATATTGGTTTTCTTTCTTTATCTCTCATAGAAGAAATGTATTTCAATATCCTATGCTTAATAAAAAAATAGATTAAAATATTCATGTATCTTACCCAAGCATTTAGTATTACATCTTTTGAGAATGACAAAGAAAGTGCTGCTCTATTATTAAAATTCTAAGTTTTTAATTTTGCTTTTGTAGTCAATAAGATCTGTTAGATTCTTACCAAATAACAAAATACACATTTGAAAAAGTCAAAATATTTTGGAACACTAAATTATTATTAAGGTGGACTCTGAAATTGTGTGATTTCTGCTTTCTAATTCCCTGAAAACATACTTGCAATGTATTCAACTTTGGTAGTCAGCAAATTAGGCAAATAATGGATGTTACAAAACATGGTAGAATATAACTGTGTATGTAAAAGAAAAAAAATTTTTTTTCATGAATTGTTTTAAGATTTAGAGCTCAGTAAGTAATTAAAAGCTCCCAGCATTCACCCTGAGCAGAAAAGAGTTCCCAGGAACTGTATACCAGTGCCTGCCAGCAACTTTTATAAGCACAGACCTAAAGAAATGCCTCGACCAAAGAGGCATAACTGAGCTCAGCTTTCTCACGCGCGATCTCCCAGGTGTTCTGTACACCATGAGATTACCTATGATGCCTTCTTATTACTTCGCACTGAAATATGGGTAAAATAGACGTTTTAATGAAATTGCTGGTCTTCATTCAATAGCCAACGTTTTGCTGAAAAATTCATTGGTAAACATGTGTTACTCATTCAGCTCATGCTTCTCTGTGTCTTCCAAGTCAAATGCACTTGCTCAACAAGTCAAAACAAGTGCTGTGCTGCAGCTGCTCCAATAATAATTAAATGCTGGAAGGCTTTCAGTTGTTGATACAGAATAATAAGTGGAAGAGCAACACCCTGCTTTTCTTACGCTGGTTTGGTCCTGGCCAGTGCAACGGTAGGAAGAAGTAACCAGAATAAAGAGACTGAGTTTTGGAAGTGAACAGAATTATGAGAATCTAAGTCTGAGTATTATCACGATCCTAATGTAAAAGATAGTTGACAAAGTGATTCCTCAAAATCTTATTTTTCTTCTGGTTTCGACAGTGTAATGCACTGTATTCTTCAGCTTCCCAAATGCAAAACTTTCACTCCAGTTGTTCAGATGTAGCACAAAGCCCAACAAAAGATACACTGCATATATGTACTTTTTAATTCTACTAACAGTGGTAGAATCTCAGCTGAATCTTCCTTTATAAATTTTAAAGTCCAGTTAGTCACAGCTCTAGGATTAACAGAAACGGGTCATATTTAGATCTATTTTGTGTTGTCAGTAGTAATGTGTGCCAAAAGAGAGCAACATCTCAAGCAAGGGTTTGGGAAGAAGCAAGGAAGAAAAATATCACGTGCAGTTTGCTATTTTGAATGTAACAAGGACGGACCCTGGGATTTCTTCATTGTTTTGTTACATATTACAAAGGCACTCCAATATTACTATATTACAAAGGCACTCCAATCACAAATACCTGTTCTAAAATTAATATCCGCTAGGTTTTTAATTGTGTTCATTTTCATCAGTGATAAATAAATCTTTGCTTGAAAGAATAAAACAGATCAGAGGAAAGATGACTGTATTATGTAGTTCTGAGCTGATACATAGATAAATTAGCTAATCCTTACATCACTGTGCCTGATGTTGTTAATTCTATCTGCATTTTCAATGATGTCTATTTTGCCTGGGCTTTAGCAAAGCCAGTACATTTTAATACTCTCTATCAATAGACTTCCATTTTTTCTCATTTTTAATTTTGTTTTTCTCTGATCGTAGATCGTCACAAAGAAAACTAACAGTTATTCCCAGGTTTCTGCCCGTGTGTGAAAGTCAGGATGTCAGATCAACACAACCTCAAGGTTAACAAATGACAGAAAAAAAAAAAAAGATCCCTCTTGGGTTCAGCTGCAACTGAATAGGAACAAAAGTTATACCTCTGGGATCCAATGGTCAGAAAATAGGTGTAAGTTATAACTGTTTTGACACTGTAAAAGTATACAGATGGAACATAACTTCTGAGAAGGGTGAAAGGGCATATATCATCATAGGGCAACTGGCAGGGGAGTAAAAGCCAAACATTAAAGCCCATTCTCTCTTCCCACATCTCCTCAGTTCCTGCTCGTGTTCACCCCCTGCTCACTTCCACCCAGAGGTGACAAGTCACTCCGCCATTTACCGTTTGCACATGTCGTCTAATGAGCTCCATCCATTACCCGCTGTGGAATTTGTCAGAAATGCTTCCGTGGAAGTTGTGCTTGCGTGCCAAACTGGATGCAACTGGATAGGCACTATTTTCTGCTTATGCTGTGCTCACATCTGAGTATTTTAATAATGCTCATAGCCACTAACACTGACCAAACGTTCTATAAAAAACAGCCCAGCTGTTAACAACGATGAGGAAGGAACCCCTCAAGTGCATCTCAAGAAAAATGCTCATTACATATAATTAAAATTATTTTGATGTGCTGTACTATAGATAGGATATTAAATTAATTTGCAAAAAAAATAGCTGATTAGAGGCCATGTACTCATCTTGTGTCTCAGCATGGCTCAAATGAATTCAGAGTTCCTCAGATTTTTATTTGCTGTGCCCACATGTATAATGGGCTAAGCACTGTACTAACTGAGCCATCACCTTAAAAATGAAAAATGTAAAGAGATTGGAATCTCACCCTGTAGAAATCGTTAGCCCTCGTTTTGAAAGGGTTGCCCTGTGCGTGCTTTCTGTTGGCCAACACCAGGGACCCACCAAGGAGAGCCTAAGCAGTGGTGCTGAGAAACAGAGTTATGGGGCCAGAAACACATCAGGGAGGGGGCCCTTCCAGACATTACACTCAGGGGCAAACAGGAGGAAGACGAGGAGGAAGAGCAGCCAGGGGACCGGGCAGTGATGGTGAGGAGTGGCACGTTCAGACGCAGGTTTTAACAGCCGGTTTGGGAGCTGGCTGTGATTTTAACAGCTTGTTAGACTGATTCAAACCTCACCCTCTCCTCTGCAGCTCTGGTAGTCTAATCTCATCATGATTTATTCTCACAAAGAGAGATTATTTCACCCACATATAACTTTGCACATGGAATAAATCGCCTCATCAAGAAGGAAAAAAAACACCTGGAAAGAAACTTAAATCTTACCAAGGATAATGAACACTTTGACCCTCTTTCAGAGCAGAAACCCACTGCTTGTTAGTGAATTAAAAGATCTCTGGGTTGGCCATCATTACACCTGCACTGCCAGAGGAAAGGAAAAGCACTCTTCACAAAAAGTATTTGTGCCATGAAAGAGCCCAAATTAGCTCCAGGTAACACGACAATAGGTGGTGATCCCTCACAGTAGGTTACTTTGAATAGGTTTGGAAAGAGAGACACGGGAGTTTAAAAATGATGTCAAAAACAAGAAAAGGTTTCCAAAGTAGAAAGAAAAAGCATGGCACTTTGAGCACACAGAACTGTTCGTCCAACACTTGTCTGAGCAAGATCATCACTCCAAAAAATAAAAAAAGGAACTAGGAATGATTGATGTCAATGTATAAGACAAGAGTAAGATCCTCCTTCTCTGTAACCACTCTGTAGCCGAGTAACAGAATGACTGAGGTTGGAAGGGGCCTCAGAAGGTCATCTGCTCCAAGCCCCCTGCTCAGGCAGGGCCACCTAGAGATGGTTGCCCAGGACTATGGACATGATCATATCATGACTTAATTTTCACTTTTACTCCACCTGGGATTGCATTTTTTACATTCCTCGCCAAGTTACTTACAAATACAATACTCAGGCTGATTGTGGAGGTATCTGTAGGTGTAACACATCTCTGGAACAGCAAAGGTGGTCTCCTGAAGCTCCTGTTATACAATACTGGCTTCTCTCCACCCCTAATAGTTAAGCTGATGTCTCAGACAAATTTGGGTCTCTTTCTAACCAGATGTTAAGAATGAGCAGGGAGTGGAAACCTGACCACTAACATCGTGCTTTTATTTCAAATGCAATCTTTTTGGTACAACACCATTTAGAAAAATTGACATGCATTTTGCAGCATCTGATCAGCCTTTGACTTTGCAGATGTTTGCTCTAAACCTTTGTTTCAACTAGGGCTAGAAGTGACTACTGCCCTAACCTTTGGTGATAGGCCTGGTTTTCTTTTTCAGGTAATTTAGAACCATCTATTTCCCACAACTGCAATTGTTGCAGTCTTTTCTTTTAGAGGCTTGCTTTCGTTGCCATTTTGATGAGAGCACACTCCTTACCTGCAGACAAGCTGAAGCAGAACGGTTTAATGGGGTCCGCGGTCAATCTCATTGACCCGAGGTGATATAATGTTAATAAAAGGAGCTTAATTCCTGTACAGGAGCAGATGGCAATGTAAACACAGGATGAACAGGTCTTAACTTATTTGGCAGTTGTGCCCACAGAGTCAATTTTTCAGTTCACGCGTATGCCTGTTTCCTTGATTGGAGTTCTGTGATGAACCCCTTTTGCATCAGGTCTCTCCTGTACACACACACATGCTAGTAAGCACAGCCTCTGTATTTTTCCATTTCTAAAGAATGCATACAAGTACGGAGAAAGCAAAACACAACTGCTGGGAAAGCAAAATTGGGGCAATATATTGCTAATAACATTACTCCCTCCATTCTGACCCAGTGAATTGCGACATGAACTCGATCTACTTGGTGTTCACTCTATAGTGGAAACTGTCTCCGGATTTTCCATTACTATATATAAATGAATTGCATGTGTTTATAGGTTTTAAAAAATATTATTTTAAATATATTTACATAAATTAATTTTTTATATATATCTAAATTAATCTCCGTGTATATGTGATCTCATTATGATATGCAGCCTCAGTAAACATGATTATTAATTCAATAGTTTAAGAAGCGATGAAAAAAAATTACTTTTTGGAGACCTGTGTGGTTAAAGTAGATACTCATCTTGAGAACTGTAAGATGACATTAGTAAAGAAGCACACCAAAGAATCTAATAGAAGAAAGAACTTTATCCTGAAATAATACCTAATTTTAAAGTACTTTGATAAACAGTACTATATTGTGTCACATTACACGTATCTCTCAAAATTCTGAAAAAATAAGCAGACCTCCTTGAAAGTCATCATATTTAATTGTATTATTTCTGTTATACTTACTATTGCTTCACACCAAACACTATGGCCTTCTGAATAACTTACTATGCTATTCAGCAAATTCCTGTTCTATTTCTAATCATAGAAGTTTGTTACGTTAAAAACCATTAACTAGGC
>JAOXJK010000023.1:94867114-94908922 GCA_025774025.1 Xenus cinereus | reverse complement strand
CACCCACCCACCCCCCCCCAGCTCCCCCCCAGCTGACCGTAACATACCTAATTTTGGCTATCAGCTGTTTTGTTGGTTTTTTGCCTTTTTTTTTTTTTTTTTTTCCCCCAGCGGCTCGCAGAATCAATTTTAACTTTAAGAACTTTAGGGTGTATAGATAGCTAAAGGCACGGCGTAATGTGGAAGCTCTTGTGAGTCTCCTTATGAGTCTATGGGTTAGTAAACTTGAATAGGAAACTCTCATAACAGACTAAAATAGCAACTCATTAATTCAAGAAATGTTTAGATTTTAGGTAAGTTTGGCAAACAAAGGTGACCTTTTTAATAAACTCTGTAGGAAATTTTGTCGGTGAGGCTTGATTCACTCTTTTCTAAAAATGTCGGGAATGCAATCTGAATGAAAACAAATTTATTCAGCAAGAGAGATTTCAAGTAGTGCAGAGCCGATGGTGTAATTATGGTTATAGTCACAACTTTCATAAACTGTAATTTGCAATGATAATTTATTCAAAGTACATTTTGACTCATAAATCGCCATACTACATTTCCCAGTAAATATCAAAAGCTAAGATTTAATTCCACAGCCTATTATTAACTGGAGAAAGAAACAGCTTACCTGAAAAAATAAGACACATTAAATAGATTTTAAAGCTGCTGCCCATGAAGTTAGGGTTCGGCTGAGAATTTTATGACAGTCAGCAACTGGTGTTTTCCTCTCACTAGAACAAAATCACTGTGTTAAATTTCATATCGCTCAGATTATTGGTGGTCATTTCCCCACTCCTATCATTTGCCTTCCATCTTGAGGAGACTTTTCTTTGATGAAGGGGAGAAAATAAGGACAAAAAATGTTAATACGTGACATTGAGGAAAAACCAAGCTATATAAAAAGCATCCCCTCAGGTTTTCTCTCTATATGACTAGCACCTACTCAGCGAATCACACAGTTCTTGAGTAAACTTGGGAGTGTGACAGCAAGTATAGTCACACCCTAAGAAGCCAGGAACAATTTATCTAGTATATTAAGCACAAATGAGCTTTTCTCATATATCATGACTCCTAGTTGATATTTACAGTCTAGTTCAGCTGCCATCAAAATATAGCTGATTGTCTCTCATAAACCAGCCCACATAATAGACAATGCTTCTCCCCAGGAAGGATTTGTCTCACACTGGACTTGCTGAATTAACACTAAAATTAATTACGAAGCTGTTTAGCAGAAGTCCTGCTCTCAGCAGAAGAGCAGCCAGAATCAGAACATGCTTTCTTTCCTCATTGAGATTTTCCCTCAAAATCCATTTGTTATAAGAAAAGTATTATTTCCTGGTTTTGTTTTGCTTTCGCTTGTCCTGCTCAGACAGTTGCAACGACACATGAGACTTTACCATACATATGTCTTTTTTGAATTTGGCCATCCCATATCCTGCAAAAAAGTTTATTTCTCTTTGCCAGCAATATATTTCCTTTTTTTCCCTAAGCATTCATAAAAGCCAGTGGATTGATTGCTCAGAGGATTTAAGTCCTCAGCCCATCAGTACATCCAGCAATAGAAACTTCCTATATTATCCCACTAGAGCATCTGGAGTCTTTTCCCACTTAAAAAGGCAAAAATGCCCTCAAGTTTGAGGATGCTTTTATGATGTAAACATTTTTCCAGACTGAAACTGAGTAAGAAAACACATAAACTAGCAATCAAATGTTTGACGAAAACAGCTCATGTAATTTTCTGACCGACCCACAACCAAACATGTAACTTAAATACAAAGGTTTTATTTTACATTAACTGACTCTACACTGAGGCACCAAGCATCCTTGACTAGAACATGAAAATAAAAATAAGTTTTATTAATATAAACACAATGTCCTTTTGTAATAAACCTGTGTCCCATAAACAATCATTGTTAACATGGATATCACATACATGGGAGATAAAGCCAGCTCTAAAAATGAAAACCTTTGCTAATGAAATGAAAGGAATCTCTAATAGCTGATAGGTCCCGTTTCATATTTCCAACATGAATCAATTTACTTCTACAGAAAAAATATCACATAGAGTTTCAGCATGTCAAGATACTTTATTTGATAATATATAAAAATATATTGGCCCAGATATCTAGATGTAGTTTAGGTTAGGGTTCAGTTTCAAAGTCACCTTAGATCTAGGTTTCAAGTTTTACACCAAAAATTCATTTGCATAATATTGAAGCTTAAAAGAGATGCCGTGTTCACGTCATTTTTAGATGCGCTCAAATCTAAATAACAGTTGAGGTCAGTGTAAAGTATTGACCCAAAATCAAAGGGATTTGAACATGATGCCCTAGAGATTCTGGTTTTACCCTGCATCAAAAACTAAAATTTTGAAATATAAAGCCTATGCACACATAGAACTTCCTTCTTCCCCAGATGCTCCACCTGCAAGAAATATAATAAATCGCGTGACCAACATTACCCAATTCTTTAAAAAAAAAAACGAACAAAAAAGGAAAGCTAAAATGACTCTAGAAGTGAGCTCCCATTAGGGATAGATATCAGACAGAGGAGGATGCAACCAGTGGAGCACCTGGAGAGCAGGGTCCCAGAAGCAGAAGAGCACCGCGCAGGCATCCCTGGCAGTGCGAGATGGGCAGCAGTTGCATGAATTTCTTAAACTATGTGGCACGTGTGTACGTGATGAGTGAATTCAGAGCCCATTATGTTGTAGTAACCTAAACAGCCTCAGAGCAAATATCATAAGGGAAGTAACGAAACCTGGGAATCCAGATCACGCCAGTCTCGGATTCCAATGGATCGTTACGTTTCAACGGTGGAACAAAACAGATAAATATCCAGCAGGTCACTGCAGTCATCGAAGGTGGGATTGTTTTTATAAGCAGTGTCCACTACTCAAAACCAAAGTCGGTGGATGGCTACCGAATGCAGATCCCACCGGTTTCTCAATATCGCATCAACTGAGGGTGATTTCCCACAGCAGTGGGTCTCTGTGGCTGGCTGACACACGCAAAATAGACTAAAATGCAGACCCTCTCCAAGATACTTGCAGTCTAAATCCGAAAGTTATGCACGCAGGCTGAGCGATTCTGCTGGCTATTTCCCTCTTAATGACCAGCTAAATTTGGCATTCAGAGCAATATTATGCATAAACAGATGATCGAGCATTAAAAATGTGTAAGTCTGTCCTTGTTATCACTCTGCAAGGCTATTTCTGTAAAACGTACACGGAGAAAGGCTTTCATGAAAAGGTTTGCTGAAAGCAGGAGACTCATTCAAGGTTAAAATTAAAGACTCAACAGCAAAAAGAAAGCGAGTCTTCTGGACTCTTGCTGGGCCATGAATGTTACACAGACACCATGGTTAGGTGTAGCTGGTATATACTACCCCTATCTAAATTGGATTTACTATGGTATGGACTGCCTGAGGTGTACACATGAGCCTTTGCACGTTAAGCATGCATATGTTCACGTGTTCCAAATGTCCAATCAACAAAACATGTATGGCATCTTTCACTTAAGGTTTGTGCTTGGTTTTTTTTTTTATTATTATTATTATATTTTATTGAGTTGTATGAAAGTTGTGTTCTTACCCTGCAAACATATGAAAGAAACACAAACATATTCTTCATATTCTTCTGTATCGACAAAACACACACCTCCTATTGCAAAGGGAATTCCACTTGTAATGGACACAGTGTGAAAACTGGTAGAATTAGCTGCAGAAATTGGCAGTTGAGACATAAATTGAGTATGATGTTTGTAAATGTTTGCATACCTATATAAACCCCTTTTATTCACAAAGTCTCACAGCTAATTGATAGACAGAAATAATTTCAGATGCAGAAACACTGCCATTTGTGGGACAGAAAAGTTGTTCAACGTATTACTTTAGCCAACCTCATATCAGGGCAGAAAGACAGCTGTCCTGAACCGCAAAGATAGCTGTTCTCCTCAGCTACAGGGGAATTTTAGGACAACCAACCGACATCTGTACTCTTCACACTTACTCCTGGGCATCATGAAGCATTATATAGAGTACTTCTATTTTATGCTGCAGGCAGAGGAATGCATTGCAAAATAATACTTGCTATGTAGAAGTGTTCAATACTTAGATTATAGTGCAATTTATTCAGTTACCAATCAGTTTCCTGTAGCAAAAGAGTTTTTCGTCCAGGATTTCAAAAGCTCAGGCAAAATCACAAATCAGCCTAGGAGGTAAGTCATCAAGCATTTTATAGATGGCATTTAATAGAACACTTTGTTTAAAATTTACAGAAAGACCTCCAGCTTTAAGTATAATCATCTGTGAAGTTTGTTCTATTCATAGCACAGGCACAGTGTTGTAAAGCTATCAGCACAGAGTAGTCTGTAGTATTAAAAATATACTATTCTTTAAGAAAATGGAGAAAAATCATTTTGTAATCTGCCTAAAGACTACTTTTTTTAGCTTTCTGTGTTCAAGGACTGGAAAAAAAAGAAAAACTTGTTTCACACATAGTCTTCAGAATACGTGAACCGCAAAATATACAGTTAATAATATGATCCAACATCAGAGTGCTGTCATTTGCATAATTTACAAACCCAAAGAGCTCCCAGAAATCCCCTTTGGTTTACAATAAGCCTCTAATTAGTTAAAAAAAAAAAAAAAAAGAAAAGAAAAAGGAACTGCACTGAGGCAAATACAAAAACACTTGGACAAGAGCTACTTTTGTTAAGTAGCAAAACACTTTTAAAGAAGATTATTCTTGGCTCAGCTTGTAGAAGGGTTTTATTGTGCCCCAGCTGCAGACTGGTACCTGCTAGTCTCATTGTTCTCTGGCTGCAGCACGGCCATAAACATTTTGTGGTGTTCTGGGGCTGGCCCCAGTGCTTTTTGAGGGAAACTCTTCTGCCTCTCGCTGGCTGTCTTTCTGTTTATGGATAGAAATTCATTCCTAAACGGATAACTTCTAGGTAGCTGTATTGCACTGTTGTTCATGTCGCGAAGTACTGTACCTATCTAAATATAGGATTTATTCCTTCCCTTGAGCATTTTGCTACTAAATTCTATAGCCGTGGCTTTAGCACCTCTACTGGCAATTGGATGATGCAGCAGTCTCTCGAGCTCTGTATATTAGTTTTGGTGGTTTTATACCTTTTTCTCGTGCTTTGTTTTATACACATTCTCTCTTTCTTTCCTATATTTCCTCCCATTACGTCTCCCTACCTTTAGTCTACCACTTGGATATGGTGCCTCTGATCCCACGAGGACTTTCTTTTCAGCTTTTCAAACTTTAAACCCTTTTCCCCCACCACCTCGATTTTCATATCTCTTCTTTCCCTCCCCGCATATCTGTAGACAGATGTTATTTTCTTCTTTTAAAACGACTTCCTTTGTTTAGCAATGTTTCCTCTTTTGTAAGAGATCAGCTGGCCTCTCGGGCAGTACAAGAGGAGCCGCCGCTCCAGGACTTCCAATTCAGCGAGCGCTACCATGAATCACACGGTCCTTGAGAGACCCGCCGTCTCTTGCCGTTGGAGGAGGATTGCGAAAGAAAAAGATGTGCTTGGGACCATTGCTAGGGACCAGGCGCACCCTAAAATCTTTGGCGTGTGCCGACTGATCTTTCTACATGGACTTTTTTTCAGGCTCGGTGATCCGTCATGGGGGCAGCCCAGAGCCAGCTGAGGAGCTGGCAGCAACCCAGCTACAAAACGCTGGAAGATCTTCACCACAAGGGCTTTTTCAGGAAAACAGGCAGCGTCAGAGTCCCCTAAGAAGCAGCCGTATGATACCAGGGGTTTTGCAAATTGTCCAGTAGTATTAGCACACGGTGTCTGGCTGGCACAGTTTCTATACTAGCTGCCAGAAAGGATGTTATTTGTATTCTGTGTGTTTGTAGTGAATTATCACCGTAAGAAACCAAAACAAGGTATCAACCAAGCTGCAAGTTTGTCAACACATCACGGGAACCATTTAAACTCTCCAGGGCTGGGTTTATTAAATTAGCCAACGTGCAGTAGCAGTGTGATGGCAATGGCCATAACGCAAGTCAAGAAAAGTCTTTAAAAGAAAACATTGGTTTCTTGAATTTCTCTCATTAGACCATACTCCCTTCTAGCATGTAATGCCTTTATCTTGCAAAATGATTACAATTGGCCACAGCTGATGAAATTTATTTAATCAACAATGGATAATCATTGCCAAAATTTACTACAACAGGCTGTTCAAGCCAGAATTTCTTAAGCTGGCAAAGCAAAGGAATAAAGTGAAAAGCCATTTCATGCTGCTGGGCCAGAAAACCCAGTTGTTTCCCTCAGAGCTTTGTTATAGTGGTTGAGAAAAACTGAAATATTGGAGAAGGCATATACCTACTTTGCACTAAAATCTGTACATTGAAGTTGAAAGATCTCTTTAGCTGCTAAACTTTACGCTGCCAGAGGTCTTAAAACAGGATCTGCATGATGTTAAATAGAGTAATCCATGTCCCTCGTGAGCCAGGCTTAGGCAAGAGGAGCACGGTTTACATCGCAACCTTTGCCTCCAAAACTGCACTGAATACTGTCCTTCATTTTTGCTTCTTAACTTCACTACCTTCAGTGCTCCTTCTTTAGCACTCGGACCTTTAATTTGGAACAAATGGTATTTCCTGGAGGAATTCTAGTTAAGCCATGTAAATTATAAGATAGTTACAGACAGAGACGGGGACTGCAGAACAGCCTTTTCCTTTGGGAAGTGGATTCGCAACGATCTTGTCATAGGTTTTACTATTTGTTGCTCAGTGCTACTCATCAAAAAATATACCTGCCTCTAGAAACTCAGCATTAGATCATAAGAATAAACCGGATTTTTTTTTCTTTCATAGATTAGATTACAATGCTACATGGGGAACTTCTTTAGCTTACTCAGTCGTTATATCAACAGCGCTTAGCAGGTACAGCTTGCTTCCCCATAGCCCAAGCTATGTAGTGTACCCCCTCTCATGGTGATTCCTCAGAGCAGATGCCCAATATTTTCTGTGCTCTTTTTTCCCCTCATTGTCACCTTTTGGTAATAAAATATGCACTGGGACAAAGTAATGAGAGTTTTCTATGACTTTCAGACAGATATTTTCCTTATCCTCCTGTGAGCATCGTGAGAAGCGGCAGACGAGATGGGCTGCTGGGAAAGCTTCAGTCTCAGCCTTGCTGTCCACCTTAGAGATGCTGTTGCCTCCGGCTCTGGCCACATCTTCCTCTGGCATGAGAAGGGGACTGGAAAGCTGAGGTCAGTCTCATGGCAGAAACATCTTGCAATGATTTATTCTGAAGCCCAAAGTTAACTAATTTCTATTTGTTCTTGTTTCTTCATTGTAATTCAAAGTTAATCATTCTTCACTCTTTCTGTAAAGAATCATGAAGTTTGTTTTCCTGCATTTATGGACCTTCAAAGATCCTCTTGATGCATAAGAAAAAAGAAAATATGTTTATACTACAGGATGGCCAGAAAGCTTCAAAACCATAAAACTTCTGGCTTGTTTAGTGCTCTCCTAAAAAACATAAAGATGACCAAACAGATTATTTGTCTATATATTAAAAAAAAAAGAAGCAAAACTCTTCAGTCTAAGAATTTCTTTGCCAAGATTCAATCTAAAATTATTTTTTATGGCTACATTATAAATTGCTCAAAAATGGGGTTTATAATGGAAATGGTGACAGATTTAACTATGGCGGCACTAGCAGGCGCCAGCATAATTACAGTCTTCTCAAGACATAACTTATTACAGGCTATGCAGCAGAGCCAGCATTTTGTATTTTAATTAAGAAACCTGGATTTTGTTTGTAATAATTGACTGTTATGCCGCCCCTCTTGCCAGGACACCCTTGTAAAAGAGACTCTTGCCTCTAGTAGTCTTTCTTGGTTAAATATTTTAAATAAATTTTATATTGTTGACTGGAAGATTGCATGCATTTTATAGGTCATTATTAACTGTCTTTTGGTGACTTCGGTTGTTCTATGTTTTTTAATGGAGATTTTTGTTCCTCTCATCTGTGACCAGGAGGGTTTACGGTTTAGGTCTTTGAGAAGTATAATACTACACTATCTGCGTTATCTGCCTTAATCTGTACCACGCTGGCTTTCCCTAAGAAAGGATGTTCTTTGGCTATGCTCTCCTAATGCCCTAGGCAGGTCCTTACAGACCCTTACCCAGTGACACTGAAATGCGTGGACCTTCCCTATGCTGCCCCTGACCAGGGCATCACCGCAGCTCCCGCCGTCTGGCATCCCTCCCGAGACGCTACGGAGAACTTTGAGTTCCTGGACACCGAGACATATTTATCACTTGCACGTAAGCTCCTTTTTAATATGTTGGCTGCGGTAAAAACCACGTCACACAAGAGCCCAAGAAGCCCCATTTGGTCGCCAGCAGCGGGTGTGTGATGCTGGGCAGGCAGCAGGGCGACGCCACACGGGGTGCTGCACCTCCCGGCACCCGTAGTCCTCATCGCCACTGTGGGCCATGCTCCCCTCACCCACCGTGCCCTCATCCTTTCCCTCCACAGCAGTTGCTGCTACAAACATCCTCCATCAGTTTTCGGGCTCTGCTTTTGTTTCTTGATTTCTTCCCAGTTGTTCTTCAGGCCGCTGGAGTGTGTGTCCTCCTGTAGCCAACCGCAACAAACAGCATCAGCTCTTTACGTGTACGGTCCAGGAGCATTGGGTATCTAATTTTGACAGGAAAACTGCAGTGGTAATTAGGTGTTCAGAGAAGGACCTTGATACACACAGAATTAAGTAGGTCACAGGAGCACATGTGTAATCTAACGTGCTGCAATAGTAGTACCACACAGGCACAGACACAAATGAGATTGACAGAAACATTTCACATTTCTAACTGAAAAACAAAATATGAATTGAAGCAGTCCAGGACTAAAAGAATATGTTTCTAAAATTATTCTTTGGGTTTTTTTTCTACGCCTGACTGGCACTGGGTACAGCAAAGACTCAGCTGAAAGCGTTGCTCACAACCCCTTTCTTTTTCTCTGCTTGGCTTCAGAACGTTGCTGTTCTAACAAACGCTATTCAGTCATTTTCCCCCAGGACTATCTACCAACCAGAGAGACTATCAAAGTTAATTATGTCACTTCCTTTCTTTTCTCCAACATACTCGCAGGCTAAGAAAAGAGATAAAGGAGTCAGCCTTACCAGCAGATCTCTCTCCCTGCTTCCTCCTCCAGAAGTTTGTCTCCTGCCAAGAGGACCTTCAATAAGTCTTTGCTTATTTCGGATCTTCCAAGTGGAGCCCAGGGAGAAGAGCACAGGAGATAATCTACCACTACACGGTTTGGGAAAAAAAAAAACAAAACCAAAAACGAAAACAACAACAACAAGAAAAAACCCCAACCCACAAAAAAACCCCACCAAACCCAAAACCAAAAAAAATAATGCATTGTCTTGTGATTTTTCTTTTGGGTCCTGAAAGAGCTATCAGTATTACATTACCAAGGAGTTATAATTATGGCCAAACAGCTGAATGAAAATGGAAATACAGTATTTGTTATTATTTTGTGTCCTTGGAGAACAAATGCAAAGTGAAGAGAAATTTAAGGGAGAAATACACAGCAAGACAACTCATAGAAAATGCACAGAAATTATATCACACACCTCTCAAATATCTGTATTTGAGGTTTCAAATATCTCAAATATCACTCTTCGCCAGCTATTTATTAGGTGGCATTGATTTCAACTGTGTGAGGAAAAAAGGCTGGAAAATATGCTTCAGTGATAATACTCAGGCAGAAAAACTGGTGAACAAGCAATAAAGTATGGGATGACTGGAAAGACTGGAGTCTGAGCCTAGGATGCCCACATCTAACCAAGGTCCAGTAAGGTCCCTAGGAACAGCAAAATCCAATTGGTGTGGTGGTGGATCATTTTCTGGATGCTGATTTGCACTCTGTTTTTAATCATGAGAAGCAGGGGAGCTTTTAAGGTGAGTTTTCAAGCAAGTTTCAATCAGCTGATGCTGAAGTGAGGGAAGGAGCACCCTCAGCTGGGTTGTCCAGGGGGAGAAGGACCCGGCGCCACCCAGCAGGGTTGTGGAGGTGAGAGCAAGGAAGCAGTGGGGGGTGGGGATTTAGAAAAACCAGTAGACTTGAGGGCTGAAAATTAAGAATTCTTGCATTTAGTGCTACTGCAGGTTCTGCTCCATATTTTTTTTTTCTCTGCTTGGCTAAAACACCTCTTTTTCTGATCCTCCAAATATGGCTCAAGCAATATTTCATCACGCAGGAAATGAGAGGGACCAACAAACAGGCTGTGTGTGACAATGAAAAAGAAAGAGAACACCAGCCCCATCATCTGACTCCTTTATCCAAACTGACTAGACTGATTGCCTTGACATCATGTTTATCAATTCCATATGGGTTTTTTTTGGGGGGTGGAAGTGTTGGGGCCTTTTTCTAATTCCCAGAAAAGGATGACTACAAAGGTGAAAGCAGAAACCAGTAAGAGTCCACCTCCTAGGAGTATGTGTTTGACTGCAGCACTTTGTTATGTTGTGCTATAGAAGGCGAGTTAATAAGGAATTCTAAACCAGCAAAAAATGTGAAAAGATGTATTTCAGAAATAATATTTCAAAAAAGAAGGTGTGACAGAAAAAGCAAATAAAAGAGGATAATTCTGTCTTCTATGGTTAAGAGGAGGACAGCTACAGACACAGAAGTCCTTCAAAACCAAGAGCTCTTCCTCTCGAAGCGTCTGGTAATGTGAACGTGAGTAATTGTCAAGATTAGAGCTATTCAAGAAGAGAAGAGAGATAACCAAAAATACTATGGGGAGTGATTGCAATAAACCAGAATTAAGTATCAGTCTCACAAGAGTGATAGGCAAATAGGAAACTAATGAAATGAAATCTCTGCCACCACAAATCAACGACAGAAAAAATATCACAAGTAGAATAAAAGATTAAGAGTTTCTATTGGAAATAAAATACTATTTTTACAGGATTTGTCAAAATAGAACTTCCTATGCAAAAGGTACAAGAGCTAGGAACAAAAGCTTCATTTTATTTACCTGACGGGAAATGTCTTCTGTCTCATGTCATTGTGTAAGCAGAAGGGTCGTTAACTCTGAGAGCTCAACAGGAGCTGAGCAACAGGATTATGTGGTGTCATTAGCTATTGTCAATCTGTGTGCAGGTTCTGCAGTCCTCCTCCATTAGTTCCCCGAGTGAAGCGTGGAGCATGACGACTTCTCAGCTGGAGTTGTTCTGGTGACTTCTGTCATAACACTGGAATGATAGGAAATGTTGGCCAAATCATGCAGGCTTTAGTCAGGCAGCGCACCTAATTAAGTCAGTGGGAGATTTTCCCTTCATGCAAACTGTGGAAATTGGCCTGCTTGCTTTATTCACTCAGAGATCATTTTTCCTATCTCTCTCTTTTTTTCTTTTTTTTTTCTTTTTTTTTTTTTTTGAGGATGTTCCATGTGATAACCACAATGTACCAGCTCCATCCCTGCGTGGGGATGGAGTCAGATTTAAAGGTGTGCGTTACAGCACGCAAGCAAACCCATTCTAGCTAGCAGTAAAATGCACTCCTGGCCCCATTCCAGCAGAGCACTTAATCATACGCTTATCACTTAAAAGGATGCCTCAAATACTTCAAATGATGAGCACGCTTTTATGCCTTGTTGCATCGCACCCGGAACGTTTGCACCATTAGCCCGGATTAATATTAACCAGAGACCGAAAGAGATGAAATTGGGAGAGAGAGGTTTAGAGCGAAGTGACATTCCAAACACCGCAACGCACACCTCTGGTAGTTTGATCCTGCTAATACTTTTCAAACGGTTTGTACAACCACCTGCTTAACACGTGAGGTCTCTGATCAGAAACTTAAGTCTCTGATCTGCAGAAGTACTAATTTTTTTTTAAAAAATAACCTTGTTTTTAACTCATCTCAAACCATCCCCCTTGCACCTTAATTAGCGTCATCAGTACTTTAGCTTCCTGAGCTGCATAATGACAACGTCCTGAGGTCTTTCCTTTTTCTAAAACTATTTCACTGGCTTGCTGGGGATGACACGGTATCCAAAAAAAATCAGAACCTCTTGGGGTTGCGTGACGCAGCCCCGTGTGCTGCGTGTGGGTAATGACCGGGAGAGGTTACCGACAGCCCTCCTGGTGGGACTCCAGTCGGGCACAGATGCTTTTTTTGCAGCCACAATCACCTCTTGCCTCCTGAACCACAGGCATGCCCTACTTTTACACGTTGACCTGCTTCTAATGAAATTATACCGGGAGTCTGAGGAAGATTGGTGTGATAAAGTAGGAAAGAAATGAGTCTTTTGTATGGATGATATAAAATAAGTGGATTTTTTTGTTACCGTGTTGTTTGATAAAAGGTAATAAAAGGAATGTATCAAACCAGGTAACTTCAGGCATTAAGAATCAAAAGAGAGTGGCTACAGTCAGTTCCAGTTGCACAAATGCATACACAAAAAAGAAATAACGATAAATACCTGGACAATTACTTCGAATGGGAGAGAATCAGAAGCCTGAGAAAACAAAAAGTATGAGATAAAAAAGGAGGAGGGTCACCAAGGGCTGCTAAATGAGAGATGATGTTGTGGAGAAATTTCTTCGTTGTAACTCAAGAAAATACAGGGGAAGTATGACCATGCAAACAATTGTTCAGTGTAAGTTTGTCAGGGAAAACAAAAAATCAGTCTGTAAATATGTCATCTTTAGGTTACAAACCAATATTCTTTGTACATGAGTAAAAGCAATGCCACCCCACCCATCCACAGTCTTAATTAACTCAGTAAATGGGAAGTGAAAAAACAGTACTTGGCTTTTACATGACATTTGGACTTGTGAATGAAGTTTGTACATACACTATAATTTACAGTTCTTATTTCACTTCCCATATACAGCAAGATGAAATCTTGCTGCTTTATTTACATTGTTACTAGCTAAATAAAACAGTCTACACACATTACTTACATCTCCTCTTATTTCTCATGGAGCTTGCTTAAACAACTGGAAACTGATCTCCTATTTTTCCTCTTCGCTTCACCGTTCCAGGGCCTGATTTGGTTTGACAGAAACAACTCAGTTCCCTGTTGGTGACTATTAGGGAGCTTTGTAGGGCAGACAGCAGTGTCCACTGCTCCATCACCTGGAGGAAATGTGATTTCTGGCCCTGGACCACCAACTGTCTGGAGGTGGCCTGGGGTCATAGCCACCCTGCCTAACGGCAAGCATTGCACAAGGCTCCAAGTTAGGATCATCGGAAAGCTAGGCTCTTCATAGGCAAAAGAGAGAAACGGGTCCAGCCAGGGTACATTTCATGCCTTGGGCATCCTCACCTTTCTCAGGGAGTTACAAGCCACTAGGATCCTGTGCTCTGTAATTCTCCTAAAAGGACAACACTGGTCCCCAAACGCTCTTCAGCTTTTCTGTTAAAAAAGGAGGTAGGTGTGTGAAGGACTACACAAAGTGCATAGATTTCCATCGTGTGATTCTTCCACAGACACATAGAAAAAGGAACTAATGAAATATGCCGTGTCAACAATCTGCAGTAGCAGAAAGCATCCATCTATCAGGCTTTATTCAATACATCTAAAGGTCATTTTCAACACATCTGTGCCATTTATTGCACACAGTACAAGTATCTATGTATATGCGATGCATCCCTCTTAGTCAAAATAGCTGTGGTACACTTACACACTGGATAAGTCAAGAAGACAGGATAATACTGAAAATAAACAATCTCTCATAAAAGTCACTGACATTTTGATGAAATTCGTTGAAAAAACTATTTACTAAACATCTCAGTGAATTATTAAACCAAATAAAGTAAATATCTAAAATCTATAAATAATGAATTTTAAATCTGTCAGAGTATGGGTTAAATATACTATATGATAAATATTATTCAGCCCCACTAATAAATTTTCTTAAACAGTCTTAATCCTGCTTGCTGGTTTATGCTAGAGTAATATATGGCAAGCACTGGGGTTTCCCTTAGAGCTTGGTTTTGTATAATAACAGAACTCACCTTTTTGGAGAAACACAGATTTACTATCAAGGAGACAGCTATATGACAATCTTGATAGAGAAGCTGGTCGTACTGTGGGCAAATTTAATAAAGAAATAAATCAAACATTAAAATAATTCTCTGAGGAAACTTACTTCATTTAAGGAGAGAAATAAAGGTTCACCAGTAACCATAGTGAGTTCATATTATTGCCATTGTTTTTATAAGTTGTTGCCATGACTTTTTTGACTTTTGGGCTAGATTGGACTTAAAACACAACAGATGGCTACAATTATGTGTCTGTAACTTTTTTTCTAGAATAACTAAACAGAGCACAATAAAATAAACAGGCTTATATTCCAAAGAGACTCTCACAGTTTAAGAGAGCTATACATGGTTATTAAAAAAAAAAACCCAAACTCTCTAGACTCTCTATACAATAGGAATAAAATATAAATGAGAAATTAGTTTCACAAATCTGCTGTATTCTGTAAGCCCATGATTCATTCCTATAATTTAATTTCTTCAATTAGTAATTTCAGGAGCACTGAATAAAATGAAATCATATTATGATATTGTGATTATTTGGGGTCCAAGTGTGCATTGCTTTCAACAGCACAGCTTCCACTGGATTTTTTATCAACAAGAATTGCTAGCTTGAGCTCTTCTGGGGAGTTTTTAAATGAGTACAGCTTAATTGTAACATTTAATCGTAATATTTATTATCTAGGATGAGAGTTGAATATGACTTTGGATCAGCTACTTTTTAGAAAAATAAATGCATTTAATTACCTCATGGTACTTCAATTTGTGTATCAGTGGAGTTTGTAAAGGACAAAAAAAGAAAGTTCAATAAAGAGAAGGTAAAAGGCAAGGAAAGGAAAAGAGTACTGACTAAACAAGATCCCACTAGATCGACTAATCAGTGCAAGGTGAGCAGCGTTATGTTTTTAAGGATGTGTTATGTAACAGAGATTACTTTAACCCAAGGTTCTTTGAAGAACATAAATGGCCACAACTACTGCACAAAATAGGGTATATCTGACATGGAAGATCGGCTTAAACTTCAAAGCTTCTAGAATGGTTTTTTTGCTATTTTATTTTTAAACAAAGCCGTTTAATTTCTTTTTTTTCCCTACAACTTCTCAAGCTATTAAGGCACTTATAAGAATATACTTTAGATAGATGTGTAGGCTACTCAAGACTTTGGATATTATTGGCAGCGTCTCCGTCGTGCTCTACCCGGGTAGATTGGAGGACGAAACATCCATGGCATGGGAATGAGCCTTTCTGCTCCTGCTACACCCCAGGCTGCTTAATCCAACCCATACAGCACAAACCCACTCTTCAGTTGCCCATCTATGACCGAGGCAGAAACTGGTTTTTTTTTTCAGAAATCACTGTAATCCGCTCAGTGACAACATGACCATACCTGCAAGTCTGACTGTCAAGCTGAAGTTTCGCAATCAAAAGTCAACAGCTTTTCCCTCATCAGCAACTTCACGGCCTGTGGATCCTGTGGACACGTGCAGGGTAGCAGGAACTTGGACAGATCATTTTGAAACACCTGTGCTATGTGCATGTAATATATCCCTCTTATGGAAAATTGCCAAAACTTGCCAAAGAATAGTCCTGTGGGGTCTTGATCCCCAGTGGTGCAATGTCTTCATTTCTGCATGTTTGGGGAACTCTAACCTTACCTCTGAGCACAATTAGCACATTTCCAAATAAGCTTCAAATGGACCACCCTGGAGTTTTTTTGACACGATGATGGCAGCACAGTGAAGAAACAAGCCTGTTTATAGTAAAACACCTCCTTACCTCAAATGATAAGAGAGCAGTCTTGAGTTTGGTCCTGCTGACTCAACAGTTCTGACTGATCTTCTCATCCTGTGTTTCTCATCCCTGCTGTACACAGCTTCCATGCTTTCATTGATTTGAAAAGTGAAATTTTACACTACTTATCAAGAGCAAAGAGAGTTTTTAAAGTAAAAAATTATCTAAGCTGTGAAAGCAAAGGTGACAAGCATGAGAAACTTGGAAAGCCTAATAAAAGCATGATAAATCACAAGACAAAAGCAAGATGTCCAGTTCAGCAAAGCCCTCTGGCATATGCTAACCTTTAAACACATGCTGAAATTCACTGAGGCCAATTTCTCTTAAGTACTTTATTGGATCCAGGATAAGTTGTAAAATACAGTAAGTAACAAAAAAGTCCAACGGACCTGTCATATTTTCCAAGATTTATTTATATGCATTTACTAAAATTCTGTGTACAAAACAAGGTAATTTTGCCTTCATGGTGTCCTCAACTTTCAGTGTATTATATCAAGCTCACATTTCTATAGTGCTTTAATATTAGTCAGAGCAAAATTCCTGGTAAATCTAAACATAGACAATTTACTCAGTCTGGCTATATATGTATTCAAAATGCCAAGGAAAATTGGAAAAACAAGTTTGCTGTATCACTGACACTTGTTTCAGAAGTGTCGTGGAAAACTACAGAGGGTGAGAGAAGATAGTACTAGTTAAGGCTGGTTAGACCAAAACTGAGATGGACACTGATTAAGTTTAATCACCAATAAACACTGGAATTTATAATTTGACTGACATGTTGTGAGCATGGTTCGCAGAAAGCCTTCACAGGCTTTACTGAAGGATATTCACATACACTGTACAGAGTCATTTTCTGTATTTGGTATTCCCTGAATTATGAAGAGGTATAGCTTTTGCTTAGTTTGGTTCATTTTAAGTTTAATATTAATTTCTAATGTATAGGACATGTTTTGTTTCTTACTTCAATAGTTCCTTTTAATTCTAGCTAGCTAAGTGTTTCCTAAAAATCTTTATAAGCGGTTGAGGACTACATGAAAAAACACCGAGGACGCCACATGAAAAGGAAAACCCTACTCCAGTCCCTTCAAAACAAATTCCATCAGCTTCTGTTGAAAACATGAACTCACCACTTTCTTTACAAGAGTAAAGCTGACACTCATGAACCCAAACACTCTCCACAAGTTTGATTTTATAAGATCTGATGAAGGATGAAACAGCGAGGCCTTAGATTTGTTTAATAGGTGAAGAGATACGACCACACCAAAGTGTAAATGGGAATTGCCAGATTGGTGCAAAGAGTTTGAGTTCAGTCTTGCAGCACTATTTATATGAGTCCTCTCTCTCTCCTACAAGAAAACTGATGGGGGAGTTTTCTACAACTTGCTCAAACACTTCATGGAAAGGAGATTAGTTTGGCTTTAATTTAACCAACTAAATTGAGTGTTATTACTGGAAACAGCTCTAAGCTTTTCAATTCCCCTAATGAGGTCCAAACTTCTATGGATGCTATCACCTGAGACTACTGTAATATTTTATTTGGATTTAAATCTTTAACTTGGCAGCACTGCTGTGTCTCCGTGGACACCTCTCATTTTAGTTTTATATTCTCCCAGGTGGTTGATTACTTATCCCCGTAACAGGATTCCTTTTCATATCGAGGAAGCTCTGACCTCCATTCCAGCACCATACTGAATTTTTAGCAGACATGGGATGTTGTTTTTGTTTGTTTTATTTTGTTATCAAGACCAAACAATTCATTATATTGGATTTATTTGACAAATTTTTTAAGGCACCTTAATTTGCCAAGCTTCTTTGATTCTTAATGTCATTTGGAACTAATCTCTTCTGCTAACATGAAAGCAAACTAAGAGCCAAGATTTTTATGGGAGACAGGAAACGTATATTTAAAGGAGTGCTGTGTTATCTTTTACAGCAACAACAAAGGGAATATAGACCCAAATATACCCCCAAATGACACAGCTGATTTTTTAACTGGTTTCAAATTTAAGTCTTCTTGGAATATTTATATGGTATCAGCAAGAGCATTAAAACCTGTTTAGAACCACAAAGCAGCATTATCACCTACCCTAACCTGCCCAGAACTCCAGCGGGTCTCAGATCAGTTGGAAATGTCATCAAAAGAAGCTATTTCACAGAAGGAACTATTAACACTTCCCTTTATTTAACACGTTTCCTCTGTTTTATGTTTAGCAATAGAAAAGTAGAAAAAATCATCTAGGCAATAATTTTAATATCGTTATATACATATATAAAAAAATAAAAACTTTTCATACACAGGAAAGGATATTTCTAGACCATGATACCATTCTGTGTGATAGACTCCACTGGAGTAGTTCCCTAAAGCAGTGTAGTGAGAAGCATTATACTGTCCAGAGAATCTTCTTCCAGTTCTGGAATAAAATGTGTTTATCTAGGCCAACTGGTTTCCACGAACTGTTGAGGACAAGTTCATTTCAACAGTGTTATTAAGATACTGATATAATAATTGTTTCTTGAGATACCTGATTTGTGAAACAGTAGATCTGAAGATGCTAGCTGAGAAAGCAAGGCTGAGCTCACTCAAGAGATGTAGTTAACAACATATTGCTGCTACAAAAGAGAAGAGACATCAGTTAAAACAAGGGAAACAGATTTCACAATGTTTATATTTTCTGCCTAATAAAAGGATGAAGAAAGGAGAGCATAAAAAAACCCAGACATCCAAAATAAAGGGGGAGCTCTAATAAGCTAAAAAAGTAATTTGCTTGTATCAGCACATGGTTTCAGTAGTTTAAAGTAATACAATGGATTTCCGCAAACTACGCAAGAGAGGGAAGGGTATCCTTTGAAAAACCATTTGTTTTTCTAATGCACAGTAAGAATTCAGAAGTTTTGGTGTAGCAGTAGGGTAGTTTTCTCAGGCTTTATTCTGCACAAGCCAATTCTTGCAGGAACACATTCTACTTCCTAAGGCTCACAACAAGCCGGTGATAAAACAGGTTAGTTAAATCCCTGCAGCATACCACTGTCCTTTTTTTTGATAACTTACTTTTCAGGCAAATGAATCCTTAACCCTTTATCTTAATAGAATAAAAGACACGTCTTCCATCCTTAAATATTTGTGGCAGCTTAGGAATTATTAAGGAACAGTGAATTTTTATTCAAGGTGGCCCGGCATACTCCAAGCATGCCAAGGAAACTACTTTTTTTTTTTTTAGGAACTGGGGGTCAGGATTGTCACTAAGCTGCAGGAGCACCTCTGGGGACACCGCCTGACGCTGAAAGCACAGAGGTGCCTTTGGGTACTGTTAGAAAGTCTCCTCTGTCGAGCGAAACAAGGTACCTGAAACCAATTTACGCTGAGAATAGGCACCCTCTTATATGCTCAGCCAGCCCCAGTTTCCTTCTCCAGAACGGCGTATCCTGTTCTCTCACTGGAGTCGTCAGATCAGATTCACCCAGATTAGAAATATATATATATATTTATATATATAAAGAAATATATATTTATACGTAATATATAAATATATATAGGTTATATATAAATACATATATCTTAGCGAGGTTACCCCACCCACTGGCAGCGGCTCATTTTAAGACTTTAAAAAGAGATTATATGTACCGTGCCCAAGAAAGGCCGTGCAGGGAGCAGCACGCAGTGGCTGACGTAGGTGCAGACATCCGAGATGGGGAGTGATGAATCCAGTCTGCTCCTTTCCCGGCTCCGGCTGCAGCCCCGCGGAGCAGGGAACGCTCAGGCGTTTCCCAAACCTTTCCCGGCCCAACCTGACACACAGGGGAGCAGCAGCCTCATTGGAGCCGTGGGGATGCCGAATCCCCTCTCTGGCATTAAGTAAGTTCTCTGGAGGCATCAGCCACGGAAGCCAAGGGAGACCGTGCCGCCTGCGTGCAGAGAGCGGTTTTGCAAAGATTTTTGTAAACAGATTTTTTTTTCCCATGAGGAGCAAAGGTCACGTTCTGACTCTAAACTGCCTTTTCTTACCCGTTCCTCCTCGTCATGCTTTCAAATCCTAACTTCAGAGCACCAAACAGCAAGAGTCAGTCAAAGAAAAGATTTCTCCCTCCCCCAACTTTTTTTTTAAAAAAAAAACCAACATAGAATAAATAACCAATTTTCTCTAGGGTCTCTTGGAAATGGCTGAACCTTTTTGGCCAAAAATTTCCAAAAAATTCAGCCTGAGGCACAGCCAGGATATAAAATAATACCCTGAAGAAGTGTTACAGTTCAGAAAATCATACGGGGCCAAAAAATGGGGGTTAGAACTGGCAATATTAAAAGTATGGGTGATTCTATTAGTCGCAACAATGTACAATTTACATAATGCCTAGGAAATATTTTAAGCCATGAGGACAAGTTAACTAAGTTGACAGCTAATTAAAGCAAACTAACTGAGGTCCAAGTATTTTTCTATTTGGAAACCTTCTGCTGATACTCAGCAGTTCATCTGTTTATGCAAATGTAAAACAATAGGGTAAGTTTTACTGGAGTTGATGTCTTCAACACCCTTTTGCTTTCGACTAAATGTTTCAGAATATATTCTATGACCCTCAACCTGAGAGGTAAGTGGGTTTTTCAGTGTGACTGTGGATGTTATTGAAGCCAAAGTTTTATGGAAAACCTTCACAGTAAACAATGGCGTTAGCAAATGCCACCTTTGCCTGATGGTCAGAGAAATACTTAGGGAAAAATAAGTCAAAGCACAGGTACGTATTTACATACACGCACGTATGCTAGAGAGAGAGGGATTTCTATGTATATGTGCAGCGCACACTTGCTGCATTATTCAGTGAAGATTACAGCTGCTGGAACTGCAAATGGCCCAGGAAGAGCTGGCGAAACAAGGACTACTGCTTTGTCCCAGCGTTGTACCAACAGCACATTAAGCTGAACAACCATGAGTCACGTTAGCAAAGACTAATGTATGATTTCAATGGCACATAAGTACGTGAGAATTTGGTAATCAAGCCTTTGTGACTTAATTTTAAAATTTATTTGCAGAGAGAGTGAGCCTACAGACGTAAAGGAATCTGGAAAATGTATCACCAGAGGTATTTTTAATAAAAAAAAAAAATATCTTTGCAGTTGTGGGCAAATCCCAGTATTTAAATCCAGTAACTGTAGTTTTTGCATAAATAGCTGAATATTCTGGTCCAAAGTATCTTCTGCCATCTAGTGGGCAAAATGTCTCATAGGCTGCCTTCAGGCAAGGTTCTTCCACACTGCTCTACAGAAGATTAAAAAAATACATGAACTGATTGGAAAAGCAATTGTAATTGTTATGCAATTAGCACCAAAACGGGTTCACTTCTGAAATCTTCTTTAATGTAAGTATTTCTCCAGCAAAATTTTGATTAATATTGGATCCTATGAATGAAAATTTTAAACATTGGATGTCTTCAACACTACAACTTGAAATACTTCAGGTTATACTTAAAGTTGAGCGTATCAGGTACATACCAAAGACCGAAGTGCCATAGTATCAGACAATCTGAAGGAGGAATCCAAAATAATAGTTTCATTTTCAAGGAAAAGCTTGAGATGGTTTGTTGTCAAAATGCAAAGGTCTAAAAGCCAGGGTATCAATATATGGGTTAAAACCTCTTCCAAATAATGGTACCACACTTTCAAAAAATCCTCCAAGTTACTTGTAGATTACTACATTCAGGATGCCAAATTTAAAAATATTTACTCCACTATATAATGAGAATCTTACAATATTTAGTCCCGATAAAACCAGAAGACATCATAAGAGTGCCATAGTTTATCATTAGTTTTCCTCTTAGCTAGGCTTCAAAGGAGTTTAATATCTCACATAAACAAATGTGAACTGTCAGTCCTAAGGTGCAATATATTATTATATTTACAGACACAGTCACAATCCGGACCTTGAAGCATATGAAGCATACCTTGGAAACCTGTGTTGGGCGCTTTTATTGGAGGAAGGTGACAGGACACCAAGGGAGCTCCTACAATGTTCCTCCATGTTCCCACAGTCAATCAATAAAGGAAATTACAGCCTAAGTCCACAAAGATGGGGCAGTTCAGGAGCCCTGATTTCAGAAGAGAAGAGGTCATTCTGATCCATAGCTGAATATGAAAAATCACAGTTCAGGCCTATCCAAACCGGACATTTTTTCCTCATTATGCCGCTGACTAGGTAGGTGTTATTCCCCTGAAATCCCTCACTGACCTCAGAACTGGGCCAAATTTTGGCCACAAGGACTCACCTTCAGGATCAAGGTGTAGGACACCCTGGTGCTACAGTAACAGCCATTAGGAAAAGGTTTGTGTGGTGGGTGCTAAGCACAGCCACTCATTCATTCCACCCCCTCACCCCCAGTAGGTGACCAGTAGGACCAAGGGAAAAATAGGACAAAGAGGAATGAGAAAGCTCAGAGGTTGAGATGAAGACATGGAGATCAACCCACCATGCCTTGTCACAGGCGAAACAGACTCAACCTGGGGAACTTAGTTTATCATCAATTAAAATATACATTTAATTACTGATCCAAGTATTGGGAAACAAAGAAGACGAGCACCAAAGCACCCAGGCAAAAAAACACCCCTCCTCCTTTCCCAGGCTCAGCTTCAAGAACCTCTCCTCCCAGTCATCTGGTCTCCACTTCAATCCTTCTCTCCCACCACTTGTCCTTCCTCCTGGCTTTTGCCACAGGTCACGCTCGGTCCTTTGGTGAGGTGACAGCTGGCACAGGGGATGGGGCTCAGCTCCAGCCCGTGTCCTCCATGGGCTGCAGTCCCCCCAGGGGGGTGCCTGCTCTGACATGGAGCACACTTCTTACTCCTCTGGCCTTGCCATCCCCTCTGTTGTTCCTTCCTCAGTTCCCTCCTCTTCCTCTCTCCCTCCGTGTGTCCTCCAGGATTGACTGGAGCTGGCTGGAACAGGCTCAGCCTCTCCTCGCAGAGACCACCCCCGCCTGGGAATGGCACCCCATACAGCTTGGGGTCTAGAGGAGTTGATTAATACTAATCTAGGTTTTGATTAGTTATTTTTCATAATATTGAAAGTATCAAAGGAAATCATACATCCTATGCTGGAAAATTATTTACTACAGTAAAAATAAAATTAATACTAAAGTAATGTCACCCACGCCTGTGTTTGTTGCATTATTTGTTTTCCCTCCACAGGGTCCCTAGTAACTAAAAGCATCAGGGAAATATTTATTTACTGTTCCTGTCTGGCTCAAACCCACCTTTTATCAAGTGACACACTGGTCTAAGCATTTACTCTGAACCTAGCAAACAAATGTAAAAACAACAACAACAACAAAATCAAATACACCCACTGGACTTATTTCTACTGGGTGATAAAACATCTCCGTCTTGGGTATGAAAGCAATATCCTTGTGGCCATCTTGTGCACTCTCTCTAATCCTGAAACAGAGACAGGAAAACACCTGGAACCTGTTTCTGAACTTCAGTCTTTATGTCCCTGTACATGCCACAGCTGTCCCTTCCAGGAGCAATCCCGTTTCGGGTGGCTGGGTAGGGCTGGGGGCAAGTGGATTCACTGGAGTGCCACCAGAGGACGGTTTTAGTTGGCATGGAAAGCTAGCAGTTAACTCTCAGGTGAGGATTAGCCAACTGCCCTGCATGCCAAATGGAAAGCAGAGATGAAACAAACCGTTCTACACTCCCATCTGAACTCCATATCATATATTTCTCCTGCTCGGAAAACGAGCAGGAGAGAAAGGAAGGGACAGCCAAAGTCACATCAGCTTGGGTCTCAGAACTGCTGTCCCCTTGAGTCACACAGGAAGGTACACTTTCCACTAAGGGGAGCTTCTCGGGCAACGTTACTGTCATTTCCAGATGTAACATTATAGAAAACACCCAATTTGTTAGTGGACCTCAAACCTACAGGCTTGTTCAGAGCATACTTACAGCCAAAGGTCAGCACAGAAATATTTGGGAGATTCATCTGGCATGTGAATGAATACCTGCCCCAGCTGGTAGAACTCAGGCTTGATTTAGAGCAGAGACTCAACTGCCCACCTTCCACACCCACAGTGAGTCTTCACTACTATTTGCTATTTTTCACTGGTTGAAAAAAAAAACCAAAACCCTAGACATTAGCTACCTAAGCAGCTGGCCTGAATTAGAAGAATTCTTCCAGAAGAAGAAATATAGATGAGGAGAGATCTAGATCTGGCACAAGCACAGCAGTTTAGGAACAGCAGTGCAATATTAAAGCTCTTTAAAAAACATAGACAAAGATGAATTTACAGCTAGCTCTGCTTGCAAAACACAAAAGGGAATCCAAGTTTAGCATTAAGCCTGCAGAAAAAAATATTATGCTTCTATTTTTAATATTATCAGATTCATTAAGACTTTTATTTGGTTGAAAATCCAAACACAAATTAACTGAATTACCTTGCCATTCAAGGCTGACTACAAATCTTTGACAGAGAAACACAAATAGCCACTATTCACAGATAACACAATGAAGCAAGTAGATTAAAAAATATTTCTCCCCACCCCAAAAACTATGTAGGAACAAAATAATAACAACAGCAAAGACTGAAAAGAATAAAAACAAGTAGCTTATTCTAAGATCTGGAAGCTTTTTCAATTTATGCAACAAGATTCTGGATAGATATGCCATTTCAATTTTCTATTCCTCTGAGACCATTGTCAAATGTAGGTGTTGCAACCATGTCTGATATGTTGCGAAGCTTCATAAGAATTTTTAAATTTATTAAAAATTGACCAACAAGAAAAGACTGGAAACAGAAATCATGACTTTATGGCTTCCTGCCTTAGCCTCTGTCCCAGACAAAAAGGCAGTTCAGTGAGAAAACAAAATGCATCAGTTTATCCCTTGATTAACTTGCTATGATTGCATGGGTAAATTAGAAAAACACAGATTACTGCCTTATTTAAAAATTATAACGTGATCATAGAATTAGAGATAATGTTGCAAATCATCCTGATGAGGAAGCAGAAATAAAGTTCTATTCTTGATCTTGAAGTAACTTTTTTTTTCTTAATTTTTTTGCCTAATCAGACAGCTTTAGCTTTTTCTTACTTACATTTATAATTAAACAACTCTCTGATTTGTAGCATGTGTTTTTTTTTTCCTTACTTTCCTGACTCATCAGCAGTCAGGTGCAAAGCAGAGTTTGACAGGGATAAGATAAAGCTGTCACAGTGAGATGGGGATCTAGGGAGTCTTCTCTCTTCTATTAGGAGGTGCAAACATTCACTGTCTTCCCACACTTGTGCAACCATACCTTTATATCCTCATACACAGCAGGGACTAGTTTCCCTTCGAGTATTAATTACCCCAAAACCAGAATGTAGAAAAATCAAAGCAACTCTAGCTTTCTGCAGGATGGACCAAAACATTCCTCTGTGTTGAAAATTACTGTCTTTTTAAGGGTCAGCTTTCTAGGGCGAGTTTCAACCTGACCGCAACAAGCAGCAACAGGACGAAAAATGGGAAGATTTTTAAATTCACTAGGAGGTTTTTTTTAGACAATATTTTTATTTTGAAAGGGACTTCAATAGCTATTTTGTAGTTTTTCGTTTGGGCAGTGCTTACACTGGCATACATGTAATAAATAGGAATAACCACTCCAAGCAACAGCATAGACTGACCTTTAAGCTCCACAAGAGTCATGCTGAACAAGAGCTGGTCATAACTGTATTTTTAATTACATTCTCTTTTTAATTACCATTTAATCAAACAAATGTCTCTTATAATACTGCCCACATCCTCTTAAGCAATCAGTGCTTTTTTTTTTTCTATACAACATTACCAAAAAGGTCGCAACAAAAGTAAGCCATTAAGTTATCACAGATAAGCCTGGAAGTAATTATGTAAAGCTAAACAAATCCTGACAGATGAATTAAACAAATCAAAATTCATTGTTAGAAGGACTAGAGCCTGACCCAGTAACCTTGTGTGTTTGTTCCTCAGATTCCATGAGAAGAGAAAAAGAGTTCCTCAGAAACCCAAGATAAGGAAGATTAGTATTAAACATGTTTATTAGCATGGCAGCCCTTCATGACCAAGGAGACTTGGACCCCATTTTACTAGACATTGTAGAGGCACAGAGCAGCAATTATACTGCCATTGTCAGAAAGTCACATTACTAGTTTACCTAAAATTTACCCAAACTAGAAATCTCTTAATAAGAGACAACTTTTTAAAACTTCATTAGAATAATTTTAAAAAAGTCTTTACATGGAAATTCAGAAACGATCCCAAAATTAAGTTTGAAATAGGGATGGCTCCGTTTCTCAGTGGACTGGATGTAATTGGGGGTGGGGTGGTTTTTTGTTTGCTTTTAAGACACTAGATTTTTTATTTTTTATTTACACTTCAGAAAATATATGCATTTAAGCAACACTTTTTATTTTTTCCCCCCTCCAGATTGCCTGTATTTTTAGCAGGAAAATCATTGTATGATGCCTATCATTTGACAAATGTGGCATTTGATAAGCTGGTTTTACTAGCCTTCATAATACCATGATCACTCTTGATCAACCTTTATGGAAGAGCCAAAGATACATTCTAAAGAGCTAATACAAACTCTGAGTTGCTTATTGTGAGACGAAATGAAAGTAACTATTCAAAATCTGCTGTTAAGCACATTTTTTGGACACCGATACAATTTAATCAAACTAGATATTAGGAAACAAATCTTTACTTAATTTAAACCTGTGAAACCTCCCCTAAAATCTATCTAGGATGAAGAGCTGCTTCTCTACTTTTAAACTTCCGTTTGTACAAGGTACAACCAGTAAGAATACTGCACCTCAGTGCAGTCCCTGTCTTATTAATAGAAACACATTTTTTTTTTTAGGATTATATTCACTTTCCTCTCTTATCTTAGAGATAAAACAAGATATTTCAGGCACAGAGGAAACCAATAGCTCCTAAATGCAAGTAACCTCTGTAACAATTTAGATGTATTATTTCCGCTGCATGAAATCACACGTTCAGAAAACCTTTACAATGCACTTGCATTAAAAGGTACGATAAGTTTTACTTCATTGAGGTCAATAGATTGATTCCAGGAAGTTAGTTTCCAATGATGGAAGATTTTCTGCTCAAGGATATTAGATTTTAAATAGTAAAGACAAAGAAATTCAGAATTTTGTACACCAGATGGCAATGTATTCTTAAGAATGGCTGAATGAACTGTTTCATGGAGATCATCAGATTATTACTGCTTATTTCCTAGTACTGTACTGATTAACCTGTCACTGGAAATGAGACCAAACCAGAAGATGAGCAGATCTGACTCTCCACCTGAAACTCACAGCAGAGACCCTCTTTTCAACGGGGTAGAATGTCAACTTCCTTTTTTTAAAGGGCAATTTTTAGTATCATATACTGCAATAGCTTAAATTGAGATTTCAGATTTACGTGAGCAGTTGCACTGTAGGTCTCTTTTGAGAATTTCTAAAACAGTCTAAAGAAAAAGGATGTTCATCACAAAAAGCTGTAGTAAAACAACATTATTGTTCAGCTGCAAGTCAGCAAGTCTACAGGGGCTCATCTACAGTCTTCATCTGACAACATTCAACCTTGTACTAAACCTTGTTAAAGAAAGGTGCCTAACAACATGCAACAGAAAAAAAGCTCAGGGCATACGTGAAACCCTAAAAATTTCCTTCTGTATTAAAAAAAATAAAAAAGCTTGACTGTATTTCTTCAATTTTTCTTCTCAGCAGTGACACAGCCAACAGCTAAACCACACTGGCACAAGCTTTCTGTGGCGACTGTGTGTTTTACAATCCTGGAAATAGAGGTTTAAGCCTAAAAATCATATAAGTATTTAGGTGTACCACCACAATAATTAAATCTGTTTCTCGCATAAATTACTTTCTTCATTTCCATGCAGTGAATTGCTTCTAGCCTTGTTCTTCCAGTGTGGAAGAAAATTCAAATGAGTCCCCAAACATAGTAAACAGAACTGCACCATTCCCCACGGAGAGAAATCTGAGCAAACTTTTGTTCCAGCAACTGAAGTTTCACCATCTCCAGACACAAACATTCCCTTGCAGTGGATGTGATCTTTGTCTCCCAGTAGCAGACTTATGTGTCGTCGGATATTCATCGTGGATCCAATCTTTCTTCCAGGGTCTTGATTAGATCTCAGCTTTCTACAGTGATGGCTGGGAAACTTGCTGATTGTTTCTTCCAAGGGTCCCATCTTAGTCACCCAGCTGGAAGTCAGTATTAATCCTGCTTATCACAACAGCTTTGTTTCAACGCAATTGCAAGTTCCTGTCTTTCACCTTTTATCAGCTCCACCCAGCTAGACCATAGCCCTGCCTGCCACAGATTTGCAGCCTCTTCCATATCAGAGTCTCATTCCAGGAGAAAAATAGCATTCTTTTTCCTTCGGGGATCACTCCGCAAGGCGTCCTGTGACCTAGGAATTATCATGAGCCATAGCACATTCCACATTTTCATTGAAGAACCGCATGTCTTCAGGTTGCAAGTACAGGTTTTACTGCCACTTCTGCTTCCCAAGGGATGCGTTGCTTTCTGGTTATTTCAGGTCCACTTAAAAATACACCATTTCTACAAAGAAAGTCTTTGCAGGGCACTACATCTGAAAATTCTCCATCCGCTTAAGAACACAAAGGAAAACTGTAGGCCACGTTTATCTGTCTTAACTTCTGAAACCAAAACCATGAGGGTGGGCTTGAAGATAGTAGCAAAGCATCTCTGGATGGAAATCTGTGGGACAAGGTAAGAAAGGCCCTCTGAGGCTCTCAAAAGATTTTAGGTGACATGAATTTCCTTCTGAAACTGCTTCACTAGCGATCAGTGTCTCTCTTCTACCTAAAAGCATACACTCACCTCTTTTGCAAAACCTCTGAGAAATATGTATAACCTGAAAGTAGATAGTCATGGCTATAGGGAAATAAAAATATAATCAGGTAGCTAAAGCCACTGCAGAGAATTGTAAACCTTTCACTCCCTTGGAATGAACTACCCCTCCCCAAAAAAATCCCACAGAAAATTAAGATTAAAAAAACCCCAGTAAATGAAGCGCTCAGCCATTTACAGTTAGTTTTAATGTGTCTACGTATATAAAAGACATGCTATATGAGCGAGTAACTGATGTTTTTGATTCGGTGGCTGGCCTCCTATCCACAGCTCCACATAGAGAGATGTGTACACCACCTCCTTTGGGTCACTTCAGACACAGGGGTTTGTTCTCCAGGTTGCCCACACCGTTTACAAGCTCTGCAGCTCCTGACATGACTTTAAGTGCTGATAGAGTACCAGTCAGTCCAGGGACGCTGCAACAGATTGCACGGGTGGGACCCCAGCAGGTCTTTCTATCTCTGCGTGAAATAGTTCTGGGTCACATGAAACTACCCTTCCACAAATAAGAGTCAAAAAAATCTGCCAAGAACGACGAAGTACTTTTCAAAATATATCAGCTACCCTTCAAATGTAGTAACTTTGAGACTGAGTCAGGATTGATTATTTCTTTAAGCTCATATTCCCTTCAGAAGTAGTCCATTCCAGGAGTAAAATACCAGGAACTACTGTCAATGTCACGATGTACCTCTCTCAAGTCATGACACATTTGCAGAAGCAAGGGGCTTACAAAAAAAAAACCCACCCAACAACAAACCAACCCAAACACTGTTAAAATGAAAAGCTATGCACAAAGGTACCAACTATTTAAAAGCAAAAAAAACCGCAAACAACCCACCCAACCCCACAAGCAAAACTTCATATTTTCAAAAGCATGTTCGTTTTCCTCCATATTTAGCATATATTAACAAACTTTATCTTTTTTTCTTACTGTTTCTGTCTCAAAATATCACTCTCAATTATTAAAAAAATTAGATTGAGAAAGTGAGTCACATGGGATGCCATCTCAATTTTTTTAATGCCTGTGCTGATTCTTCCTGCTCATTTCAGTCAATAAACAAATAACTTTGTATTTCATTGATATGAGGAATTATGTTGTACAATTATTGACCTAAAAATGCATTTACGAAATAAATTCTATGTGCCTGGACAGTGGACACTACATATTGTTTTCAGCTAACGTATACATATGTTGTCCATATGACTAGAAGTTTTAAGCCTCTCCTGAACATTTACAAATATTTTCCAATAAAACCTCCATGTTATTCACCCTGCCTACTCTTCCCAACACAGGGATTTCTTGATTTTTATAGAAAAGCCAAATATTTTTAAAGTGTCAGCTATAAATACCATCCCCTCTATGCTGCAATATTTTTAAGGCATTTTGGATACAGTTTTGTCTTTAGATGTGCAATCGGAACTCAGAAGGGGAGTCCAGCTTCTGTTTTCACATAATAACAAGTTCAATTTTTCATAGATTTGATTTTAATGGGACAATATGCATTGTAATATTTATTTGTCATCTAGGTTATTTTCCAAACAGGGAAATAAACATCTATTAACAGAAATTGAAAAAATAAGGGACGTGCAGTGAGCATTGTGTGCAAACTCAATGCAATGCCACTGATTGTGAAAGACATAGAAAGAGTCTAGGTCAAAGAAATAAAAGCAGTGACTATTTTTAACCCGACTCCAACTCCTTTGTCTTTATATACTTGTAGCAGTCCAAAATAAAATCTGACTACTTACATAAAAATGTCCAAAAAAAGAGTCTAAAAGAGACCAAACCAACGGTGTTTTCCTCCTATTTTGCAACATTTCTGACGATAACATTTTTCATGTAGCCCTAACAAGCATTGCCAATGCTAGAAGTATGTTGAGGTGAAAATACCCTATAACACACAGTATATTTTGATTATGCCTACCTTTGCAGCTATAGGTGCGACATTTCTGAGCCTTAACCTAATCCACTCAGGTATTCATTACAGTCCAACCATAAAGACAGGGAGCTTAACTTCAACAGCAAAACCTGGCTGGGAACCTGATTAAAAGTGTTGGCAGCTAATTCATGTTGCCATCACCGCTGTGGCTAAGGCTGTTACCAGTACCCAAGCCAATTAGTCTAAGCAAGCTCAGCTGTGCCTGCAGAAATAGGCTCACATTTTAATTGCATGAGGATTTTTAACAGTTTGACCATCTCTTTTAAAATTACTGGGGAATAACTGAAGAAATTGCTAAATGAAATTCAGAAAGTTAAGGCTGACAGGTTTATACTTGCTATCGCATTTTTCCTTTTTGAATTTCACTCTTTATTCTCAGGCCACCTCCATTTAGCTCTTGTCAGTGAGTAGGCTTTGCCAAAAACAGCAAAATACTCTGGCAAACAAACCTGTGGGCTGCCATTATCAAAGCGGGTCATGGCTCCGGTAACCTCTATCTGAAAATGACCACCGCAGAGTATCACAAAGTAATCTGATTTTCAGAAATTTTGTGCGATTACTCACTCCTCCTGCTACAAGCCAATCCTTTTAAGGATCTTAAATTGGCTATGAATGGTTACTAGTCAGTCTTGAGAATATGGGCCTTTTGTCACCCACATGGAGACTCTGTAGAAGAGGTAGGACCTGCCCATGTCTTCATTTTATAGCAGATGGCAATAAGGTAATTAGGTTGTACCAAAGAAATTACCATCATCTGCAATTTACTTCAGCACATGGTGAACAGACACAGTCTGCAAAAAGAGAAAACATCGTGTTATTAAAATACATTTTTTTATTTATTTCAGAAATCAGATAATCAAGAAAGACAATATTGTACATTTAACATTAAAAAACCCAGGTGAAAGGAGCGACCTTCATCTACTTCTACAATAACATTAGTTCTTGAATATTCCTTTTAAAAACACATGGGATTGCTCTGCAAATGTAAAGTCGAACAACAACTTGATATAATTCAGAATTAGCTCATGGTAGTACAGGGAAAAAAACCCAGAAAACCTATATTTGTCCTAATCTTTTGCTGCATAAGTAAAAATCCTAAATTCCAAGCAATCAGAAATTCCAATTAAATCAGCTTATCTAAGAAAACTTCTCTTACCAAATAAAACATTTTTAGTAACAAAAGTTTTGATCCTGGTGCTCAGGGTCACGGTTTGATACTGACATCTCGCGATGCAGCTGCTAGATCTGAGCTCTTGGCCAGAAGAAAAATGACCCCGAAGCCTGTGACACATTAAGTACATCACGTGGGTCAGACAACAACGCTTCCGTGTTGCAAACACACGTGTTCAGTGCATAACATATTAACTGCACATTGTTAAACACAGAGCAATGGAAACTTGCATCTAACCATGTATGGCAAATTAGAGTTTATATTTCAGCTCATTTGCAAAGTAAGGGAAGAGGAAGAGCCTACAATAAACACTTGTCCACTTCGTTAAACATCACCAATAAACGAACCAGCAGTGCAGTTCCTACTTAAGGGTATCACGTCCTTACGTATAATCTCACGACAGAACAAAGTCAAATAAACTAGGGGCCACTACACACTTCTCTTGTCTCCTGTCACTCTTCCCACTGATGTCCACATATAACCACATTGGCCTACTGCTGGGAACACCTATTGTCCGGGGAGTGATTGCTTCCCAGCGCAGTAAAGAAATCAGTGTTATCACTCAGCAGAGAACGCACTTTGCCCATAACAAGTATTTAAGAACCAACAAAAGGAAGTACTTTTTCACACAACACGTAATTACATTTTGGAACTCGTTGCCACAGGATGTTGTTAAGGCCAAAAGCAAAATGGAGTTAAAGAAGAGATTAGACAAATTCATGGAGAAAGGGTCCACCAGTGGCTATTAAAATATGATGGTCCAGATGCTGCCTCTAGCTCAGGAAATCCCTGAGCCATTGATTGCCAAAAGCTGAGGAGAGAGGAAGGGACATACAACAGCAAGATAAGACTCAGTGCTGGTGTACTATTCTTTTGTCTGGATACTTAGGAAAAAAAATAAAAATCACTCTTATATGGTATACTGTCAGTCCTACTCTCAAACTTTGGATCTCAAGGTATCTAGAAATTAACGAATTTTGACAAAGACCTCATGAAGTTGGTGGAAATAGGCAGATCAACAGAAGACAGATTTTTTTTAATGCCTCAAAGCTGCAGTGTCATCTCAGCTTTTATTAAATATTTACCCAAGACACAAATATGTAGGAGATTCAACTGCACTGAAACTCTGTTCATAGCGCTATGTGCTATTATAATTTATAATTACTTCATAACTTGTTACAATAATTGCAACTGAATGAAAGCTGTAGTGAAGCAGATAATGAATGCTTAACACTCAACACAGACTTAAGGTCACATAGAAAACCTAAATAATCCAAAACCCAGAGTCAGACCAGCTGCTGAAATGCAATCAATACACGCCATGAAATAAAACAAGGAGAAAACCACCCTTAAAACCAATAAGAAATAAAGTTGTTTACATTTGATCGTCAAAACGTACATTTTCCATTACCATTCATTTCTAGTCACATGCCATAAAGTCACATCTGCACCAAATGTTCTACTCCCTCTCTTTGAACTCCTTTGAAAAGTTTCCTTGGTCTTTTTAAAGGAGTGTAAAAATGGACTCAGACAACTAATTCAAGATCTGTTTTGTTTCTTGCCAAGATTTCCTTCCAGATTACTAAGAGGGCCTCAAAATTTAGCTAAACAAAATAATAGTGTTGGAAAAAAAATTAGTGATTCATTTGAAAAAAAAAACATGCTTCTTGGCAAAAAGGAAAGGAAACTAATAGGAGACAAAGGCAATAGCTGAAGTACTTCCTTATAGAAATAAGCATACTTGAATGTCAACACTGATGGCTTATAGTCAGCACGCATGATATGAAATTGTATTAACTCTATGTGTGTATGTGGCAGACCACTACACACGCAACCATTTGAAAAAGTCAGTGCTGGTTCATGATTTAACCTTGTATCCAGCAAAACATCTTCATGGCATTCCCGAGAGAGTTAGAGAGTCTATAAAAGATTAAAAAAAAAAATAATAATCTGTCTTGTTAGAAGTTATTGCCCATTGGGGAAACTCTAAACCTGAACACAAAGCGTCAGTACGGAAAGACTACAATGCTTGGCCGGGAAACAAGCATGCCTATGGGATTGCTTTTTGGATTGACTCTGACTTCGGTATATTTATTTCTGAACCTGAAAATTTCTAGCCAGTAATAGTCCAAAACCACAATTTCGTCTCTTAGTATTACGTCAGAAGTGTTTTATATACAGCCCAACTTACAGTACCGTATAAACGGAAATAAATCAATGAGAAAGCCCTGAAGACCAAACTTATTACAAAGGGCTCAATCCTTGCTCGCAGTCTCAGTGAGTTCAATAAGGCAGTTCATCTGTTTAAGTGCAGAGGCTCAGAACACCCCAGGGAAAACGAAGAGTGGATAATTGTTTCTAACATATCATTTGCATGTTGTGAGCTACTCCCAAATGGCCACAGGGAAGTCTGCACTAATTCATGGCTTCAGACACAGAGAGGTGAGGAGTCTGGATAATAATGTGATGTTCAGGGAATACACAATACCAAGACTTGCTTGAGACAGTAAATTTCAATTTTATTTTTTTTTTTAAATAAAGTAATGAAAATTACATCTGCAATTGTCTATGTCAGGCAACCTATTTGTCAATATGAAGGAAACTCTTTCTGTGGAAATGCAATAAATACTGAAATTGTTTTAGGAAAATAGCCATTCCAGTGCCTGGTGGGCCCGGTGAGCGTATCACCGTGTGTGCACAAGGCAGTCGGCTGCAGTCTCCTGCCTGAACCACCTCCCTCGCCCTTCTGCACTGCAAAGCTGACATCCCCACCCCGCTCAGTCAGAAGGAAGTGTTTGATTAAACCTGGAGTCCAAATATGTATATTTAGCAATGGCAGTACTTAGGGGGAAACCACACATATGTCACTAAGATGAATATCTGCTAAGATACTCCCATATCATTTTACACTGATTTCAAAAGAATTTCTACTCGAAGTAAAAGCCCACCAATTTCCAGGTTTCCAGCAATCGTGTAATTGCCTGCTGTAAGCCCTTTGGAGTCTACTGGAGCCTTTCCAACTGGTTTAATATGTCTGGGGACGAAATATATCAACCGAAGTGACGAGGTAGTAACGCTAGGGCAGATTGCCTGGGACTCCAGATGAGCTTCCCATCAGTTTCCCACAGCTCTTCTCCCCAAACAGCTTTCTGATTAGGAAATACGACTTTGGGTGAGGCAATAAGGCTGTGGCTACTGTTTGTACACTGGGAGCCGAAGGCTTCCTTTTGATAAGGGTTTGAAGGATAGCAGCCTAATTATTTTTCCAGGGACTTAACGTTAAGAGTACAGATGAAGACATGAGAACAAAATATTTAAGTCAAAAAGTAAACATGTTTTACGTGATTTGGTTTCTCAAGATGTCTCTCTAAAATAAACGAGAGCATTTTCGTGCTTTTCACTAATACAAGTGGTTCAATTCACTTATCCTCACATAGGCATCTAATGCCATTTGGGATATGCATGGTCTTTGAAGCAGAGGAGTATTCTTCCTTTTGGAATAAATAATGCATTTAAGTTAATAAAACTCTGAATTACAAAGAACAAATGTCATAGTAAAGTTTAAGTAAGTAGCATTATCATAAATAAGTAGTCTCATAAGAAGTTTAATACTGACCGTTAATGTAATGCTGACGTTCCTGAGACACGTGCTGGAGAAAAACTGAAGTACCAGCCACCTGTACCTTCCTGTACGTTAGTGCTGAACCCGGGAGAATTTTCAGCAGAGATGATTTTGTAAACTATGTTCTAGATAATAGAAAACATCTCTCATTGCTGGACTTATCTGGCCAAGTATTAAGTTTTACCTAGGTAGTCTCTGTGTTTACATAAAACAGCAGATCAGGTAACACCTTCAACAACTACAATGCATTTTAATTGCACCCTCAAGAAATCTTCAGCTAATTACTGAGGGCTTTGTTGAGGCAAAGTCATCTAAGGTATAGTTTGGGTGTGAATATGGGAATAACAAGGTAAAGTTATCTCTGCTAAAGGGGGGGAAATGTAAATTATGACATTTTTCAGCTTGATGTGATCCCATATAAATATTCAAGCCTATATGTAAACCTGTATGCATCTGTAAACCCCTTTCAAAATTTGTCCTAATAAGATTAAATACCATTGACTTTTGGGCTTGTAAAAATTTATGTCCCTGTAAGGAGGCGGTTGTTTTAGAATATTGTAATAGTTCATTTCAACTGTGCTTAGATTGATTTTTTTTTTCAGTGTGCATCCCAAAGATTGAATTTAAAAAATATCATAGAATACTGATTAAAAGAATTTATTCCTTACAACCCCAAAGCCTTGAAATGTAATTATGTAAGTTATTTCCAAAGAAACAGACTTGTCCTCAATTTAAACTGAAGCAGCTGTTAGTATCACACACTGTAATGATTCTTGCAAAAGCCACTGATCAACATCAATTTTACAACATTACTAAATAAGTATTGCATCTACATCTGAGAAAAAAAAATCACAGGCAATTTACAAAGCAAACTGACAGAGAAAGTTTGCATTTTAAAAAAATCTTGGGAAATTTCCGTTGTCTTAAGCCTGTTTCTGAATTAAACTGTGCTAAGTCACAGAAGCCCAATCTTGCAGACTGACTTAAACTGGCAATGAGAAATTAAATGACCTCTTATGTCTACACTACCCTCAGGATCCTTCATGCATCCTTTGGATCAGCTGATGTCTTCCCTCTACACTAGGAGCACCCTTTAGTGAGCGCTGCCCCCAGCTCCACGGGTCCTTGTCCCTGCTCCCATCCAAGCCTCTCCAGCTCACCTACACTAGGCATACCATGGACTTCTACGTAGACAACCTTTGAGACTTCTGGAGTCTATTTGTTATTTCAGGAACTGTTTTCAGGCTGAGCCGAAAACCTCCAGCGAGAAGCCACCCAGCAACTTTCCCATAGGTGACAATATTGTGGACTTCTGCGATCGCACACCCCCCCCTCAGATGTAGGCCTTCAGTCAAATTGACTTTTGCTGGTCTGTGTGATCTCCCTCTGAGTGAGAAACATTTTAACATGCAAGAGGTGAACCATTCCAAATGTCGTGAGTGAGAGAACTACATGTTCCATTCCAAAAATCGATCTCAGATGTTTTCTAAGCATGTGTGCTACATTATTTATAGATAATGTAGAAGGCTCACGGAGAGATTCATACTGACAGCGTAGGTGTACGATACCTGTTTGCCCTGATAGGCACAGAACAATTTAAGACCACAGCGTGATCCTATTAGGACATCTCAGTTTCCCAGAAAATTATTATATTGCGATGAATCCCTTAACCTTGTTAATTTTACAATGTGGTATGGAAGAAAACTACTGATCTCGCTCTTTGCTTCATGGAAATGGGCAAAATCAGCTAGTACTTTTAGTTAAGCTAAGCATTTTTTTAAATTTTTTTTTTCCCATAAGCATATGCATTCATCAGCTTCAGATTCCAGTTACATAGATCCATTCAAACAGGATATAAAATTAGAAACAAAACTCATACAAGTCCACCAAATTCTGGCTGAATCAAAGAAAGTTTTATATAAATATGGTCCCAAACTATAAATTATGCTAAGGTTTGAACAAAGTCCAGTTTCCAGAGTACTTAAAACTTGGCCCCAACTTGATGGAACATGACCAAGAATCACCAAAAGCCTGGCAAAACCTAGGGAACCTGGCCCGAGAGCATAGGAAAAGCCAAAGCCCAGAGAGGTTCACACTGACCAGTTGTCAGTGCATTTTAATGTCACTGATACAGTGACTGCCACACACACACACACACATACTTGCTTTCTTTAACAGATTGTAACTTGTATGCACCTGAAAAAAAAACATTAACGGAAAAGAATCATTCAATGTTATCACAAAATATATTGTTCGATCAAAACAGGGTAATAGCGGTCATATGGTACAAATAGTGTTTGGTGCAGTTATGATTGTTTTGTTTGTGAACCAAAGTGCCATGTTTGGAAACACGAGAGAACAGAGCACGTCTGGGATCTGAGCTGCTTCCCTATGCACAGCACTTTTAACAGAAGTTGTGGTTCCACCGGTGCCCACAGCTCCTTCTGTGCGCACCTCTGGCTGAGAGTGGTGCCCAAAGCATCTGCCTGATGCAAATCAGGGGACTCAGGTGACTTTTCTGTGTGACAAAGTGGCTGGACATAGAAACCTCCATTTCTGTATGTGCGAATTCTGTTAATCAGGTGCTTGCGTTACTAATCTATTAATATCTAAGCAGGTCACAAAGAAGTCGTGTAGCTCTAATACTGACTGTGCCAGGTGATGTCTAGAATATTTAGCAATTAAATGGCACTTTTTAATTCTTAGAAAAAAAAATCACAGGTAAGGACACCGATTTCAGACTGAAGAGAGGAAAGGAAAGGTGGCAGAGTAATTCCAGAGTGAAAATGTAACCAGAATCTCTGACGTTAAAGTCATGGAAATTGCCTGGTAAGGGATATGTTGAGAAAGTATATATATAAGCAGAGACTCACTTTAGAATAGCCTAGTAGTCAGAAGGTCTGGTTGGCCAGAAGTCCCGCTAATTCAGAAAAGGAATGGAGTCACAGTCATTTCAGCGTGAGTTATCATCAGAGAGAGCGTCATCCCCTTCACAGTTCCATCATTATGTATCCCTGCACATCTTTAAACATAGATATGAAGTCATTTTAATGCAAGAAGAGATGACATAGTCTCTTCAATTTGGACAGATAACAAAAGCAAGATGTGTTAGAGGTCTATAAAGACATGAAATATGTGGAGAAATCGAATAGAGAAGCACAATTCACTGTTAGTGTAATAATCAGGGAGTACCCAATTTATTTACTGGGCAGAAAGTTTAAAACAAACACAGGAAGTCATTTTTCACAGATAATTAAATCTTATGCAAAATTAAATTATGGAACTCATCATCACAGGATGTTGTGGAGGTCAAAAGTCCAAAAGGCATTAAAAAATTCTCACGGAGAACAGATCCGTCAGAAGATACATAGCGTGGTAGTCCAGGAGAGACCCACAGATCAGGAAATGTTTACAACAGCTGACTGTCACAAATGAAGGACTCGTTCCAGGGAAGTGAGCAGGTTAAGCATGCTCTATTTCTATCAATTTATATTGTGTCAGCTACTGGTCACTGCCAGGCACAAGGTATCAGGCATGATGGACAGATGGTCTGATTCTATATGGCGCTACTTGTGTTCTTTTCTGCTTGTCATTTATATGAATGACAAATAAATACTGACTTGGTAGTCTTAAAAATAAATCTAATTGGATAAAAGGCAATACAAGGTGCACAGGAATGATCAGATGCTCCCCAGAACACCATGACTAGAAGAGTGAAGAGTTCCAGTTTTCCTCTCGGTTACAGTTTTCCTGTTGGTTAAGAATTCAAGAGGAAAAAGCTATGTTCCTTTCATGCTCCTCAAAAGCAGCACATCTTGAATGACCTATGTATTTTTCTGCCTGATTCCACACAATCAGCTTCCAAAAGTATTGCATGTATATTTTACCCTAGTAGTAAGGATTTGACAAGTTAGCTATGTTATTATGAATTGCATCATCCAAATGTGTTTCTTTAAAAGCCAGTTTTCCTCCAAGATCCTGATGACATCTGTGAAACCTTGACGTATGCTGGAGCACCAAAAAAATCAAACAGACTTCGCTGCAGACTGCAGGCTGTTTCAACAACGAAGCAGTATGTTTATAATTACACGTTTAAAAAAAGACAACATGCGTGAACTTAGAGCACATCATGTTAAAATACAGCCCAAGGCTATTATAGTGTGCCCTAGTAGGGAAATTTCCAGTTCTCCTTACCATGTTTACAGAAAGGAGTGTTATGTTTTTTTATTTCCATAGGCAATGACCATAGCAACAAGTAACAAGATGCATTTTGGTAGCCAGCACATGTGGTAGTTCTATTAGCTCGGAGCTTTCAAATAAGAATCCCCAAAGATCAGCTGCACACGGGAGCTGCTTAATTTTGTGTCAGCTACATGTACTTTTTTCCAATTGAGCAAACTGTGCAAATGATTTGGCTACAAATTAGGTGGTTCCTGGCAATTTTAAGTGCTTGGAAGAACATATGCTAAGTAACTTGCTAGTTTGTTTTGCCCTCAATGTATTTGAACAATTAAAAAAAAAAAGAAAGAAAGAAAAAAAAGAAGAAAAGCTATCAAAGATTAGGATACATTACAATAAAATAATCTTCAGTGTAAAAACAATTAAAAAATTCTGATAAGTAAAGTTATTTACAAGTTCTGAGGACTTGGATGACTATAATGGTGTTCTGAGATCACCTTTTGATTTCAATAGTCTTATGACATTATCTTGTTCCTTCATGGTTAACTTGGAATATTCTATAATGGAACTAGACTACAGTGTAAATTCTTGAAAATTAGGTAGGATTCAGTTTGGTTAATAATTAGAGGTATCAAAAGAAAACCAAAGCTTTTTGCTGCCACGTCACCAGCAAAGAGTTTTACTGTTACGATACTAGCTCTTGCTTTGCATAACAGTAGCTATTAGTTTTAGAAGCAGATCTGAGTATCCACTATATTTTCATTTGATGTCCTGACCTGACAACAGCAAAGCTAAAGCAGAAGGGAATTAACTGTACAGAATTCAATGCAACCAAAAGCATAAGTAGTTCAACCAACATCAAGCATGAGCATGCTCCAAATGAGCCTGTAGAAGCTGAAAATATAGATGTTTGTAGGAGGTCACATACCCCAAGGCTGTTCTGATGTACATTTTGTACAGGAATGTGTGGTGTGTATGGAACCCTTCTTGTTTATTTATTACTTGCCCAGGGCTGGCCTCAGTCTAGCCCTTCCAATTTTCCTCTTTTCTCCCTTCCCTCAAGAACACCACAGTTAAAAAATTAGATTTGTGTGAAGGAACTGTGCCCTCCAACAATGCAAAAGGTCACTAAAGGGAAGCTTTCCCAACTTACCATCTCTGCTACTTCTGCCTTGATTGGTGCACTGGTGATGAGTGGTTTTATAGCAATAACTCAGCTTTTCTGTTCCTACCCTTGTCTGTTGCTCCTGGGCATCTTTTCTGCTTTGGTTTCTGGTCCTGTCTATGTCATGCTTTTAACATATGCAGTATTGCAACCTCTTCATCAAATGACAGGCATCTATAAACATTTATAAAAATATAGGTGTTTGGGTACAGAAGATTAATATAAAATAATAACTTCTGCCACTACATGAAATAGGAAGCATTGTCCGCAATTAAAAGGCCCTAATAAAACTGGTGATCTCATGGTTCAGCAACTTGATCTAACTTCAAAGTTGGATTTTACTTCAAAATTGGCCCCTCTTTGAGGAGACAGACCAGATGACTTACAGAGGTCATTGATAATGTATATTATTCTATGTTTCTCTGTGCTGCAATCAGATTTTGGCTACTAACATAACTCCCAAAGGAGCGACCCATTTATAATAACCACTTATTTGTATGCATTTCCATAATCACTAGCTTGTAGGAACGTACTCTAGGCTCCAATGAGCATTTCCCTCTCTATAAACACCTAAAGAAAGCCACGGGAAAAAGGAAAGTGAAGAGGTAGCTGCAGAAGAGTTTCCTAACAGAGTTACGGAGCAGGAAAATTAAGATCACAATAATATGCAAGGACAAAAATGATGTACCCTCAATGTTTCATTGCAGGCATCTCCTTGGCAGATCTTACACTGCTTCTGTGAAACCTGCATGCAAACAGGGATTACAATAAATATAAGCATGTACTGATTCGGATTTTTTAAAGACTGGGTCTTACATCCACTGAAATTTGGGAAGGAAAAGACAATAAAAGAGCCCATTACAAGAGCTGCTGTTAGTAGACCTTCTCAAGAACAGCAGGAAAGCTTGAGAAGTGGGTGGAGTGAAACAAGAGAAATATATATTTCCATGAATCAGGGTGCCAAACAACTTGCAATCGTCTTCTTAATGTAAGGAATGTAAAATTAAG
>JAOXJK010000023.1:94820926-94841820 GCA_025774025.1 Xenus cinereus | reverse complement strand
GGAGGGTGTGGAGTCCCCTTCTCTGGAGATCTTCAAGACCTGCCTGGATGCAGTCCTGAGTAACATGCTCTACCGTGCTCTAGGCAATCCTGCTTCAGCAGGGGAGTTGGACTAGATGATCTCTATGGTCCCTTCCAACTCGTAAAATTCAGTGAAACCTCTGTGAGCAGCCTGCTCCAGTGTTTGATCACCCTCAAAGCAAAATGCTTTTCCCATATACCATGTTGGGATTTCCTGCATTCCAACTCGTGTCCATTTCCTCTCATCCTTCCACTGCGCACAGCCCAGAAAAGTGTGGCTCCATCTTCTCTGCGCGTGTTGTATTTGTTATTCCAAAAATGCTAAGGCTGCTTAAGAGGTAATTTATGTAACTATATAATCATGTTATACATAAATATATTTCAGCTGATGCAAAGAACTAACCATGCTGATAGAAGTAATCTTTAAGAAAAAAATATGAACCATGGCTCTCTTGAACTAGGATCACTATTTTAACAGTACCTGTAAGCCTGGATTTCCTTGTCTTCCCTTTTCGCCTTTCAGTCCCTTCAGAAAAGAAGCACATTTTCTTAAAATATACATTTATCTGGGAGATGCAATCAAACTATCAAAAATAACACAAAGAGGTAAACCCTAAAATCTCATCCTCAACCAGGCCACATCGACCTGAAAAGTTACTCTTCAGGAGTTCAGAACAGAAACTGTGCAGAAGGATACAACTTCTGCTCTGAACGCAGAGGAGCCGAGTTGGGATCTGAGCAGTGACGCGATACTCTTCTTCTTCTTGTAGGTATCTCCATGACTTTTGGGTAACAGGAAGGAAAATCACACTTGCTATAATATAGCAGGTAGGCAAAGGGCCAGGTGGCGTTACCTTGTCTATGAGGGTTTATGCGACCCCGCAGTGCCTGGGGCAGGCGGGGGCAGAACCCACCCCAGGACAGTCCTGGGGCATGTCCCCGGGCCCTGGGGCAGCAGCACAACCCACACCCCTGAGCCCGCACCATTGCTAGGACCACACAGCTCTGCTCCAAATGTGAATAGCCTGCTCAGCCCCAGAAATGCAGCTGGAAACTCATACTGGGCAGCTTTCCTTGAAGAACAGCTAGGGCTCACTGCTGCTGTTCTTCAAGCAAGTCTTCTGTGGAGCTTAATCTTAAAAAAACCTCCAGAATTAACACCTAAGACTTGTATTAATAGTGTTGCCAGATGATTTCATTAGAAACAAAGCTAATATACCTGGATACCACTTTCACCTGGGTTTCCTTTGTCCCCCTGTAAAATATTAGAAGAAAAGTCTCCACTGTAACATGATTCATCTCAAAGACACGTGTTTTAATTTAACACAGTAAATACAAGAGAAGCATCTAATAGCTTTTACTTATACCGAATGAAAACAGATCACATTATCCCCATGTACGCAAACTGAGAAAAGTACAGGAAGTTATACTAAGAAGGGAATCTGTAATAGAAAAAACTATCAAAAAGAAAAGTGGATACTCATATACCAAATTAAAATTTAAAAGTACAGCATAATGAGGTGGAAAATCCAGCTTGGTGTATGGGAGTGGAGAAGATGTAGGCAGGGAGGGAGACAGTATTTCTGATGGGTTAAATTTCATCTGAACGCTAACCACTAAGTATGCTTGCCTTCACCCACAGAGAAGAGAGTATAAACAATTTCTGTAACACTTAGCGTAAACCCATTGAATGCAGAAGTCATAAACAACACACCAAAGAAAAAATACTTTTTTAAATCAGAAAAAAAAATATATATTATTTAATCAAAACTGTGTAAGGACAAAGTTCCACTTCACTCGCTTCTTTTGACTTTCATTGAAATGTTTACAGTAAGTAAACATTAGCTGGGTGATTGGTAATCAGATGGTGCAAATGGTACTTAAAAAGCAGGTATGTAGGTTTATCCCGTTGCCTGAACACCATTTAATTGACACTGGTGAAAAACAGGCACCTCTCAAAAACCATTCATGCTATTAATGGCCGAGGTATCGCCCAGAACATGCCTATCACCCTTCACCGATTGAAAAGGAAACTTAAAAGTTGTGGGAGATGGCTCCTGCCCTTACTCTGACCTCTTAAATCAGTGTGATTCTGTTTAAACAGACATGAATCAAAATGTTGGGCCGAGAACATAGCAACTCGTGAAACAAAGGACAGATCAACAGGGGGTGTGCAAAACTGCATTTAATAAAGAAAAGAATTAGGATGGAATTTTTTTGATCTGTTTTGCCAGTTTTCTTGTAAGAGTCAAATGTGTTTGTTTGGTTGCTTTTTGAAAAAGAGAATATTTACTTAAATGCTAAATAGTAATAAACGAGGAGATTTGGCCCATGGCAAATATTTTCCTGCTCAAAAATCCCAGAACATTAGAGGGTATTTATGCCTGCTGTATTTGGTTGCATTGTGCTTGAATATAAAGTATTTGGTTTGATTTCAAGCTTTAAGAGGTTTCACTTTTACTGTCAGATGCCCAAACTGTACTTTTTTCCCTGAATAATCAAGAGTTTGTCATATTTATGGCTCATAACCCCGGTTAACCAGCAACATATATTCTGACTTGCATCTTCATATAAAATGAATAATGGCTTTTGGAAAAGATTCTTCAGTTTAAAATTTAGAGAGGTTCCATAAATTTTAACAGAATCTCCCTTCTTAAAATCAGTATTACTGTCTTCTATATACCTTACATGACCCTTAGATGTTTAAATTGAATATATGGTGATAACGAAGCTAATTAAACTATTGTTGGGACACTGACTCTACTCGACACTCTTCTATTGGGCTTCAGTACATTTTGAAAGACTTAAGCCAGGAAATCTTTGTCCTTAGGTGCTCTTATAAGTGTTACACTTTTTGAAACTGGTCAGAAGACTAATTTTTTTACATCTTGTCTTAGAAAATGGAAGTCAGATTCCATTATCTCATTTAGCTAAAATAACCTCATCTAAATTTGTGCCATTCTGTAGCCTCCATTGACCAGGGAACTTGTTTCAGTTGTCTAAACATAGGCATTTAAGATGCTCTAGGCAACCCAAGGCATGCCTGTGTGTGTCTATTGACATCTGAAATACTTTAGCATACCTAAGACATCCATACATGGCTGGCAGATATAGCACTTGCCATATAGTAAACCTTCTGGAGTAGAAGCTGAAGTCTAGTGGCATACTTTTGCATGGGATTTTCACAAAACTTTAAATATTACACCACCCTTCTAACTTACTGCTACTTTACCCTTCAACTTTTCTTTCTGCGGTGAAGTACCTGAATCAACTCTATTTCTGTAATGCCTTTATATGAAGGGCTTCATCCTTCAAAAGCCAGTCCTCTGCCTTGCTGCAATACTACACAGATACATTATAATTTTTTACTAACTGCTTATTTCTCTCTGACTCATTATCTGAGCTGCCTTTGCTTTTACGGGGCTTCCTGTTTATTCTGAAATGTGTAATTTGAATACGCAATGGAGGAATCTTTGCCCTGGTTGAGACTCCAGTATCTTCCAGGAAACACTGCCAGATTTCCAACACAAGTATCAGAGACATTACCTAAACACACTTATTTTTATACAATTCTTTTTCTACATATTTAAATTTGAAGCTATTATTAAATTAGTTCAAATATAATTTTAAGATTTAGTTAACTTACTGATTTCATTGTGTTAATTAATTTTAAAGTATTACTACATTTTTACATTTAAAATTTACATTTAAGTATTAAGTATGGACTGATAGCAAATATAGCAACATTTTTAGCCTTGACAACCTGTTGCTTGAATAAATATCTAGCTTGAATAGCTGCCGATAAAGCTTGTTAGTTATAGTAAACTATATTCTAAGGAAAAAAGTCTGATACATGACATCAGATCACTTATACTGCTCCAAAGAAACAATATAACATTAAAATAAGGTTTATACTTGTATATGTCAATTAAGAAAATCACTATAAAAAAACTTCTTTGTCATGTTCTCATAAAAATACAATAAAATAATGAAAGTAATAGCAGAACAGCAGCACTCGTTATCTTCCAAAGCAGTGAAAGATTTCATTTCCAGGATGCACATATTATTGTTTTAGAAGTGTCCCAAATAAAGAAATCTTAATTAAAATCTAGACTAAAAATGTAATGGCTACAAGTCAGAGCTTCAGTTACAATTAGAATTAATTGATTTACAGCAATGGAACTAATTTGACTAATTTCACCACTTTTGAACCATGACAGCTGACAGGTGTTCAACCCTGAGATTCTACTCAAATCATGCTATTGAAGATAACAGTGAATATTTTTTCTCCAGCTGTTTCAAATAAACATGCAGTGTTTCTTTCACATAAATTTGCCTAATAGCCTATTTAAAGTATAAATCCTTGGTCTTTCTCTTTCTTGGTTGAGTTACATAGAAGACAGGTGCTGAAAAAACATCATCTAGAAAACAGAACCCTGTTAAGTTCTTTGTAGTTACCCACAGGGCACAAAGAGTAATGATTTTCAATTACTTCTAATTTTCAGGTTCTTAAATTCCATCCTATAGACAAAGCATGGCTGATTTTTCCTCAAGAGACTCAGTTCACACTCCAGTCAGTCCTGTGATTTACAGTAAGATAAAAATAAATCAGTATTTTAAAACAACAAATATTCCAGGGGCTTTCCAGCTTCCAGTCAAACAAAAAGTTCTGCCTTATTGGCTGAGATAAAACAGAGATTTCAACCACACAGGAGATTTTCAGTAGAATGTTGCCATGTTATCGAAAGATCTCTAGGAAAAAATTTCTAGAAAAGCATTTAATGTAATTTCAATTACAGCTTTAAATTATGCAAAAAGCTGTGTGCTTGAATTTCAAAACATACCAAAGAACAATATTTCCTATAATCTCTTCAACCTGGGACTCTTTAAAGGCATGTGACTGTCAGAAAATCCTACATATCTACCCCTAAAAATAAGGATATCTATCCAAATAAGTCAAACATCAATACGGAATTTTGCAGTGTGTTCACAAAACATTTCTTCGGCAATGAAGAATTTCAGCACAAGCACATGTATAGCAGTGTTTGATAGATAATAAGTCTGCACCAGGAGATGACGAGATCATTGAAGCCATGATCTTTATGAGAACTCAGTATGCAAGAGGAATAAAATAGGTTTGTCTGAAAAGAAGAACCACCTGTAGAGTAGAAGTAGGATCCATCTAACCTAACTTTTGCCATCTAAAATTTCAACATTTAATTTAGCTAAGTGTCTAGGCTTCAGCTATGGTCAAAGAAAGGAAGAGATGTGAATTAATGACTCCCCAAGGAGTACAGACTCTCTCAGCTAAATATGGAGAGAACCCAGACAGCTTGTTTGGATCAGGTAACTCTTAATTGCTAAGGCTAATTGAGCTGAATCTGTCCCAGCTGCCTAGGGTTAATTGCCCCACAAAAAACTTTGTACAATAGACTTTATAGATGTAGCACTTGCTATAAGATTAAGTAAATATAGACTCATGGATCATACCATTATCTACTATAATTCATAATGGACATTTCATTAGTACCTACGTCGTAGCATTTATGCTAACAGTTTCGCCATTTTGGTCATTCTCTCCTCCCTGTGAAAAAATATTGTTTTTCTAAAGAATGGGCCTTACAAAATATACCAACTGTTCTCTAATAATAATGATGTATTTAGAAAAAGGATTTCCTTTAGTAATGATCACTTATAAGAAAAGCACTTCCAATAAAAGATGCGGTTAATGTAAAACTGGAAAAAATACTTACCTTTATCCCCTGGGTACCAGGAATGCCTGGGTAGCCTGGTTCACCTGGAGCACCTGGCACTCCTAGTTCTCCCTGAGTAATACAATACCTTTGTGTTAGTCAAGTGTAGTGTGTAAAAATATATATTGCATGTTTTCTCAAGGTCACATGATATACTTTATCTGTGATATTTTGCAGTTTTATAACTGAGGATGACTGAAATAGCTGGAGAATTCATGAATGGATGTTGAATACAGAGAAGCCACAAAAGGGACTCCTACTTCTTAACCTCAGTTTTCCAGTATCTATCTTTTTTAAGTGCCTTTTAATAGAGCTGATGTCAATTTTGCAAAATTACACAAATAGAACTATCTGAAGTTGCAATATTTGCAGGTTTGAACTTAATGAATAGATGACTTACCTTGCCTAAAATCTAGTATTAAATTAATAATAATACGCCGTCAAATGGATTCTGATGCAATTTTATATTAACTACTGTTTTATTTTGAAACAAACTGCCTTGTAACTAATCATGGAAAATCCTGGAAGATCAGAAAATGACGGAAAGTAAATCAATCCCTTCTTTAACTAGAATACTTCCAGAATCATATTTACCTTGGTTCCTGATGATCCTGGTTTCCCCTGCATTCCAGGTTCGCCTTTATCACCCTATATAACAACATAAGGCTGATACATCAGTACGTTTTGTCACATGTGGGATGACTAGCAAACATAAACAGACACTGCTGGGAAATTGGTTTTTAAAAACAGGCACAGGCAATGACTGAAAGGCTGAAGTTCTGCTCCCTTACAGGAAACCTGAAGTTTCAACTTTCCCTTGGGAAAGATGAGACACTGATGACAAAATGTGACGTGCCAGCCTCTGCTCACCTGTCCCTTCCCCACCTCCCTAATTTCCCTTGCCCGGTCATACCATGTTTGTGTGTACTGACTTCACATTTCCACCACCTTATTTTATAAAACTCTGAGAATCCTCGGACCTGTCTGAGCCAAAATATTTACTTATGTTTTTACTTATGTTTTGGGGTTTACTGTAGCCTATGAATTAGGTGTATATTCAGCATGAGGATTTTCATTAAAATCTAAGAATTATTGATTACTTCATGATGCTCTTTTGTAAGAATGAGCTTATTAAGAATGATTCTGTAAGAATCAGTTTATATTCTGAATGAGATAAATATACAAAACTATTTTTCACCAATTAAAATAAAACTAATTTTTAGTCATTTCATAGGTGTTCAACCTTCTTGACCAAAGAAAACATTAACCACTTTAAAAAATGCTAACTTCAGTATACAATTTTAAATAAATACATATGTACTTTTGGATAGAAAATAAAACAGGGGTGGAAATGGATCTAAATATAAACATGAACGTTGGAAAATGGATTCTGTGCTCCTAAATATTCTCTAGGACATACAATTCAGTGCTTACTGGCCAAAATTCATCTTGGATTAAATTAAAAGGTTACACTAACAGGTCTGAATTAATCGTATCTGGTTTAGTTTCTGAGAGCATGGGTCAAATTAATTCTTGCTGTGGCTGCAGTGCAATCAATAAAGTTACATCTGAAATAAATTTGGCACCTTGGGTGGAAAAAGCAGCACGTAACGTTATTTAACACAACTAAAATATAAATAAATGTAACATGGGCAGAGAGTTCTGATATATGCTGAGAATTATCTGGCTCCCAGCATTGCAGAACATTTTCCAGGACTGTGAAGCTGAAACAAAGTCTCATGACCATGTCTGCAATTGTTCCAAACCTCATGGGATGACAGGCACCATTTACTGAGCTATATTAAGCTCTCTTGAGACCGAACTATCATATAAGGTAATATTGCAAAAATCATACAGCTAACTCATTAATATTCAACCTATCCAAAGATTAGTTGCAAAATCCTGGTATTTTTTCATCTATAAAGCAGTAATTTATCAGTCACAAGCAAATCAACACGAACACTTACCTTAGGCCCGGGAGCTCCAGGGAGACCAAATGAGCCTTCTGGTCCCATCAAACCCTATTTATTTGTGAAAAAGGCGGAGACATTTTTGTACTAAGCCAATGGATTCAGTATAGTGTATTAGTATTATTAGTATTATATTTCTATAGTTAAATAAACAGGATGGAAATATAAGATCTTTCATCATATTACTATGCAGGTTGTAGCTCTGATTACGGCAGAGTGGATTATTTAGACCCTCTATGGCCTAAGGAAGGGCTACTGCTCAATGGAAAAAAAAACATGCAGGAAAAAAGCATGGTGCTGTCATGGAACACTCCTGAGAGAGAAAATTCTGCAACTCAAAACCCCGCCTGTGTGATCTAATCTTTAACATATTTTTAATATGTCCCTAGCTATAATTGAAAGTGACACGAGAGTTTCTTAGTTTCCATTTAGTGTTCCCAAAACCAGCCATAGCATATGTGGCATTTTGTAACTCTCCTTCATTCTGATTGTGTCCCTCAACAGTTGCCGTGCCGCGACTCCTTTTGCAAACTTCATGGAGATTTATCAGGAGCAGCTAACTTTGGGGCCAGACCTTTGCATCTTCTGCAGAATCTTCAGGACTCAACTGTACATTCAAGAACTCAGTGGCTTCTGCCGTTTCAGGCCATGACACCTCAACACATGTACAAAGCCAGAGAATTGCCAAAACAGTCCCTTGGACTCCTCTCATGGAAACGTGTTGATAAAGTCACGTTTAGCTGTCTTTGTTCCAGACATAAAATAAGAGCTAAAGGGTGTTAAATCATCAAATGGCTGTCTTAATTTCTGTTTAAAGCTACTCTCAAGTATTCATTAGAAAAGAAATCTTTCTTGAAAATCATAATTTCCCAGCAGGAATTCCCATTTATAGTATTTTCCACATCTGGTGTTAGTATATGTCTTTCTCATCACTTCGTCTCACTTCCCTTTGACTCTAGAACTGCATGCATCAATAAAAACAACACATTGTTATTGTTTTATTTGGACTTGCACATATACTCTGAAATATGATCTGCTATAAGACTGTACTTAAGACATAGCATAAAATAAAAGCATAATAACACAGAAAGTCGAACAATTAAATAAGGCCTGAAAATCAAACTTGTCAGAGATTTTTATCAATTGTTCTAATTTATAGTATTTTCAAAAACTGTTGTTATTATTGTTATTTAATCTTTGCTTTTATATAGATAAAAAAATACCACCTTCCATTTAGTATTAAATGTTAGGAATTACTCAGTTCCATGACATTATCTCAGACCTCCTTCAAAAGGTACATGTGATCAAAAATAAATATATGTCTACAGTTATTTGTTACACAGATCGCATCTCACGATTTTGCCAAAAACATGTTTCTTCACTAAAAGGATGGGTTTGTTTTTGCAAAAATTAAAAAATTGCAAAAAACCAGAGTATTTGGAATAAGAAGTCATTCTTTGTAGCCAGGGTTTTCAGCATTTAATATAATAATATTTCACCTGTGCTTTACTGTTAACTGAGGCAGCACAGATTAACTCAGGTTTCATTCCTGCTGTGTTGTAATAAAGTACTGGTCACCAAAACTTTCCATCAGTAAACATAGCAACTTGCTCTGTAGGCCATAGACACAGGTCTGTGAATACAAATAAATGGTATCAATCACAAGACTAAAACTTGAGTAACTTTGCTGCCAATTTTCCTCAGTCTCAGACTTTTCCCATTCTGTCAATTGCACATGAAAATTATTCTATTAAGCTTCAATTTCTTTAAAATAACTAATAGTATCAGACATCAAATAATTTCCAACACTTTCCTGAACTTTGAAAATTAGATCTGCTTGTTCTTACTTCTATAGAAAATCAGTCGTCTTATCAAAGATGACGCAGTTAAACTAGTATAATCTATTATTTGGTAAATAAAGGTTTAGTATAACCTGTGCCATATCTTTCATAATTTTGGAATAGAAATTAACAATTCCTCTCCAGCTGGAGTGAAGATTCTGAGGTCTGCTTCCACTCAAAGTAAGAGACAGTGTACTCCCATTAACTGTTTGCTTAAGGCGAATGTTCAGCACCAGCTTTGTTACAGCAAGTGTAAGAAAATATTAATTTGGTTTTGGAACCAACTTCGATTATATTAACTGTCTTAACTCGCTTGTACATCAGGCCTACTTCTTCACTTTTTCTCTTTTTATTTATGTAGCAAAATAAAGCTTTATTAATTTTCATTTCAGTCTAAGGCTTAATACAATTTGGCTGTTTTAAGTCAAATTTCATGTTATCTATTGCCCTCCTCACTTCTGAAATACAGCTGTCTTCATTGTATGGTCTTTTCGCATTCCTTGAAAGCCACCATCCTTTTCCAAAAACCGTTGTGAGATTATTATTTTCTTCTCAGATTCCTGTTCTGTGCTCATTACTAGTATTTTAATCGGTAGAGAACAGAAAGCGCAAGTTTGGGGAGGGATGGGAAATGTGACTGGGAGATTTCTGGCTCCTTTCAAACTGTCACCTCAGCGTAGTCCTGTGTTTCAAGTCACGTAACACGCTGAGAGCCTACCCTCTACCAACTCCACGCTAGATCACTTCTAGTTTATGCCCACACCAGTCCTTGGATTACAGAAGTGGTAAATGTTCATCACAAATGTCCCTCATTTACCTCATATCACACAAAGTGGAAATACTATGTGTACAGAATAGCTTCTTTTGACAGGCAAACATATACCAGTGAAAGCAAAACAGAAAATAAGTTTAGTATAACTAAAGGTCAGGCATACATCTGCAAGAAAGGGAGAAATAAAACCCAGTTGTCCTGGCTTGCTTTCTTGCATTTTCGTTACTAGGCCATATTTAACGTATACCATTAAAAAAAATTACAGGAAAACAACTACATGAAATCAGTACGCTGCAAGAAGAAAACTTTCAGATGCAACACAGGAAAAGCTTGAGAACATAACCTGAAAACTATGGCATGTAAAATTAAAAGAGAAGAGCCTGTCCTGAATAAAAATAAAGAACAATTCAAGGACATAAAATACAGTATTACTCCCCCATTTTCCAGAGCTGACACTATTTATATGGCAGATAAATTAATAAATTACTGACATTGGCAATGTAATAGGGATAGTTATTACTGAAGAAGAGCTTGTTACCAAAGAACTTTCCCAAGGTATTAACAGACCATTTACAAGCTTTCCATCTGTTTCTTCTGGAACTAACATATTCAGCGTGACTAATACAAGGAAAATCCCACTATCTTTTCTGGTTGAAATTCCCTAATGCCATATAATGTACTCAAATATTCCATGCATCAATTTCCTACTTATTTTATCAGGTGACAAAAGATATATTAAATGAATTGACAGGAAACATGAATAAATTATTTTCAAGTGTATTAAGAACCAGATGTTATTTATCTAAATTAAATTAGAACAAAACATGGTAGGTGAGTTATGTGAATAAATACATACACTTTGGAATCCCACGAGTCTTTATTATAGCTGATGATACAGCCTTCTTTCCGGCGTTTTGTTCAACTTTGCTCAGAAAGAAATGGAGAAAAAATTTCCAGGAGTAGGCAATAAAAGTGATTAGAGGCACAGGTGAGAGACCAAACGAGCATGTGTTAACGAGGAGTAGGGACATTTGAGTTCAGGCAATGTTTCATCCAAACTTGATTTAGGCAACTGCAATAACTGGTTGTCAAGGAAATTTATTCTTTCCAGAGAGGATCTTTACGTGACTGAAAAAGGCCTTTAAGTTCATGAAAAGAAAATTAACCACCATTACTTTCTCACTTTATACAAAAGGGCTTCTGACAGCTGTAATGTAGTGGTCATGCCTGCAGTAGAGTCAGGAAAGGAAAAGCTGCTGGGTGGATGCAGCTGCACATCGTGCACGAAATTCTGAATGTATTGAGTGACAGAGTAGCCCAGAATTTGTAAAACTCAAAACTGGTTTCAATCTTTCTCTCCAAGCAGGACTGCACTGGTTCTGATAGGTGAGATATTTTATTAAGGAATTGCGAGCATGGAAAAAAGAAGTGAGCTCTTCAATACATTTACAGACATTCATATGCTTATATATAATCTTAGTTATCTGGAAACCAGAGTCAAGTGTTTCAAAACCTAGCATTATTCAGAGAGCAAGTTCAAGTGCGCTCCGCTTTGTCTGTGGTTGTCTACAGAGATATAGGAGAAAGCACAAACCACACCCTTAGCTCTTTGGAATTTTTTTTGATGAAAAACAATGAAACAAAGTGAAAAATTAAGAAAATTAAGAAATAGGAAAGAGCGTGAGATCTGTGGACTGTACAACTTTGAAAAGTCTATTTACAGTTTAATAACCTCCTCAGCTTCTTCAAGGGATAATCCACATATCCATTTGGATTCCACATGACCAAGCAGTACTCAGCACAATCCCAGCATCCTAAAGATTTACGAGTCCTTTGTCGAACCAATCATCTCAGCATCACTCTGACAAACGCATAATCGAAACCAAAAAATCCACCTCAGATACGGTGAGGTTTACTTGTGATGGGATAGACATACACTACTGGACAGACACAGAGCAAGCCTTGACATACAGGACTGTCAGTGACCATTCCTCCTTTTGGAGGTCTGAACAACCTGACTGATTACAAATGAAATCTAGCACCTCATTTAAATGCAACTCAGATGCAAGATCAAATAGAAACTTGGGAGGGGTCTGCAAATATATTCTTTCTGAAAAATTAGACCTCTACTCAGACTTAAGCATCTGAAGTTCACCCACCTTCTGACTAGAGAGAAAAGGCAATCTTCACAGAAAAATAGAGAATAAATGGCCAGTGAAAAACATGAAGCCTTCCCACAATTGACGTAACATTCTATTAAATTAAAGACCTTCTCACCAAATGATCAAGCAAATAATCCCATATAAAATTACTAAATCCCAATAAATTTGAGGCAGGAAAAAACCCAGACATGCTTTCAGGGAGAGGGCTGTGGGTGTTACAGATACTGAAAGGACTTTAACTGAGCTGATGCGCATAATCAAAACTTCAACACTAAGATATAATAAAAATTAGCAAGTATAAAGAGGACTCAGATTCAGATAATCCTTAGGCGAGGTACATGGTTTAGCCAGGCAGGCATATATTGCTCTTATTAGCAGGAGTAATTGGAGAAGAGGCTCTTTCTAGAAATAAAGAACCATCCAGCATCCATATGTATTGTAGCTGGAGCATACAGTCTTCTGTAAATCCTTTATTGCCACGTCTGCTGGGTATGAGAAGAGCACGGGACTCCTTATCACCTAGCTCAGAAAATCCACAAACTAAAAGTGCCTTAGCTGGCCAGATGTAGGCAAAAATCTGGTTAACTGCATCTGAATTCATCTTTTAGTGATCCTTAGACAGCAATGGAAAAGTAATAAAGCATTATCTCTCTCCGTGACTTCAACTCCAAAAGTGTAGAACTCTAAAGGAAAGCAGACTCTATTTCCAGTTGAAAGCAAAAGAGACAAAATTTTGGAAAACTCCATTCATTAAAATGACATCAAGAACAAGTTTCCCACTCCAGATTCAATACTCTAAAGGGAATAAGAATATCTGACACGATGTTCAAGCCTCATATGTGACTTAGATATCTGACAAAACAATTGCAGTATCTTCCCAGAAAAGAAGAAAAACCCTTTTATTACTTCACTTGGGGATGGAAACAATCATGTTTTCAGTCATTATTTGCTTATAGTGAGTCCTTAACCTGGGCTCCCCATAAACAAACTCCTCCTAAAGCTCTGAATTCCAGGACATGAATGCGTATTTTCTTTTTCTCTGGAGAAAAGATGACACCTGGTTTTGGGTACCCTTTCTGTCTTAGGAGGGAAACATGCACCAGTAACAGCCTGGGCAGAGAAATGCCATATCCTGAGGAGCATTCCAGCGCTAGTGTGTAAATGACCCTTACACTATTAGTTATCTTCATACTCCCATGGTTAATTTGGCATGCAGCAACATGTAGTTATGCACGCCTGCATGGACCGAGATGGTCACACATACGTGTTGCTGACTTCCACCCAAACAAGGATTCTCTTTAGAATGGGGAATGGTGCAGTGGGATGTAAGCCCCAAATAGTTTTGTATCAGGTCTGCTCGTATGTACTCTAGAAGACGGTATGCTTAACTAGGATTTTAGAGAGATTCAGCAAAAAAAAAAAAGACAGAGGATCAAAAGGTCCACACAGGGATCCTTGGCATCATCTTTCTTGGAGGTTCCTGTCACCCACCAAAATGAGGCACAAGCTACCACAACAACTTGGGTAAACATCACTGGAGTCACTGAGAGCAGAAGAGAAAGGTCCCTGAAAAGACTATTCCTGTCCTGCAATGACAGGTAGATACCAACAGTAAGATGGCCTTAGCGGTGTGACAGCAGACTAATCACTGAGGAATGAACATCAAGCCCCTTCTAGAGAGCCACTGATCTCCTGTATTTGGCCTTGCAGATATAAGTATGTATTTCTTTAAGTTCAGAATGGGCCATCTCCCTTTATTCTACTTCTAACACTACAACGTGGCATCTGAAACCCACTTGTCTTTTGGAATGGATAAAATCTAGCCTGATGGCCAGATATCAAGAGGAAGTTCACTACTGATGGATCATTTTCATAGGTAAAGACCTTGAAAAGACATGGGGTAGATAAATTGAGAGACAGAAAAGTTATGAAACTGAACAATACAATCTGGTAACAATTGCCAAAATCCAAGAACCTGGAGCAATGTTCTCTCACCTGTTGCCAAACTATCAAGAGGCTTAACGTAACAACAAGAGCAGCAGAGAGAACAGTTCACAGCTTTCACCCACAATTTCCACACTTCAAATATGCCGCCAGGCTAAAAACTTACATTTGCCATAGCTGTGTCTTTCGCTGCTGATAGAAGGGATATTGTGACTTCTCTATTTAGGAATAAAATGGTAAGTGCCATTTGCACCTACAGTGCAGGCATCACTATCTAAGCTTCTCAGTCTCTTCTTCCATTTCATGACTGCCATCTGCTTATTTCTATTGAGTTTTCTGAAGCTCTGTCCAGTGCATTTGCTTCTTGCTGCTATTCAAATCCCTCAGTGTTGTCTCGATAATTTCATTTACTATTTCCTTTTACCCTTCCATTTCAGGCAGAATTTATTAGCAAGGGAATTATTGCTCTGAGATTAATTTTTGTAAAAAGCTTTTATATGTTAGTTCTCTTATTTATCAAAGCAATGCTATCAAAGCATTTATAAGAATCTGATACATCTTCTCAGTTTAGATATTAGAAAACTGATCACTATTGTTATGAAAATCAGTATCACAGAGTTGGAATTGTTTATTGGACTTGGTGATTATTTATCTTCAAATGCATTCTCCAAGCTAAAGAAATTAAGCAGTATCTTACAGTTTTCATATCTACAGTAATCATATTTATCCCAGGAATAACACTACTGAAATGCTGAAATTTCCCAATTAAATATTAACTGCTTTCTTGGCTTCCTGAGAAATGGAAGTTTCTCTCTATTTGGACTGGCTATGGACAAGCCTGTTACATATAGTGTGACATATATGACTATATGGACAATATATAGTGAACAAGGCAAGAAAAAAGCACGTGATTTTCTTCCCATTGTTGTCACACATGAAAACATTTGTATATGCCATTCAGCTACAAATCAAGATGTGTTACCTTAAGGTCAAATATAGGGTAAAACATAGGTTCTTTAAGTAAATAAAAAGTCTCAGCAAACATCTTATTTATGATGCTAAGTCATGTATCTCTCAGGAATGTCAGAAGCATTTTAGTTAGCAAAGAAGAGAAAATATATTGGCAAAGATGAGAAAATATCTCAAGCACAAAACAAAAACTGCAAAAAGACATGCTCACAGTGAGGATGATTAATAATGGAACCATGTAAATACTGTTGAACTTTTCAATAGAAAAGATAACTATTTTTAAGGCCTCATATGTTCAACCAATGATGAAATTCCTACTAATTAATGAAAGATCTCTAACTAGTAGCTGTCCCTTTCACCTTTAAAATTTCCATTTTTAAAGTCTATATCTACTTGCACCAACTTGCAGAGCAATAAGTTACTACTGTGATTTCTAAAGGATTATTTAGCACACAGAAATCACCTTACTAGGACAGTAACAAAGGCATGGTAAGATGGACTGTCCAAAAAGAATTAATTATTTTCAGTTTCCTACATTACAAAATAAAAATCTCCCTTAAAGCATTTTGGTTATTCAGTGATCTCAGCTCTTCTCAGAGTCTCCGTCAAAGGAGCGCTACCACAAAAGCATCCTGAAATTAATCTTCAGAAGTCCATTGCACGCTATGACAATATTTAAGTCAGTCTTAACTTTCAAAATAAATTTATTTGAGTACTTTCAAGGTTAATTCAAAGTTAATTAATTCAGAAAGTAAATTTAATTTAAATGTGTTTCCCGGATTTGTTTATCAAATGTACAGTCAGGAAACCAATTTTAGAAGAAAAGCTGGCATATAATATTTTCAGGGGAATTCAGAGATTAGACTTAGTCTGATCATATTTGCCAACCTGAAAACTGTTACTTTATCTGCCGTTGCTTATTTGCTTATTACAAGTAGGGAATGACAGCATCAGAATTATTTGTTCATAGTAACACCATTTCACAAACTTACAGTATCCCCTGGTGACCCTTTTGCTCCCGGTTGACCTGGTGGTCCAATTTCACCCTATAATTTTTACATAAAGAGAAGAATTATGTGATTAATGTATGTATAGTTAACAAATTTGTTAAATATTCTTTGATTCTGAGATTTATTAACTTGGGATTATTTCTCAAACTATTATGAAATTAACTTTGTTACTTTTAACTTATTCATTCCTTCTGGAATCGTTGAAATAAAACCTAATGAGAGACTTTCAAATACGCCATAAAGAATTTGGAGCATGTCTCCATTCATTTGCAGCATGATTTGATGTCCTAAACCCCCACTATGAAAACTCTCCTCCGGGCACAGACTAAACCCTTATTCTGGAATGGATACACATAGGCACAAGTTTTAACAGTGTTTTGAACTGTTAATAATACCTTTTGTCCTTTTGCTCCTTGATTTCCAGGGATTCCAGGAATTCCCTGATGGGAAAAAAGAAAACCGTTTAAATATATAGAATAGTTTCTCCAGAAAATAATATTTCATGTCCTCATAAATTTAACATTTGCCATATGATTTGAGTTCAAAATACGGTCAGGAAATAGAAAATTAAAAGAAAAAAACCACATAAAGAGAAAAGAGCTTCAGCTCAATGTGCAAAATATTTCATCTGGGGATACAGTGCAACACTAATGTTCAGTCACTTCCCAGTGCTTTCATGCCAGGAGTCCATGTCTGCCACGCCGCAGGCTCAGATGCTCCCAGTTGCCCACCAAGGGCTGAAATGCTTTTCTGAAAACCCTGAGTGACACAGGGAAAGAAACCATGTTTCATTATCCGTAAGATTTCCCACATAAGATAGAGCAAATGCCCTGGTCAACGGGACCATGAGTATAACAAGTCCTATTTTCCCACCTAAAATACAGTGATTACAGAAGAGATAGCTGTAACGATAGTTGATGTATCTAGCTTCTACCTGCAGAAATACTTGAAGATCTCTGTCATCTCCTCAGCTTCATTGCTCATTTCAGCTCTACAGTATACCTCACAGTTTTCTTACAGTGATCATTTAATTGAACATAATTCAGTTTTAAAACAAAAGTCCACATATATTTAAAACTGTAGTCTACATTCAGTTAATCTATTTTTTGTCTCAAGTAAAACTGTTGAAATTTATTGGACAGACACTGTTCTTACTTGTATCATCATTAATCTGCAGTAAGAATTTGGCTTACAGACTTTACATTTTAATCTAATATTGAAATTAATAAACTGCAGTGAAAACAAGAGGTCTGCTCTAGACACCACCAACACAAATGTATTCTGTGGGAAAAAAAATTAACATGAACGTCACAACCAGGAATAACCTGATAGTTTCCATATGGATTGCATCTGTGCAACGCTGGCTTGGAAAAGATAGTTCCATTGTTTTGCAGTTTACACCCAGCTTCTAGTTAATAACGACCCCATCAAGCAGAAACAGTTCATTGGTCAATGGCACATGAGTTAACAATGACATCCTGAGTATTTTACAGGTCATCAAAATTCCAACCTACCTATCATTAAAAGAAGAGATCAAAGAATATAATAAACAGAGCCAGAAAACAATGCCTCATTCTGAGGCATTCACATTGTGTAACACAACTCCTCTTGCTAAACTTTTTTTTGTCCAAAACCATCTTAGATCTTCTGCACAAATAAAGAGATGGGAAATAGGACATATTTATCACCTCATTTAGGAACATCCAGACATGTCCATGAGTTCTCAGTATAATTATTTAAGTTAATTTCTGTAGCTGTAAAATGTAAAACTAAATTGTAAATATCTGTACTTGTAATATGAAACAGAATTTCATATTATGTTGAAAAAACCTCCCATGAGGCAGCAACCTTCTGGTACCGAAAGGATGTACCAAAGCTTTCCATGGTTACATTTCTATGCTATTTGCAGGGCTGAGGGAAAAAAGGTTCCACGTACTTATCCAACACAGTAAATAATTTGCCATTATAAAAGTATGCCTAAAAGAAGAAACACAACGTCTCACTGTGCTGTGTTGAACTTTCTTGCCTAAAAGAAATTACAGATAAAAGACATTTAACTTTATCTTTGTATAGGTAGCAAAGAAAGATAAACCACAAAGAACAACAATTGTAAAACTAAGTTGTGTTTGTTTTTTTTTTCTTTTGCTTTTTTTTTCTTTCTTCTGATTGACTGTACTTCTGCAGTACACAGAACTTGGGCTCTTATTTCAGTGGGAGCCGGTCCAGCCCCTTAAAATTCTCTTACAGCTCATTGACATTCACTCAGCTAAGAATGAATCTATCGCTTATGCTAATGTGAGTGATTCCCAGAGTACATGGGGTGGAGATTTTCAGTTATTCTCCTCATGTCAGGTAGCACAAAAAAAGAAGAATGAAGTGGCTACTTTGGCCATAAAGAATGAGTTTTCCCCCATCAGAGTTATTCTTCTATATAGTTTCCATGGTTCAGTAATTACAAAGACTAATTTCTGTAGGATGAGCTCCAGGATACCTAAAAAATTAAATTTGTTTTCCTTCTCATTATCTATTCCCAATCTTTTACTTCCTTTTACATAGCTAATCTCTGGTTATGGCAATTAAAATTATTTACACACTCCCAGAAGACAAGGTTAAAAAGTAATTTAGATAACTGGACTTTCCTCTCTAATTTTAGGTCAAAAGCAAAACGAAGGCTTGGAAATGTGTCTGGTTCCTAATTAGATATTCCACATGCAGTACAAATCCTCGGAATCTGAGCGGTTTTTTGTCCACCGTAAGTAATAAGACACTTTCAATGGGAAGTTATGTTTAATAGGGTGACATGACACTAACTAAACTATCAAAGAAACCTTACTCTGACTATCAAAAAATGTACTCTTACTTTAAAGCATGAGACGAAGCAACTAACTTTGCTCCATTTGCATGAAGAGTATAGTGTAACTAAAATCAACACAAACGCTTGTGCTTAATCCAAACTTAATACGAAACAGATTCATCATGCAATTTTTCTGCCACTAAGGGAAACACAATGTTTGGAACTACTGCAAATGGGAAAACTGCCACCCACTGGGAGTAACAGAATCAATGCTATGGAATAATTCATGATTCATTGGCTACGGAAAAAAACTGCCTTTGGGGATGCCTTTGCAAAGCTATTAAGTAACACTTTGTTCATATGAACTAAGAAAAGGGGGTTGTAATTCTAGATTTTGTCTTTCCAGAAAACTTATTACAAGGTTTGTATTTGTCATATATGCAGTTATAATACCAATAAAACATAGCATTGTATTTCTAGCCAGAACAGATAAAATTAAAGTATCTACTGCACTTTAATGTTTTCTATCCTTACATGAGTTGGACCATCTCACACTTCTGAATCAGTTAATTTGTTCCCTTTCACCTTTTAAATCAAATTTCATGTAGGGTTTATTCAAGTGTTTCTTCATATTTAAAAACAAAGTTTATTCCAAACCTTCCACTGCCGTAGTGCTTTCAGCATCACCAATCTGACTTTCTCAACTACCTTCACTTCATTCAAATGCCTTCCTCCTTTCTCTGAATCTTCCTCTTAAAGTCTTCCCTTACCCCATAAAAGCCTGTAATATTAGGCATTATTTAGCCTTAATCAGCAAGTGCTATTTTCACATGAAATTTAAAGCCAGCAAGATAGCCTAGTAAAGCTAATTCCTTGGTTTAAAAACATGTCTATTCTAAAGATTCTCAACTGCAGTTTATCACTCACTCCTGAGTTTGTGCCTATAAACTAATGCGATCAGGTATCAGTCTGGCGGCTAACCAAGATTTTTTATTTATTGAGACATTGCTGTCTTTGCCTTTATTCAACCTCCTTTGCCTGTTTAATCATTTATCTTCCACCCGGTGTTACCTATGAGTACCTAGGAGCCTGTCAGCTTTCTAAGCTCTTGTTACAGACCTGGGGAGGCTTTGCAAGGTACCCCCAGGACCTACGGTGACACTTGAATGACATGTAGGTAACTCAAAATGTCTCCGGTGTCACTGCAGATGCTGTGGGATAGCTGATCTACCTTTTGAAAAATACGTCAGTCTGCACTAAGGACTGAGAGAGATGTTGCAGCTGCCCTCCCACATCTCTAATGTCAATGCCTGGGCGACCAAATCCCACATACCTTGATGTCTCATACCCTAGGAGCAAAAATTATTTTTCTTTGTTTGTCTGTCTATGCCTGGTGTGATAGACCTCAATAGGCTCAGATAGCAAAAGCTTCTGACAAGTCTTCACATTTGCTAGGAGCCATAAGACATATAAGCCATAAGACATCTTACCAATACTATTTAACATCTTTGTCGGTGACATGGATAGTGGGATAGAGTGCACCCTCAGCAAGTTTGCTGATGACACCAAGCTCGGTGGCACAGTTGACACGCTGGAGGGAAGGGATGCCATCCAGAGGGACCTGGACAGGCTGGAGAGGTGGGCTCGTGCAAATGGCAT
>JAOXJK010000023.1:94793301-94818208 GCA_025774025.1 Xenus cinereus | reverse complement strand
TTAAATTAATTTTAAAAAATTGATCCATTGAGTAACATTTATAAACTTTTGTTAAAAGATGGTTACATTCCAGACTGTTGCCCCTTTACACAACTGAAATTCAAACTGTCTCTCTAATGATCATTCATAATTCAGGCAGTGACACACACTCTACGGAAGACTCCAGCAAGGCACTGAGAAGCTGTAATCAGAGTTTCAATCTCAAAAAGTCCATAGGCTTTTTAAGAAGATTGCCAGAATGGTGTTAATTGTGACTCTACTCTTTCTTCAACAAGGTAACTGCTAATCAGGGTAAGCTGAAGGATCAGCTTTAAAACAGATAAAAGTCATGCCTACTGGTAAAAAGACATTTTTTTTCTAGTGTATATGAATTCTCTGAATTATGTTTCAATCAAATGGCTCCTTCCACTCTGAAAAATCTGCAATTCTGATTCTGGGAAGACACTAAAAAAATTACATGAATTATAGCAACAGATCAAGATTCACAAAGATATCTATCCACCCAGATGTTTCCATGATCCCTTTAAACACCTGAAAAATACAACTGTTTATGTATTACTGATCCTTCCTTGACAAGGCATACTTGATGATACAGAAGAGATTTACTGGAGGTATGTAAAAAAGTAAAGTCAAGCCATAATTTGGATAAAAGCACAACAGTCAAGATACTTATTAAAAGATTCCAGCAAATCCTTGATAATCCTAATAGAATGAAAGACACAAACCCAATTTGGTAATGGATAAAACTGTCTACTGGGGAAAGTAGCAAAATATACGTAAAAGAAATTCAATGAAGCTGCATCTGCTACAACCGAGTAGTTGGAACTGATGACAAAGAAAAATGGGCGAAATACAAAGAAGCATTCCCACAGACATAATGAGCATCTACCAGACTAGCATAGCAGCTTTAAATTAAATGCAGGAAGGGAAAAAGCATTACCAAGATCTTTGCAGTTATGAGATGAGAGTTTGCAAACACTTTTTTTTTTTTTTTTGGCAATTCAGTTATTAAAAATAAACCACACATATGTTAAATGTGAAACGCAGTGACCCCTGTTGCATTGTCAACAACACAGCTCTTGGAAAACTGTAATTTGAAAGCTGGAAATACTAACAGAAAATGGAAACTGTATGTCTTCTGACACAGGCTTAAACTGCTGTCACTGTTTCTTGTAAATACCCTTCAAAATAATGTGAGTATCAGACTTGTCAAATCTTTGTGGATCCACAGGTGGCCAGACAAAACCCAAACCCACAGCGATGCCCTGCCATGCCAGGCACCAGCCTTGCAGACTGCAAAATTACCAGCCAATCTGTCGAAAAAATTCACACTGACTTCTAACAGCTGACAAACTGACGCTCGTTTGATACTCGCACATAAACACACCGATATTCATGAAGTTACACACCTTCAAAATGTTTTAAAACTTCTCCGCTGCTTAAATTATAGAGAAAAGCTTATGATAAGAGTCGCACAATTTGGGCAACTGGCGCACGTGAGAGGGCAAGCTGAGGATGGCAGAGGATCCCCAAAGGGCACTGACTGCTGCTCTGGCTCCTCGCACCCAACACGCCCGGCTGCCTGACACTAAAGAATCGCAGTTTCGTTCACCCCGGTCACACTACTGTGGAAGAACACAATTTTCGGCCACCCTCCCCCTTTCCTGTAGTAAGGAGCCGCTCGGTAATAAATTAGCAGCAAGTAGGTTTAGCAAGAAATCATGCCTTTTTTCCATATGGTGCACACTGTGAAATTTGTCACAGGATGTAGCAAATGAAAACAGTAAAAATGTGTTCCAAAAAGAACTGTAAAACTGCTAGAAAATCGGTTCATTGCTGGCTATTAAGCAGGATGGGCCAGCATACATTTTTGGCTAAGGAAGTCCCAAAATCTCTGACAGACAGAATCTGGCAGTAAATAACAGGCAAAAAAAAAAAAAAATCATTTTCTACACACTCCTAACCATTGTCAGAGAAAAAGTCCTGTGACAATTCCTTTAGGCTGAGTCTGCTTGGCAGTTCTTATCTTTTTAAAAAATAGCTAAGAAAGGTTGGTCCAGAGACTGGAATCAAATCCTTCCAGAGCATAAAGAAGGAAAACCACACTTTGATTCACATAGCTGAACACTAAGACTGAAGTTAATTACTAAATCTAATTACTAAAGCAAAAATTAATTTGCACAATAAAAGTTAAATGTTGTTTCTTAAATCGTTTAACATTTCTGTAGTACATTTCTTTAGTGGATCTAACGACCTTGATTTTTCTGGTCCTGTAGCAATTTATTCCATATTGGTCCGATACGAGTAAAATGTGTCAAAATCCCAAGTCAATTTTTTTAAAGACTGACCTAAGAACAGGATCCCATAAGCACTCATTCCTTGTGCTTCATTAGCCCACAGTACTATTTGATTTGTGATATGTAATCTTTTCGGAACAATGGCTAAGCACAAATGTACAATATTTTTTAAATCATCTATCTGAAAAAACTCCCAAATGCTGGTCATAACATACGTAATAATCAAGACTTCCAATACAACAACATGTGCTACAAATGAGAAAAATATACTATTTTTATCATGATTTTTTTTTTTTTCAGTTTGGGAAGAAGAGGTCTTATACCATCATAATATTTTAATCTTAGCAGAAACATTAATTAAAACTTACAAATGGATTTAAAGTCATTCCTATTAAAGATTGTTTAGTTTTCTGTTTTATTATGGATGGGAAGCCAGCCTGTATTCAGGCAAGACTATCCATAGCTTCAATTTACTGCACATTTAATACACCAGCTGCACCAAATTTGCCCAAATTTGCTAGTACTGTAATTACTTGAGTGCCTGAGACTTGAGTATCAACTTCTCCATTTCAGGCTTAAAGCTCTTTGTGTACTGTCTTCGTTGCTTCCTGAATAGAGGTGAACCAACTGATCTCAGTTACAAAACCATCTTTACCACCTTCGTTGTAGCAAGAATAGTGAATGCAAGCAATACTAATGTAGTTTCTCTGATGAAAGGATTTTTAGGGCTCACAAATACTGCAGATCTCCCTTACTTAACTTCATGATATCTTTCCTATTTCTACACCACAAAGTATCTATCTTGAACAACTGGCATGACCCTAACTGAGCATACTGCACAAGAATAACGCAATGCTATTGATCATGAAGGACGTATGGAAGAAGCACGACGAGAAACTACTTTGATGGCACAGCTACCACTTGAATACAAAAATAACAAAGAAGTCCTGCTTTAAGTTGTTTGCTTGTTTTGCCCTTCCACGTTTTCTGGAAGGGTTCATTTCAATCAACTGATCTAAAAATCTAAACTGTCTCAGCCAGTTAAAAGAAACGGGCAACTTCAGAAGAAAATGACCCCTTCTATTGGAGACAAGTTATTTCACGATGAGATGAATAATCCTACGCAGATATTATTTTCATGTCAGAGAAGAACCACAACATGGTTGGAGATGGACTAAATACATCTACTTGACTACACAAGGTGAAATGAAAATCGTCCTGGATAATTATCAGCGTCTAGACTGTAGATTAGATGCTCACATACAGCCCTTAGCCCTGGAGGAGTTACATCTAGATTGCTTCATATCACCACCCTGACCAAAGTTCTCAAGGAGGTTGTAACTCAGACCTTCTGAGGACATAGGTACGGCAAATCTTTTCTCTGGCTTGTCCCATATGTTTAAGAAAAAGGATGACTAGCAAGAAAACTGGCTATCCTGTTACTACCCTGCTGAAGTTGGATCAGAAGAAGAAACGGGAAACATCCTTCTGGTAATTCTCTTTCTACTTGTGGTTAAGTAACTCACCATAAACACGTTGAGAAGCACGGAATAGAACAGCAATGTGCAAATTAAATCAACTAGAATAATGAGTATTTATGGCTGCTACACTCCTGAGAGTCCTCCTTCATTCATAGCCTACTGCCTATGTTTGGTTTCCACATATAGCAATCAGCTCAGGGCAGTTTCTCTTTGGTTTCCAGAGTCACTTGGAACTCCAGCAGATACTTACCTAAGCTGTAAATCAAAATGCTAATTCGTATTTTTCATAGTGTATTAGGAAAGGAAGACAGAAATATTTAGGGAATGTGTTAAAGGCATCTAGACATCTCTTCTTTTGATTATTCTCTAGCATGAACATTAACTGAGACAGAATTCATACCAAGAAGTGGGTGTTTTCCCTAGAAACCCGAAACACCATGTCCCTGTGCTGTGCGGAGCAACATTTAAACACATCTAGGAATTCGTCCTTGAGCCATACCACTAAGATTCAAATCACACTTCATATTACTGTTATGCCAAAATGCAAATGATACAAACCACTGACAATCGATAATGTGTGTGCCTAAAAATGAAATATGAAATTGCACGCACAAGCAGAAATTGCATTGTGAAGCATTAGCTCCTATCGCATTGCCCATGACTATGTGGAATTAACAATACACAGTTTAAAAAGCTGTGTCTAAATTTTGCATTTATACATCATAAACAGAGGAAAAAAACCCTACACAAACTCTGCTTTTATTCCCCATATATAGTAATCTTAGAGCTAAAACTTTATGGTCTGACAAATATTTACAGATTCAAAACATTTCCATTTTGCAGCATAAGTTAAAACAATGCCAAAAAAATCCAGACCCATTATTGATTTTCCGTAGCTTGCTTCTGAGACTCGACAAAATGAAAGAACACTGTAAGCACAGTGTTTAGTGACTTGCCACTTAGGACAGGCACATATTAATTACATACACGTGCAGTTTGCAGTCTAACAGAGTTTAAGGTACATGACACTTTCTGTGCGGTTGAACACAGCTGCTCAGCAATAATCTTGAACACAATTGTTGTGAATTACAGATGAAAGCAATGCAAAAATGGCTTTCTTATTTATAATCTGGTCAATTAAATTAGTATGTTCTGTGCATTGCATTTTTGCACAGAATCTACTGTCTAAATGACCATTTATTGGTACTAAAATATTTTTTATTCTATTTTTAATTCTATTAGTAAAGATACTAGAAACTGAGGCATTTTACATCCTACCTCTGTAATATGTGTGACAACAGAAAATTAGCACAGACAAAAACACAAATAGTAAGGCTAGCATTGCTGCAAAATATTTAAGAACAAAGAGAAAAAAATATCTTGCATATTACTTACTTGTAACTCCTCTGCCACAATCCACAAATAGTGTGTTTACTCCACCGGTTGTAAAAAATATTCTCCTTCACAAAAGAACTTTTTTTTTTTCATTTTTTGCCCTTTCTTTCCAACAAACTGCAAAAATGTTACTTCAATGATTTCAAATACTTTGTCACAACGTATTTTGGTTAAAAGGTGATGTATATATGACTAAATGAGGCCAAAATGATGTGATGATACTGCCACCCAACAGGGATTGCTGGCTAGTTTGGCTGTCAAAAGTTCATTCAAATTTGTAAGTATATCACTATGCATATATTTATTTTTCTGATGCTATTTTCAATGTGTTATTTATGTTACTGAACAATTTGACAGTGTCTTGAAGTGTTCCTTGAAAACTGTGGGAGTTATGAAGAAAACTGTAAGGCAAGAATAATGGAGAGATGTTGCTATTTCAAGATCAATCAGCCCATGTGAAACATTACTTACTGGTAGTATAAACACCAACTTTCCTGGCACTAAAATGGCAGACCAATACACAACATATACTTCCAAACATTCTCTTTAAGCATCTCCTACTTCAGAAGAGCCTTTCTTGGATGTATGAAGTTAGCACTGACATCATATGGATTCAAAGGAACGCAAAAGAGTCCTTTTTTAAATATCACATGTAAAAGGAAGTATATGTTAATCACCTAAGTCATACCTATTTTTCACCTGTTTTTACTATATAGATTTCAAGCCCTTTAGAGGTTATTCTCTTCTTAGCGGGGTCAATTAACTCATTATGCCTGGAGAGTATTAGATCAGATCAAATTAAATTAAACACTTAAGTAAACACATAAGCTCCATGATCTTGCTGGGCACAGAGGTGAAACTGATTGGCTTGAAGTTCCCCGGGTCCTCCTTTTTTCCCCGTTTTAAAAATGGGGGTTAGGTTACCCCTTTTCCAGTCAGTGGCAACTTCACCGGACTGCCACGACTTCTCAAATATGACGGATAGTGGCTTAGCAACTTCATCAGCCAGTTCCCTCAGGAGCCACGGCTGCGTCTCATCAGGTCCCATGGACTTGTGCACCTTCAGGTTCTTTAGAAGATCTTGAATCTGATCTTCTCCTACAGTTCGTGGTTCTTCATTTTCCCAGTACCCGCCTTTGCTTTCTGTGTCTCGGGCGCTGTGCCTAGAGCACTTGCTGGTAAAGACTCAGGCAAAAAAATTTGACGAGTGCCTCAGCCTTCTCCATATCCCCAGTGACCAAGTCTCCCATTTCCTTCCAGTGATGGCCCACATTTTTCAACACAACAAAGTTAGCTGACCTTGGTTTTGATAGCAATCTGTATAAGCAAGAGCCTCTCCGCATAGCATCCCTTGGAATAAATTATAAACAATCAGATCTTATCATTCTGGGAGCAGATACTGTTGGAAAAACATGCTGGCAATTTCAGAGAATTCAGTTAGTTGGAAGAGGCTTAACCGAAAAGTAAAATAACTGAACAGAAAATTGGTTCTTTTACCTCAAACCAGGACAAGCAAGCATACATTTATTGTACAACAGCTCAGCAAGTCAGTGGGGAGATTTTAAATTGGTACAACATATTGGTCAGAGATATTTCTATCACTATGTTTACAAATCAGCTGCAACGGAAGAGGAATGCTGGTATGTAATTTCTATCAGCACATGAATTAGTAAGAAAAGCGCCAGCATACCCATAAAATTGTCACTACTGCATACAAACATAAAACAGACTACTCTGAGTAGGTTATAACTATTTATAGCACACACCATTCATGGCCATAATAGGCTTAGAACTACAGCTCCGTTCATATTTCCTTACACCTTTTAAGAAATTGGCTTTGTTAACGTTGCATCTATAGAATAGTCTTAAAGAAATGGCATCAAGGTATGCCACCTTCTTTCCACTTCATTTTCCAAAGTTACCAATTTTGAAATGGTACCAGCTGAAAAAATCCAAAAATAATATTTTCCTAAGTCTCTGTAGACAAAATAAAGATGATATACTATGTAATTACAGAAAGCTAATATAATTAATGTAATTGCATAGTGTGTGAAGACAGAAATTTAAAAATTAGAATTGATGAGAAGCAGACAGAAAGTGAGAATTAGATGGGAAGGAACTGTTAGTTTTACAACTTAGAAAAGCGGGCATTATTTTCCAAGTTGCATTAGGTCAGTGGGTCCAAGTTTATTACAGCATTTATTGTGGCCCCAGTCCAGACTGAACTCAATGGGAATCTTTCCACTGACTTCAATACGCTTTGGATCAGCAACTATGCTGTCATGTCTTCTATTATTTTTGTCAACTAGGAATAATAGAGTAGTTCAGACTAGTCTGCCTTAAGTTGCAGAAGTCTTTAATTACCTGTTTCTTTACAGCACCATATTTATCTCATATAAATATTATATTCTCATATATATCTCATATTTATCTTCTTAATAGCTATTAACTCTGCTGAAAATGTTGTATGGGATGAATTTAGTTAAAATAACTTGCCAGTCAGAATGAAGAAGACAACCTAGGTTGTAAATAAAGTCTGTTAAAAATATATACACCTAAAGTGGGTCTAAAAGCTATAATTAACAGGAAAACCCGCATTCCATCTGAAAAATATGGTTGAGCTTACAGCAAGCACTGTATAATTAATGAGGCATTATTGAAAGTATTGTGCTGTCAAAGCTGTCATCTCCCCCTTCCTCAAGTGGGAACAAGACTAAAAACATCTGTTATAGTAGCTTCAGCAATCAGAAAGTCAGCAGCAAGACTCTACCCTGGCTACAATTAAAAAATTAGAAGAAAAAATAAAGTAACAATCACTAAAAAACTAATTCAACTAACCAGACCTGCTAGTAAGAAATAATGATATGCAGCATATGCTTACCAAACTATTACTGCATCGGTTGTTTATGTAGAAAAGAACACCCCACATGAATTACCATTTCACTTCATACATAAATGTATTTTACAGGTCAAAGACAGAATTTTCAACAAAGAAATCAGGTATTTTTTTGAGAGCCAGAAAGCATCATTTGCAGAGCAAATACTAGTTCTTGCTTCCCTTATGACTGTAACGCTGACACCTTTGAATAGCAGGCCACCAGTGTTCAGAGTTCAGCTGCTCCTACTGAGGCATCTCAGACTAGTGGAAAAGCATGAATATTAGGTTTGAAGCCAAGAAGTTTGATAGACTCGCACCAACCAGCTTGCTGAGTCTCCTCATCACTTTTCTCCGAAAGACTGTCAGGAAATAATTTCTTTTAAATATATTCCTTACAAAGAGAGCACTATTTTATAGCAGTGCCTAATTTAAGGCAACGTAAAACTTGAATGAGTATTTAGTACTCTATGAAACATTTTCACAAGTATTAAATCAATACAACACGTGATCTCCTGAGCACCGGATTTTTATGCTTTAATCTACCAAGAGATTAGAAATGCAACAACAATCAGACTAGGTACGTTAAAAAATAAACTAAGTAACACTTTCAGAATGAAAGACATTTTTCACAAGGCCTATTGCATAGATATACTCCACAGCTTTTAGGTTTGTTTCTAACGGAAGTATTTCGTAACTCTGTATATAAATGCAGACAGAAAACACAAATGTTGAGTAAATGGCATCTTATTAACTAAAACTGGTACAAACCAAGATGACATCTACATAAAGTGCATCAAGCAAAGAATATATTGTGATCACTGAAAAACACATTTGCACGTACTAGGTCTAAGTACTTCACTTCCACTTATCTCAGCCAGTGGTCATCACCTGTTTTAGTCAACCCTTACACACTACGCTGCTGCTCCTTCTAGTTGTGAAATAGGAAAATAGGACTGACAAAGTATTCACACATCATGCTGCATTCTCAAATATGGTTTTCACCAGAAACAACTCCACAAATACAGTTGATAAATATGACAACTAAAAGCACAAAACTTGAGCTATTTTATTAAAGTTGAATAGTAACTTTCCTCCTAAACAAACTAGCAGAACTCTCACGCTCCACCATCTATTGCAAAGGTTTTGACTGTGAATTTTAAATTTCATTCCATGAAGAGTTCCAAACAATTACCAAGTTTTCCATTATTCACAGTACCATCCTATTCTACAGGTAACTGGCTACTTTCCCTCTCATATGGTCTACCTAACTTAACCAAGTTAAATGTACAGAAATCATATTGGAATTACTCTCTGATTCTGTCGCAGACTTGAAGGGGGACTTGAACACCTTAAAATTTGCACATCCCATCTAACTATATTAGATAATCTTATAAAAGCTGTTCCTCTTTACGCATCATTCATTCATTTAATATTTTTCTCTCAAATATGGTGATTGTGGTGCTAGTATTTCTCTCCTCCATGATTTTCATAAGAATGTGCACATAGCTAAAGGCATAAAAAGGTGCAACAAAAGTGAAAGAAAATTTTGTTGCAGTAGGTAAATATAGGGACTTTTTTTTTTTCAGAATTTCCTCCATTATCAAGATACTGGCTCATATATATGTGTCAGTTTATGAAATGGCAGTCAGTGACATATAATATGTGCAAAGCTGTACTGAGGAAGAAAAAAGTTCATTAGAATTGGCTACATCTATATTTTAGTAAGTAAATATCATTATTTCCTTTAGTAGTAGCAGCACCATTGGCTGCCAGGCATTTGTTCTGAGAACAGGATCTCTAAGGAACAGTGTCAGTATAAAGATAACACAGTTGCTAGTAGTGTTTATGTCTGTTTTTTTTTCATAGTTTCCTATGCAAGGAAAGATAAAAGAGGCAACACTGAACACAAGACTATTTAATAAGCCATCCTGCCTCAAGGTGTTGCACTCTAAGGGTTCCAGTAAAGCCAGTTTGTTTGCAGGGAAGAGATCTGGAAAAACGTGTAGTAAGGGAGAGGAAAGAATGACACACAGAAGAAAAAAACACCAAAAAAATATTTTATTCTGCATACTACCATATAACTAAGTCAGGAATTTTCTTTCCTTGATTCCTGTTTCTATTAATTTCAGGATGATGACACATGCAGTAGAATTACATTAACTTTAGGTTTGCTCTGCAAATACACAGGCTACCTGGCTATACCAGTTTCTATGTTGCAGTTTAAAGATTTCCGCTCTTTGAAGAAAAATACAGCAACTTCTGTTGGAGAATTCTATATCCTTAGAGCATCTTGAACATGTTTCAAAAAGAATTCTGCTACCATACCCTAGCATAAAACACACATTTTTCAGAGAATGCATGGATCTAGATCTGGCATTCCTGATGCAGTTATAAGAGACCAAGAGACAAACCAGGAGAACAGGTATAACGGTGGGAGTCGGGTCAGGAGCTGAAAGCCATGTTACGCTGCTCTTGCTGGCACAAATAAGGCCACATCTGAGGTCTTGTGATGTGACCTAAATATTAAGGGCAAACTCTACCATTTTAAGTGTTTGCAGCTGTATTTCTGAAAAATATGATTTCTGGAGCGTAAACATGAGCAGTTGCAAATGTTCAGACAAATTACTTGTGGCAGGACAGCATATGCTAGGCCTAGAAGAGTGCTATCAATGTCCTGCCAGCTTCACCCACAAGCACTCACTTCAGAGTTCCCATCTACATGACTGTAAACACAAGGAGAAGTCTAACACAGCTTCCACCTAAACCAAACTCTACCTATGTTAAAAAGGACAGTCAAGCTGAAATTAAGCTCAAATAAATCTTGATTTATTCTACCCTTTAGACAGTTGGCCCCTCAAAAAAATGTACTTATCAAAACAGCCTGTCATAGGAAAGACAGATGACTAGCCATTAAACTACTGACAGCATGGCCTATTTTTGTCATCAGTTAAATGAGCTTGATTACTAGCTTTACTAAATGCTGTCTGAATTATTCTGTCCACGCTGTCAAACATTATTCTTACACAGAGTGGGTAGGATTGGGGTGGCCTGGCTAACTTAAGTTCCAAATGGTACTATTGAGGGAAAACAACCACATCACTTGGAATTATTTACTAAGCTTTACAGCCTACTTTTTCCTGTTCATAAATTTCGGGATTAATAACAGTAATAATACACCAGAAAGCATGTTGTCCAGAAAATAACCACACCTCTCGGAGGACAGAGGCAGTGGGAGTTCAGTTCAAACGTGCTCACCATCCTAGACAGCTGCCTCTTAGATTTGTCTCAAGAGGCCTTCATTTCACAGCCACGCTCTTTTTATTTGCTAAAGCAAGAGGGATCACAAGCTGGCTATTTTTAAAAGGACCAACTCGACAAATTAGGCCATGTCTAACACTAATGTGGCTGAATGGAAGAAATAGAGGCTGCTGGCGTGTATGTTTGTGGGGGTGGAGTATCCACGCGACCTGCTGAGCTGTCCCAGGGACACAGTTGCATCTGGCATATGGCGTCATACAGTTCCAACAGCATCATCCGAGGCCTCTCTTGAGCTTAGGCAGCCTATTTAGCTATCACAGGGAGGGCACCGCAGGGTTGAGTCGCCCTCTCTCTCATACCAGTGCCCTAACTATTCAGGTATCCCACCAGAGGAGACCACACTGAATTGCACCGAAGAGCAGCAGAGACAAGGCGCTTGGATGTTATAATTCAAATACACCTTGGAGGAACAACAGAAACAACAGAAGCAGTAAGTTGCAAAAGACATCCCTCACAGCCCCCAGAGTCCAGCTCTTTCCATCTGCCCAAACCACGACACCATCGGATGAAAGACAAATGCCCTCTACTTCAAGTAGGGAAGCCCACGTATCCCATGGCTGAGGATAGCTTCCATTTTGCACAGCCCAAGCCCGCTTTTACCACAAAGCTGTTGCACAGGAATGCCCTTTCCTCCTCCTCCAGGCTCTAAATAGATGGGAGTACCATGTTGGCACGTGCAGTCTTGGTGCTACACCAGCAATGGAGGCAGATGAGCAGGTATGACTAGGTGTCTTACATTTCCTAGTGGTTACCTTGGTTACTTTTCCTGCTCAGCCTGTAGACTTTCTACACGTCAGAAGAACCCCCACTGATTATAACTGAGGCACACATTGCAATCTGGCTTGCCCTGTTAGGATTGTGTAAATCTTTTGTAATTGTTTATATATTGGAAGCCTTCCTCTATATGGTTTTACGGTGATTTTAAAAGACTTCTAAGTGATTTTAATGTCTTGAATCTGCCACTTCATTTCTCTTCAAAGCAAAAGTATGGACCTTAAGCGATGAGTTTACATTGCTGTTTAAAATGTTATATTGTGAAGCATTTCTATTAATCTTAAACCAAAATATATTTCTTTAGTAGATACAGGTCAGATCAGAAAGAGAGCTGTTAAAGTACTAAATACTCAGTTTTCCCTAGGTCAGAAATTCCTTCTCCTTCCTATTTTTTAGATTAATCTTTTAAAAATCACGATGACTGACATTTTTTCTAAAAATGAAGAGACAAAATAAGGCTAGGGACAATAACAGAAGTCTTGTTATTATCTCAACACATTTGTTGGGGTGTACTAACAAACAATAAACCAAGACCTCTTGTATTTTATGATTTTTAATTAACAGTCAGTTTCACTCTTTTTTACATCTGAAGATATCATAGATTGTGAAAGGTTAACAGATCTCACAGTTATTTGTGGCAGAAAAAGAGGAAAAAATAAAGCCAAGTGACGAATTATGTGTGTTCTTCACTTAAGCCAGCCAAGTGGGAAGAAAGTCTCTTGGGAATGATTGCCCAGTGTTTTGCAGTCTACTCACAGTGTTTTATGAGGTTTTGGTGAATATATAAAAAATTTAAAGGAAAGATCTTGAGAATTTTTCAGATGGGAGGCTTATTTCCAACTCCCAGTTATCAAAACTTTCTACCAGACTTCAGTACCATGTAACACATGCTGCCTGTCATTACATCCAATACCACAAAAATTTCTGAATTTATGAAACTCTATCTCCTTATCTTACAATTCAAAATGTAATTCAGAATGTAATTCATCCGGAAGGCAGTGTTCCACAAACTGAGCTCCATTTACTGCTCTTGGCCTACAGAAGTATTACTGATGGTTTGAAGACAGCTGGCGTTCTCTCGCTACTCAGAGCTTTCAGCTATTTCTGCAGATATCTTGGCTCCTCTGCTTCAAGCAAACTCTGGTGGCCTTAAAGAGCCAAACAAAGAAACAAGGAGGACAAAGCCTAGCTGTAACGTATAAAGAGGAGGAAAAAGGAGCTGCTCTGAGGAGCTGCCGAAACACCATCAGAGGAACAATGTCATTGGAAACAAGCAAAACGAAAATGCAACAGCATGTTCCCCAGCTAAGCAAGAAGAACAGAGATAATATGAGCGTGTAACAAGATGCAAGGAAGTAAAAGACCAATAAAGCTGGACAAAGGAGAAAGTGAGGTAAACAGTGAAAAAAAGAAACTTTAGAACTTCAGTTAACAAGTATATGAGAGAAGATACACCATGTTCCAGAAATGAGAGTTAAAAACACCCAGAACCTTTCCTCATGCAAGTAACTATCAATATATAATCATGCCATCCTATCGATAGGGAAGAAGTCAATAACGTGACAATTTTATAACATATACAAACCAGTATGTAACAGCAATATAGTTAAGAATCTTTTCTTTTAAGGCATCTTTGCCTTCAAAGGCTTAATTCTTTTACTAAATCCAAATTTAAAGACGAACACCAGAAAATAAAAAAGCACGTTTACAAGAACAGACTTATCAACCAACTCAAATCAACACAGATGAAATGTGAACTGTAACATCCATTAACTGAAAAAAAAACCCCAAGAAACAAACAAATCAGTACATAAGGATAATGTCAGCAATTTAATCACTTACAGGCTCTCCCCGATGTCCTTCAAGGCCTGGAGATCCAGGCTGTCCAACTTCTCCCTTTCAAATAAAAAGGAGTGTTAAACACTATATTAAAAAAAAAGACCTTCGTTTGCATATAATAAAATAATATAATACAAAAATATAATATATAATATATATACTGCATAATATAAAAATTATTCTTTGAAACAGCAAATTACTATTTTTAATATAAGTAAAATGTAAAACCAATACACATGATCAAGCCTTCATCAAACAAATCAGTCTTAAAACCAGTTTCAAACACAGCAAGAAGTGTTATCAATCCGATATTCCCTTATTCTCCCTCCAATAGGCAGCTGTCAAACAGTTTGCAAAAAGACATGAGAGACAGACAATTGTCTTTTGAATCAGAACAGCAACTACTGGTTGAAGAAGTGCATAAAACAGTAATAAATTGCTATTGTCTAATTGTTAGTACAACTAACCGTCCGAGAACTATTTCAAAGCACTCCAGAATACAGCAGTACCAGATATGATAAAATCTTTATGTCCTTACTCAAAATACGTATGATACCAAAAACATTCTGAAAATTTGAAGAATAATTCCAGAAATAAAAGCATATGAAACAAATGCAAAGATTAATATATATATACACATATAATAAACTGGTAATAATTAACCTAAAACTACAAAAACTGGACTTGAAGTAACAATGCCCAGCATCTGGGTTTCAAGCCATGCTTTTTTTCCACATTCTTTCCCAGCATGAATATTGTTAGAAAACAGGAAAGCTCCAGCAGAAATTTCCTTCAAAGACAGCCTGTTTGTTGCTGCTCTGAATTTGATTACAGACGTGGAATGAAGCAACGTTTTATAGCAAGCAGATGTTGAAGTCAAGCTGACAAAATGTTTGAATGAAGAATATATCTTCTGTTAACTATTGTATTATAAAAGGAATAAAAACCAATGAGTATTAATTATTGTCATACAAAAATATGACAATTAAGAAAATAGTCAAGAAAATGTCTTTCAGTTCAAATGTACACAGGTTCACACAACTAGTATTCTATATTATCTGTATATTGTTTAAAAGCATAAAAGCAGATCAAAATACTCTCCAAATTCATGGTTCATCAACATAATACTTCACTCTAAAGGGCCACCAGTGACAGTTAACGTTTCACGTTAAACAACTGCAACTATTACCTGTTCTTGCTCTAAAATACCAGAGAGGAAAAAAAATCTAATATCTAATTATTATTTTCTACTTTCTGTAGTACCAGAGAAGGAATTTCTCCACCAACTTGGCAGAGATACATCTGTGTGTATATATTTATGTGTATGTATACATATACATAATGAAAATAAAGCAGGATTAATTTGAAATAAATTCATGTAGGTAACTAAGCTCCCATCGCAGCCAACAGAAGTCTAGTCAAGACAATTGATAGAAGCTTGATTCAGCTAATCAGATAGCAGGAGCTCAATTTCATTACCCACACATAGTCATTTGGTGATATTTGAGATACTAAAGGGTGTCTTGTCTGGGTTCCTACTCCCGTTCCAGAAAGGCACTTTCCATAGGACTTATATTTTTCAGCTCCCTTAGGATGCCTTGGACACCAACGCGTGCACCAGGCGCTTTTACGTAGCCAACAAAACTGGCATCTGCAGAGCTGAATTGCTCTCCAGACTCCACTGGTATTACTAGTTAGACCTCCTTTAACTTTAATGGCAACACAGGTAGCTACTATGTCCACAGACACAAACTTAGCTGAATGTTTTAAGAATGCCTGTTAAAATGTCTTTGCCTGACATATTTGCAAGTGTCAGAGATACATGCTCATGAAGATACATATGAATAACGACAATTTGTAAGCAGGTATTAATGGGATTTGAAAATCAAAATGAAATGAATGTAGGAGTATTTAAAACAAAACCAAGTAACAATCCAATACTGAAGGTGCTTTCCCCCAATTTGCACCCAGCCCCTTCAAAAGCAATAATAATAATTAGATTACTTCCCTCTTAACTTTACACAACAGGTATGTTCTGCAGCGTATGCTTGCATATAAATTTCATTAACAATTTCACAGAGTTAGAGAAACAGAAGTAGGATAAGGGAGACGAAGTATAAACAATCTCTGATAATCACTAATGCACTCCTGATAAAAGCTTTGTCCCTACTCACAAACCAACTGCAATCAATGAAGTCTGCCCACCGACTGCAGTGAACTTTGGCGTTTCCCAGTAACACACGTTACTTTAACTTCCAGTAACTCTCCACAGAATAAACTGAGTATATTTTGACTAATAGCAGGGCTACTGAAGACTTTGGCAAGATACGAATATACATTTGTACATACCTTGAAACCAGGACTTCCTGGCAATCCATCTTTCCCACTTCTGCCAGGGTCTCCCTGTGGCAACAGGTAACAGCCATCAGTAGGTGAATTTACAAGCACAAGTTAAAGGCAAATTGTCTTTGCAAAACTTACAGATCGCCCAGGCATTCCTGGAAACCCTGTGTCACCTTTCTCTCCTTTTGAACCCTAAGAAACATAGCAAACAAAAAGTAAGTAGTGCTCAATGTCTCAATGTTTATGCTGCAACTTCAGTGTATTTAACCTATAATTTATGTATGTTATTTGTAATTTTGAAAATTTACGGAAGACTTGTTTCTTTCTTAACACACTTCTGTCTAAACCCACCTTCAAACTGCTTAAAATTCCCATTTGGTTATAAGGTTCATGTACATTGCTAGGTATTAAAAAGCACAGACTTCTTCGCAACATAATTGTTACATACACCCTATATTAAAGGCATAGACATATTTGAAAAAAAAATATTTAATTAAATTCCCTGTGAATACACCTATTATAAAAATATAAATGATACTGTATGGGGTGCTAGTGTCCAGGGTCTGGTGGGGGGCTGTAGGGTGGCCTCTGTGAGGAGAGACCAGTGCTGCCCTGTGCCAGACACAGCTGGTTCCAGCCCGTTCCACAGCTGAACCCCTCAGCCATGGTGGGGGCACCTCAGGGGAAAAATATTTAAGAAAGGGCAAAAACATAGAATCATCCTAACCACAAACCTAACTACCAACCGTCACAGAATTAGATAATAGAAGCATCATCGTCAACTAGAATCATAGAACCATTTAGGTTGGAAAAGACCCTTAAGATTATCAAGTCCAACTGTAAACCTAACACTGCCAAAACCACCACTAAACCCTGTACCTCATCGCCACATCTACCCACCTTTTAAATACCTCCAGGGATGGTGATTCCACCACCTCCCTGGGCAGCCTGTTCTAACACTTGATAACCCTTTCAGTGTAAAAATTTTTCCTAATCTCCAATCTGAACCTCCCCTGGTGCAACTTGAGGCCGCTTCCTCTTGTCCTATCGCCTGTGACTTGAGAGAAGAGACCAACCCTCACCCCTCTACACCCTCCTTTCAGGGAGTTGTAGAGAGCGATAAGGTCTCCCCTCAGCCTCCTTTTCTCCAGGCTGAACACCCCCAGCTCCCCCAGCCTCTCCTCATAAGACTTGTTCTCCAGACCCCTCACCAGCTCCGTTGCCCTTCTGTTGTACGTGTGGTTTCACACCTTCCGCTGTGAAGCTGTCCCACGAACCTCCAGTAACCACCACACGACCCTCTCATCCACATCCACCCGTACTAGGTACCACCACAGGTACCAGGTACCACCACCCATACCAGAGCTGAGGTGCAGAGGCCCTTTTTCTGTTCATGGAAAACTATTGGTGCTTGTTACCCAAATGCCTCCCCCTCCCTCGCTCCTTTGGACAACACACGCTGCAAGGCGTTCTGATGGAGTAATAAATCTAATCCTGTGAAGGCAATGCCCGGATGGACACCTGGAACAAATTCCTGGCCATCCTCCTGCACTTCTTTTTCCAGGCGGAGGGAAGAGGCGGGACGACTCTTGTGACCCCTAGCCTCGGTGACTGCTGTGTCCAAGACACAAGCTGGTGGGACACATTGTCCCCTTGGGAAATTGGATGACCGGTCAGTGAGCACATGACTTTCATATGTGGAGAGGAGTTACCAAAGCCAGCAGCTGGTGTCCTTCACTGCCTTTATACAAACTTTGTGAAACCAAGCCTGTCATGGGAAAAGCAGTCGTTAAGACCGCTGAGGCCATTCACTAATTGTTCTTTATTCACAGGTTGTACGTAGATGTTCCCTGTATCTCATGTCTCCCCCTACATACCCATTAAGGTCTTGGAGGAACCTCAGAGCTGTGCCACATGGGCCCTGTCCTCCTGTGAAGGGATGTAGATGAGGAAAAGTATTAATTAAATAACACGCAAGTGGCAGCTTTCGTCAGACTGGAGGTCTGGATGACAGGGGCCTGAGGCTGGCAGGTAGGAAGGGGAAGGCAGCTTCACTCTGTGCTCTCCCAAGCGTAGACAGACACCTACGGTAGAAGGCGGTGTGCGTTACGGATGCCAGAGCTCCCAAACAGGGGGTCCTTGCTCCCATGCTCAGGGTCCTCACTGCCTCTGCCACTGCTCTTCTCAGGATCTGGGGCCAGCTTCTCTTCTTGATGCTAAATGTGCTTTTCCAAGACATCGTGGGCTATTTGTACTGGGGGCACAGCAGTATTTATGACCAGTTCATCTGTTTTTGTAGCGAGGGTGAACATCACTAAGAGACCTCAGCTTCTCTCTTCCCACAGATCTTTCCAGCTTACCTTGTACCCGTGCCTGTGCACAAGCTTGTGTCGGCATAGTTCGTTCAGACAGGGGACAGATCTGGGTTCAAACATAACCCTGATATGCTCTAATGTGTAACCTCTTTTGAGGATTGCTGAACAGCAGCAGACTTTTGGGAATGAATGAGGCAGTAAGTGTCTCTTGCAGGCTCGTACACAAAATTCAGGCAAACACCACACTCGACAGAAAGAGCTATCACCTTCCAGTTAAGTGCCAATAAGAAAGAAATGTAAAAAAAAAAACCAAACAAACCACCAAGAATCAGCCCTGCTGTTGTCTGCCTATCCGAACGCAGCAAAGGATCAAAGGATGCTTTTCATTCTAAATCATATCCCAGAAAGGCACTGTTTGGGAACGTCTGAAAGGAACACCTTTGATAGCAATCCCTTGCTTCCCGCTCTCGCTCTGACCACACATTCGGAAAACTGAGCAGCTCAGCAATGAAGCAATCATTGAGCATATCTCATTTCATGATAATGCAGTTTGATTGCTGTCAGTGAATTCATTCATGTAGGAATATATATATCTGAAGACATGCACGTATGTGTATTTTTTTCCTATTTAAAAGAAAAGCCTCTAGAAGAGAGATGTTTCAAGGGATTCTGCGTGTACACTGTCATAGAGCAGACAATACCTATTTTAGCTAAAAAAGTTCAAGAAGCAAAAAAGTTGTTAACTTTTAACTATATTATGGACAGAGAACGTAACAGCAAATGCCAGCTCCAAGAGGGCTTAAATCTAATAGAATCAGCATTTTTCAATACATAGCACCTGTGGGCCGTTGTTCATAGTGAGACAACATTTCTATTAGCAGCACGAACAATTTCCTACTATTCAAGGCCAATGTCTTGTGACCCTGTTGTGGTTTAACCCCAACGAGCAACTAGAAGCACGCAGCCGCTCGCTCACTTCCCCCAGCTCCCCCAGTAAGGCAGGGTAAAGAGGGAGAAAAGGAGGGGGAAAAAACACCTGGTGGGTTGAGATAAACACGGGAAAATAATAATAATAATAAAAATAATAATAGAAGACTATACAAATTAAAGTGACACAAGTTGCTCTCACCATCTGATGATTGGTTGCCCAGTCCATCCCAAGCAGCAGCTGTGGATTCCTGCTCCCCGGCCGAGCCCCCATTTCTATACCGAGGATGACATCCGTGGTATGGAATATTCCTTGGACCAGCTTGGGCTGTGCATGCTCCCTCTCAGCTTCTGTGCAAAGCTGAAAAAGTCCTTGTCTAATGTAAACATTACTTAGCAACAACTAAAACGATATGTTATCGACGTTATTTTTATGCTAAATCCAAAACACCGCAGCTACTAGAAAGAAAATTAACTCTATCCCAGACTCCTTAAACACGAATCATTTGCAAATGTTGATGATGCTCTGTTTAACAAATCTGCTCCCTGGGAATCGATCTAGAAATATTATAACACTATACACATAAACTTTGCCTTTAACAGAATCTACAAAGAAGTCTGAAAAATTAGAGTAATGAGGCAGCAGTCTCAATCACAATTAGCTATTATATGACTTAAATACACCAGTGATCACCTAGGCTTCACGAATGATTTTTTTGTTTAACATATGCAAAAAGGTAAGTCTTGTTAGCCCTTAGGTTGGTCATATTAGAAGAAATTATGCTCAACAGTGGATGTGAACACAGCTTCTAATAGATCACTGTTTTGCCATCGTGATGTTTATTCACCCATTAAAATGCTCTTACCATTAAATTATGAAAATGGTGAATTTTTGGCTGATTATTGATCAATATTATTTAATATTATTTCCTAGATGCTGACTATGAAAAGGAAAAAAAAATATTACGTAAAGCATAAAAAAAAGGTATTATGCCCAGTGGGGCCATGCAAAAGAGAAATTAAATGAAAATACAGACTGAAATCTAAGCATGAATTGTGTCCAAATTAGTCATTTTGAGGTTTCTGCTACATTCCCGTCTTGCTTCAGGCAATCAGAAGTTGTGTCATCCTCCTCCCACACTGTGAAAGCTCTCGATGTGTTTCTTTGTCTCAGGATTCTGTGGTTTCAAATGAAGTTTCTGGTTATTCCGCAAACAAGTTACATTAGCCAAGTCTGTGTGGACAGAAAACTGTTTCCTTGTGGAAGCTCTCACGAGTTACACAGAGCTAAATCCGTATCACCTAAATGTACTGAATATTCAAGCTTTACTGACTGGGTTAAGAAAAGTACCTTTCAAATCCTATTCTTCTATGTTTAACTTTCTCCTCCTGAAACAGAATCTGCAGTTCTTATTCTTCCTCACTCAAGAAAAATTTTAATTTTGCCATTTTTTCCTTAGTGAATTTTTGAACGACAGAATAAACAGGAACATAGGTTTGCTGTCTTAACCGAAGAGAAGTGTTTGGAAAAGATAAAATTTAGATTAATAAACAGTTCTTTATGACACAGGTCAGCTTCGGTAATGGCTTGCACGCTACTACTCAAAAGAATTACACGGTGTGCATATTGGTGTGTGCATTGGTGTTTGCAGGTCACGGTGTCCTGAGGATGTGAATCATGGAGGTAGCATGACTCATCATTGTGGAAATCATAAGAAGGTCAATTCTCCCAAGACCCGTTTCACCAGCCACAAATTCCCTTTCTCCTTCCCCCGCAGCAGCAACGCAGGGCCCTCTCCCATGCCCTTCGGTGTGGGACAAGTGGTGGGGCAGGAAAGATTGGTCATGAAACAGCATCTTTTTAATTCATCGACCGTCCTGCGCTATGGTTAAAAAAAGAAATAATTTGTTTATATTATTTTCAATGTAATACAGTGTTCAGATCTTGTAATTTGAGAGATTTACGCGAACTGCTGTATTTGTTACAGTGGTCACCTGTAAAATAGTGATATTTCAATGTGTTGCAGAACACCAGCCTGATATTACTTATACATTCAAGCTTAAGAACATTATCTGCTAGCTTCAAGCATAAATTATAGTTTTCAGGTTTGCCTGGCTTGAAGTTTCGGTGAAATTCTGTGCCAATGATTACCGTTGGCCATCCCTACAAGTTGGCAATAGATAGTAGGAAGCCACCCAGGGACCAGCAAGCTCAGAGGTAAGTGTCGATGCTGGACCAGCACAACTTACACCTGTGTATGACAGGTAATTATCATGGGAGCAATCCCACTCCTGGTAAAGAGCAATACTTCTTTTAACCTCAGCAGATGCCTAATAAATATTTACACTTCTGATAAAGATATGTTTGCCTGTGAATGGAAATATTAAATAAGAGTTTAGGACACCAGGGTCACACCTTGCGTCCTAATGAGGTCCAGTGCATTTTAGTCAGATACAACTCTAAACTGTGTATGAAATCCCAGTAAATACAGGAGCTGTAGTAAGAACCACTTAAGAATTTATCCTATAGAAAACTAGCAATGCACGACATGTACTTAATTCTACTGTCAGGAACCACAACATATTCTTAAACCATCTTTGAAAGATCACGTTATTTTTTAAGGGACAGAAGTTCGACAACCTTATTGCGTACCAGAGATTTTGCATTTTACAACACTTTTCCAATAAATATACTTTGGTTTACCATACTGGCATAGCCAAGATTCTGAAATGAATTCTGCATTATCATGATGAGAGCAGGGACTGGGGCTGGGAAAAGAGAAACTAGAGCTAATGCATGAGAGATAAACAACTGGAAAATAGTAGTTGGAGCCCAGGATTTGCAAAACAGAAGTTTCCACGATCCCTGTCATTTAAGCCATGGCTTAAAAAAGCTTGATGTTTGGAAAGTTGTATTTCCATTGTTAAAGTGATAGCTCCTGATAGTTTAACGATGATAATCTAGGCACTCTGGGCGACAGTTATGAACACCTAAGTTGGGTGTCCACTTTAGCAGCTCTGTCCCTTCACATAAACGCTGAAAAGAGTGAGACTTCTCCAAGATACGTGTAAGAACATTTAGACTAGGTCCTTATCCTTCATTAATAATACAAATCTGGAATGAAGTTACATAATGTGAACAGCCCTTGTGGATGAAATTGGTCTTTCAAAAACGGAGTAGTACGTTTGATTTTCCGTAACTGTAGTCATTAACACAGGAGTCAAGAGTGTTTAAAATGCACTGAAACTTTTCAACCTTGGATTTGCAAGATTTTACAGAAATTTTACAGATTTCTATTTACACCAAAAAAAAAGTAAATAAGAGCTAGGCTTTCCTCTTTTCCCTGTGTAGTGTTGTATTAATTCAGTAGGCTCATCTACACCTTTAGGCCTTCACAGAGTACCACACTCAGCACGACCCAGGAGACAGAATCTGGTCTCACATATATCTTTTTCATACAGTAGGGTCATACAGAAAGTTCTCCCAGATAAAATCACTCTGATTTACCATGGGGGGGGAGGGGGAAGTGTAAGAAAAAACACACTTCAGATTGGAGGTTACAAACTTTTCTGAGATTAAAGATAAAATGCTTGCAGTATGGAGTTACAGTTCCGAGCTTCTTGGCTATAGCAGAATATCAGCTTATTTTGGATGCTAACTTTCTTCATTTCTTATTCTTCGGCCAACTATAGGCTAACAGTATGAAAAACCCCTCTTATCCCTGTCCCAGCAGTGACCTCGAATCCAAACCAGATGAGTCCCGATGGTTCAAAATAAAAAAAAAAAAGAATTAAAAATTTGTAAAATATATCAACTTCCGCACAGACTCATCCCTGAATAAACTAGCTAAAAGATACTGAGTGGGAAGAACAATATGCGACGCTTCTGGAGCAGCCGACGTTTCTGTCACAGCAGGGTCCCGATACAACCGCAAAGCACAACCGCGTTAAAACTAACGAGAGGGGACCGCAAAGCGCTGAAGATTAGGAGAAAAAGCACTAACAGACCGCTTCTGTGCGAGACCCGAAATGACCCCGGGAACACCGCCAAGAATCATTTTCTTACTGGTAGCACCGGCAGCATGTTCTCTTACTGCAGAGAAAGACACAGGGGGTGGTAGGTGGGAGAGACCACCGGTGGACCAGGAGAGAGATGCCTCCATCCATAGGAAGAAGCCCATGGCTGACTCCCCAAACTTATGGAAGCGATGCCTTTATCTGTATTTCCAGCCAAGCACACACCATGTCACCCGTGTCCAGACCAGCAGCTCCCTATTAAAAAAGCAGCAGAGCCCCAGACCAGTATGGCACAAGCCTGGCAGTCCCAACTTTTTTTTTTTTTAATGTGAGTTCAGCTACAAAAAAAGAAAAAAAGGTTGAGAAATAGCGTTCTAAACTTAAAAATGTGTGCAACTTTGAAATCCCATTACCTAGCACATTTCTAAGCTCGAGTTAGACTGGTTTGGCACCTTTCAGGAACGTACTGGTTGAGCCCTGGGTTCTGCAGGGTAAGCGGTTAGGGGATAGGCGATTAGGGCACAGGGAACCTGAATTCTGTTCGCACAAACCTAGCACAGAGTTCAAATTAAATTAAAAAAAAAAAAAAAACTCGAAAAAAATCCAAAACAACCAGAACACCACCAAATAAGAAGCTTCATTTTTTCCATATCTCAGTTTCCCCATCTGTGACGGGGTAACTACCACTTTAAGGAGTGAGAGCAGTACTTTTAGGTACTTACACAAAGAAACGCATATGAAATATGAAATTACTAACATAGAGAGAGGCAGGCTTGCCCCCCATACCTCCTCCCACCTTTTATTCTACAAATATAGATGGGATAAATGGATCATTACATTTAACTCCAAGCCGCACTACCTTCGCCAAAACCTTATTTAAATAGAACATTTCTGAGAACCGGGAAGGGGGGGGGCAGAATGGAGGGATGCAGATGTGGTCTTAACCTAAGAGAGGTTAAGCTTTTTAAAAGACTTTTTTTTTTTTTCTTTCTTTCTTTTTTCATTCCGTCTCCTGGTAGCGTGCCATTTTAAAAAGGTGTCTGGCAAGGAAAATAAAAAGTTTCCAGGGTTTTCCTTCCCAAAGCCGCCCCTCAGCCAAGAGCCGGGCGGGGAGGACGGGGCCGGGGAGAAGCCGCTGGCGCCTTTTCTCCAGCTTTTTCTCCAACATTCCCCCTGGATCCAGACATTTTGGGGGTGGGCGAGGAAGAGCGAACCCACCCACCCCCCCGGGAGCTTCACCTGCCCGGGCATCCCCCGACCGGGCAGCGGGTCCCCGCCGGCTCCCGGGGGTACCCCCCCCCCCGCATCCTCCCGCACCACGGG
>JAOXJK010000023.1:94783199-94793201 GCA_025774025.1 Xenus cinereus | reverse complement strand
GAAAGGGAAAAAAAAAAAAAAAAAAAAAAAGAAGGGAACAAAAGTAGGATTTAGCATAAATAGAAGGCTGCAGGCAGCAGACTTCAGTACTCCAGTGTGTGGGGTGGGAAACTTCCAGATCCACCAGCTGTCCTGTAACTCAGGCATCGTGTAAACCACACCATGAGCTATTTTCTTCTCTTGTGACTTAATGTAATCCACACTGACCATCTGAAGCTCAGGACTGAATTTGGACCTCCTGTAGGCAAAAGTTGTTTCCAATATATTTGCACTGTTTGACACCCAAGACTTTTTTTTCTCGGATGTGACCATTAACTTAACAACAGCTCGATAACATGCAGGTCCCGATATGTGATTTTAACCTTGTAAGTTATATAAGAATCATTCTAGGAAGCACCTCCACGCAGAAGTACTTCATTTTAGTAGTGGCTACACTGTTGATGCTTTGGATATAAGGGGAGCAGAAAGAAAGATCAGTCTTGCCTCAAAAATGCTGCCCTGCCATTCACAACAGTTATGGCTGGTGAATAAGTCATAGAATAAGGTGTTTTCTGGATAATATTTGGATGCTGCATGTATGTAATGGCCTTGCATACAGGGTGACAAGGAGGACATTCTCTCGTTACTCTCATTCTGAGCAAGGGCTCATAATAGAGTTAGAAAGACAATAAATCAGCATGCAAGTACCTCTGCAAAGTTAAGGACTGCTCTTTGAAACTGGGACTGCTGTTTTGCAGAACTTTGATTCAAGCTAGATGAAGGATTGAACTCCGAGGGAAAGGAATTACTAGGAGAAAGTGCAGCTAAAGCAAAAGCTAGTCACGAGGAGAGTGTAGAACCGGGCTGGTGGTTTAGAGCTTCTTAGACAGAACTCAAAAATGGTGGAACAACACAGGAATCAAAAAAATCTAGGAACAGACCCAACAGAAATGTCCATAGAAAGCAGTGAAAGGAAGTGAATAGAGCAATTATTTTGTACCTTGTGTTGTCCAAGTATAATGAAGATCTGGGCCCATATGATGAGGAGCAGCAGTGACGCATAATTCATGAAATATTGCTGGGATGCAGCAACCCCACTCCCATTGGATTTCCTAGCATATCACATAGTAGTTAAAAAGAAATTAAATTTCATGCCAGAGGATGGCTTGGAGAAACAATCCCCATGATCTTTCACACTCGTAATTGTATCAAATGTCTGACAGACATGAAGGGGCATAAAGATTTCTGTTTACAGAAGTCTTCGTTCCCAGAAAGGACAAGATTATCCGCCTTAATATACAAGAGACACTTTGGAAAAAAGGTAAAGAGCAGAATATATTCACTTTTAATTTGTCCAATACATGGACATCCTTCAAGTTGAATTATTGTTCAGAGATGGAGAGGGGATAGAAACAGCTGTTGTGATAACCTATGGATTGCTTCAGTGGTGCAGAATTCCTTTTAGACTCTTGAATGCACCAGGGACATTTCAGATGTTTGTGAAGAGTATAACCCAAGTTCTGAGGATCAAAAAACACATCCTTAAATGACTTCATCTGTTCCCATAAAACATGGATGGAACATCTGGTAGAAGTGGAAAGTACTCCAAAACCTTTTAAGAGCCAGGGTTTAAATTTGTAAGAAATAATGCTCATTTACAAAGGATCACACAATTTTCCTAGGACAAAAAGTCAGAGATGGTGGGCTGGAGTCTTGTATCCAAAAACATGGAGAGTAAAATAATGGAAAGTTCCTACATGTGTGAGGAGGGCACAGCGACTTCTACAGCAGCTTTGCACAAAACTTATACAGAGCAGAAAATACAAGCTACTCTTCTGGACTTAGAAATAGTCAAAAGATTAATCCTGAAGGAGGGAGGAACTTCTAAATTATGCTGTGCCAGAATCATCCCAGTTATTTGCCATGGGCCTGTGATAAGTTGAAGTTTTCTGTTAAGTTTGTACTTGGAAAAAAATTTTAAAAAGGTCAAGTTGAACAGGCACAAGGTAAAAATTGTCAAAGGCCAAAAGTTAGAGAACCACAAAAGTTCTTTGATTAGAGAACCGCTAAAGTTATTTGGTAACTATAGGCATCCTCCATTTTTGTCATAAATTTACTTACTGGGTACAGAACTCACAGGTACGTAGACCAGCCTCTGGAGTGACTCCAAGGTTGTTTGTGAGTTCTCAAGCTGCCTAAACATGCATTCAAATAACACCACAGTGCTGGAAAGTGAAGAGTGGTTACTCAGATTCAGCTACAGACCTAGTGAGAGTAACCTCATCCCTAACTTGGGATCACTTCTAAGAATGACAGTTACTTTGTAAAGTGGCTTTTGAACACCACTGGAGAAGGCTTTCGGCTGACCAAGTTGGACATGCTACCCGGGCTGCTGTACTCTTGTCTCCTCTAAAAGAAATCCACAAAGCGAATGGAAACAGGCAAAGAATTTCAAGCTAGATCACGTCAGTCTCAGTCCAACTACAGGCTATAATCAAATGCTGAACCTGACCGGGCAGATGACTATGGCTGCACGTGCCAGGTGGCAGACTATGTAAATTCCTAAGGTTTTCAGAAAAAAAAATCAGTTTGAAAAATAAATTTCTGCTAATTATTAAAATAATTATTGAAAGTCAATTAAAAAGTCATCCATTACTGTTAATTCCTAAAGCAAATGATAGCTTAAGGCCAGCTGAGGGCATGGAAGTCAATGAATCCTAAACAGGGGAAAAAAAAAAAAAAAGTCTGTCAGGTGCCTCAAGAAACCACAGTCCCTGTCCTAAATCATTTACAGAAGAGGTTTGCCTAATTTACTCGTAAAGGTGTCCAGCAATAAAGAATTCCCACTTTACCCAGGCAGTCTCTTATCAGCTTCATTTACCAGTATTGTTAAAAGCTTTTCTTCTTATCTAACATTTTTGTGTTGCGTGTTACACTTACTATTATTATCTGACTCATTTTTGACTTCAAGAGTAGGTCATCTTTTTTTTTTCAGTTTCCCAATTTTAAGAACAATAAAATAGCTCCATTTTCTACATGCCTTTACAAATATCAAGTAAAAAAAACCCCTTTTTATGTTAATTAAGAATTAACATTTAAGTTCTTATCATAACCTATATCCCACTGTCATTAAAGCTACAGAAGCCAAAGAGAGTAAAGACAAAGTCAGACACTGAAAAATACTGCATCTGTGCTACAGCACGGTCAATACTAGTAATTTATTCTTGATGTAGAGGAAGAATTTCTATGGATGAAATCTGACCCTGTTGGAAAATCAGTGACAGAACTGCCACAGGTTTCCTTAGGGCTAGGATTTCAAGAAGGGGGATGTATTGCCCTGTCAATGACTATCTTCCACTTTCTTTCCTCCTTCTCCATCTTTTTTTTTTAAGAGGTGATTTTTCTTCTGTGTGTATTATTTTCCTGCTTTTGCCTTTGTTCAGGATTTTCAATTATATGTAAGTTGTAACCTAGTGAGAAAACAACGTTAAACAGCATTATGTTGCTACATATATAAACTGCCTAGTTCATGTTCTAGCCTTCCATATAAAAGTTACTAAGTATACTAGAAATTTGTGAAAAGTACTCCCATCATATTGGGATTCATAATTATTGGGAACATAATCCATCAGATTAAGATATTATATATTTACTAGTGAAAATTCATATATTTCCATAACTTTATGTCAAATAAAGTATAACTCATGAATTCCAGTACAATAGATAATAGTGCTGGGAATTATTCAAGGTTTGCATTGTTTTCCAGTAGAAGATTTTATAACTGAAACATGGGCTTTTTATTCTTATTCCATTATTCTAATACTACCTGTTTAAGCACTCAGTTTTTATTAATCTCCTCTTGCCAGCTCCAAGAAACAGCCCCTCTAAGTTAATTTTATACTGAAAACTTCTATTCCTAACAAAAATTTGTCAACCATTCACTTACTGTAATTTAATCAACATAAAGACAGATGTCAGAGTGCAGTAAATAGGGGAATAACTATATTACAAAAATTAGATAATGGAGGTTTTTGTCAAAGGATGTTATAAATTTAAATTAAACATAAATGCTCTAGGCAAGTCTAAGATTCAAAGGGTATTTTTAACACAGATACCTGGAACAACTCCATGATGTCAGATTTGTGGCATCTCCAGGAATGGCAATTTTTCCCTCTCAGTCTGCCTAAAACACACAAGTTCCCACTAAGTAAATGGATTATTCCCCCACTTTTAGCTCTTTCAAGAGCTAAAACGTGAACATGGAGCCAGGAAAACATGGAAAGCCTGGGGGATAAAGTAGGAAAGAAAAATCAGGAGAGAGTACATAAAATGGAATTGTATTTGAGGAAATACAGACTCCTGAAACGACACGCTGACTCAGTGCAGCAAGGCTTGCCTGGCTCCCCAAGGGCTCACTGCAATGTCTCGATGATTTTCTGACTCCTTTTCAAGCCTGCTGGACCCTGGGTAGTCCAGAAAAAAGGCAGAAATTTTCTTTCCAGTTCTGCAGTGTCTAGTGCTACTGCTTGAAGTATAATCAAGTCCATCCTGCTATTACACAAGGCTCAGTAATAAACCGGTGTAATAAAATTGTGACTTTAGCATAAAATCTGATCCCAGCATCTTTGGGAACTTGACTTCTGGAAACTTAGGAAGTGAAGCAACTATAATACTTTCCTTCAGGATCAACAGATATTAATATTCTTGGCGTCATCACTAGTTACTGCTCTTTGGCATACAAGAAAATGACAGATTATGTTTTGTGTGACACTGAGCTGTTTTCCCCTTAGTAGTGCAGGCATCACGGTAAACTGGCATCAAATAATTAAAAGGATGGTAGCTGAGAAGTCAAAATTCAGTTGAAGAAATTTCAAAAAGATGTATTAGGGTGAGCCTTAGAGAAGAACCTTCTTTTTGAGTGAAGGTGAGAATGCCCTTCTTTTTGAAAGGGTGTAATTTTGCACTGCTATACACTGAAGTCTACCTTAACCCAATGAAAGAAAGGGATGGTTTTGCATAAGAGCTATTAAAAAAAACCACCCAAAATCCAAAATGTTGCTATGAATGAGCCAAATGAAGATGACTGCAGTTGCAACCTCTCAGCAGCCCCAAAGGGAGGAAGGGCAGACAAGGTGCCGAGGTGGGACTGCAGGGTGAGTCATCCCAGGGTTCATTTACTGAAAGGTCAGTGAGGAACGGGACAGGGACCAACCAGCATTACTCAGTTGCTCTGTGAGTTAACATTTCCCACACTTTTTTTCTCCAATTCCAGCATGTCCTTCCACTCAACATTTTTTATTTGGAAAATTCGGACTATTTCCTTGGGAAATGTATATGCTCAAGTTACTAGAAGCAGTTTTGTAAGCCACTGCACAACCAAAGCCCATGTCAGCATCATACAATGTCACTAAGACCATAATGTCTCCTGGGCTAATAGCATTAGCCCATGAGTACTCTCTACATTTTCTGGAATTACATTCGAATTTGGCTAAATTTTGTCTTAAGTTTCTGCTGGTTCTTTAAATAGCGAAGGGAATGAAAAGAAAAATAGCACAGAGGGTAATAATTATGTATGTTCCACAAACAAAAAACATTTCCATCCCAATAACTGAGTGCAGTGTGTCTTAAAGTCTAATTTTCCTTCCTACAGAAAGCAAGGGTGAAAAATAAACTTATTTGACCGTGTGATATTTAACTACAGTAGTGCACTCCAAGTATCCCCAGCTATATGTTCAGAATTTTAAAAAAAATATATCCAAACCACAACATCAGAATATCAGAGCTCTCTCGTGTATTTAACGTTATCAAGGGGTTTTTCTTTATTTTTAAGTCTGTTAAGTTGGTATGCTCCTTTTATTTCAAGCAAAGTTTGTGACAAACATTTTACAGACCATCAAAATTAAATATTGAAAAGATGTGCTTGGAGTTAATTTTCTGAGGTGTTTTAATAATATTCTAATTTCCGTTCAGATTTTAAAACTGAGCATCTTCTAAGTGACAGCCAAGAAATACGGTGACCTGATAAATGGACCTAGCATTGATATATAAATATAAAATATTAAAGTTGTATCTAAAACTATTCAATAAATCTAGTAAGAACGCATGAATATTTATTTCTTTTGAACAGTGCTTTGGTGTCACCATGCCCCAACTCCCAGAACTCAGACTGGCTGGGAGAAGTTACTCCTTCCAGTAAATTTGGGCCTGATTACTGTGCAAGTCTTCAGTGACTGTACCCAGCAAATTGCCTTTCCTATTTTACATCTGGCAGAAAAATTGGAAAACGTTTTTCTTTCCCTCACTCCTCTTGTCTGTACCAGCATTATTACTATTCAGTAAAAAACTCCAACATAACAAACACACTATTTGGACATATCACGTCTGTTTGCAGAGTGCTTATCTTATTTACCAACTTCTACTAAACTTCAAATATGGATAAAGTCACATATAGAATACAGAATTTTTTGTATTCCGCCATGAATGTTCAGTGGTATCATATCTTCAGATTTTAACTCAAAGATCAGATAAAATAGAGCTATGAGCAATTTTAGTCTAAAAATCTATAACGTGCGGCTCAAGAAAAAAACGTGTAAACTGCTAGAGTGTTGTGTAGATCTAGCAGTGGCATTCAAAGTGGCATAATACTGCCATAAGTAGTTAAAAAGAGGGCATAAGAGTCATGCCAGAACAAGATTCAACAGTTTGTTTCTTTCCACCAATTCATTGCAGAGATTTCAAAGTGTGCTGTCGAGGAGCGTGGGCCTGATACAGCTGACCTCATTTCAGTTATTACGACTTGGCATTCATTTTCCTCTGAAGAAAGAATGCTAGAAATACACTATGGGGAACTACCCTCGTAAATGAAAAGCATTCCAGATCAATCACCCTACACGCAGTCAGACGTAATCCTCCAGATGCTGAGCTCAACCCCTTCCACCACACGCTCTGCCCACCTGCTAGGCAGCCCTTTCAAAGCACCACAGTCCTCACAGTCTCACAAGAATAAAACACATAATAAAGACATTCTTGGACATGGAGTTTAATAGGACAAAAATATTCCTGGGGACTAACCGTACTGCTTACTGCATCTTTCCCCTGCCCAGGCAGTGGAAGAAATCAGGAGCACCAGCAAGAGCACAGGAAGGGGAGTTTGAAGCAGGGCTGTTTGGAGGGCAGAGGAACAGAGAGAGGTAAAGGACCACTTTTGGCAACAAGGCCAAATCCTCTGTAAAAAAAAAAAATCCTAAGCAGTGACAACACTAGTTATGTTTCTTTCTCACACATACTGTAGAGAAGACATGCAAAAAAAACCACCCCGAAACAAACAAACAAAAACCAGGAGGTGAACCAAAATAGATTATTTTTTGAAACCCTCAGGACTTCTTCGGTCAGTTTTAGGATTTTGGTCCCTTACAGTGTACAGATTATTGATTCCAAATTATTTTCTGAAGGGGAGTGATGTTCAGATGTCGCAAGAGGATGCACACCCATAGGAGGAATCATGCTGGATCACGGTTTTAACTTTAGATGATCTGCTTCTGACAGAATTACACATACAGAAGGAATCATATAGAGAGTGCTTTAAATGCATTCGTAGCAAGAAATTCCTCAAGAAGAAAACTTACCCCTTGGATCTTGGTTGCCTTCAAAGCCAGTTGAAGGTTATAATCCTCTGCCCCCTTTACCTCCATTTTCACCACACTCAACTAAAGCTTGCGGGGTACTAACCACACTGGGGATTTTTAATCACTACTAAAATTATCAGTCTCTTAACTAATCACCCACTATTTTACAACCAGTTTGACTCTTTAAACTGGCAAATCTGCCTTGAGTCCCAAATCCAGATGAGAAAAAGGGAGAGCTATTAGTAAGAATGATTGACTCACAGACCTGGATCACCTGGGAACAAGTGCCTTCGGAAAGAATCTTCATATCCTCAATACTAACAATTTCTGTTATCTATGGCAAAACTGCAGTAGGTGAAGGTTTAAGACACGTCCTTGTATCGTTTTTCCAAAGCATCAAGTTCTGCTCAAGGGGGGAGCAGGAGACCAGCACCTGAGGCAGAGGGCACAGCAAAGCCTTCAGCTTCAGCTGCAGCATCCTCCACCAGAAGTGAGAAGAAAAGGAGAAGGCAGGGCAGCCCAGGCCCTCCTCCCCTCTGAAAATGCTCTCCTGTAGTTGGTGAGGAAACATAGGAAGAATGGATGAAATGTGGGCATGCAGAAGTCCACTTCTGCTTACATACAGAAAGGGGAAAAGAGTAAAAAAAAAAATCTTTCCAATGTATTATTTCATGAGATATGTTTCTTCCAAATACTTCCAGCTCAGGTAGAAGATTCATATAGTGCTGTTACAAAACAGTTTACATAGTGGCTTGCTTTAAATATCCCTCATGTTCTTTATGTTCGAGTAAGATTTTTCTGATCTACTCCTGCCACCCAGTGGATAGCTCATATGGAAACCCCCCTTAGGGTTTATTTTAAAAGATGTCCTAGAAAACATGTCCTTCTCTGTGTGATTCTGAGCAGGTAGCTAACACCAGGGTCTCAGTGAGAAGCCACCAGGTGTGACCTTCCTAGGGTGAGTATCAGATTGAAGGTCTGCCCAGCAGAACAGGGAGAATGGGTTGTATAAAGCTAAGTACTCTGGAACATAAATTTCAGGAGTTTGGTTTTGGTTTTAATACCATAGTACTGGCACTTTTTTTTTTTCCCCCACCATGGTTCGTTTATTCCTGTTTCATATCTGTGAAGGAGAAGTGAAAATATTCATTTGCCATAGTGTCAATGTCAGATAAAACTAACTCATCTTTGTGAAACAGAGAAGACACTCCAGCAACAGCTGCCCGAGAAAAGCCCTTCTGAAGATAAATGATTTTTTTGTTCTAACAACAGCTTAAATATCATCAAATAAGAACACCTAGAGCCACATACTGAAGTCAACAAAAGATCTAAAAGCTGTTCCTCAGGCAGCATTATCTATTCTGTGCTTTGAGTGATTAACTGAAGCAAAGCTGTATATACAATCTGTCTTGCATTGGGCTTTTCCTAACATGGGAAAAATTTACTTTCCAACATGGAAAAGGTTCTTAAGAAGGACATTTTGCATTAAAATAGAAATTAAATTCATCTTGCATCTGAAAGGCTTCTTAAAACTTATGAACATTCATATAAATCAGTGGAACAATCCCGGCTGTTACTTCACCTTCTACCACAAATACCAGATGTAAAAAGGGAAGGCATCACAAAAGAGCACGAACAAGGTCAGACTCTGAAATCACCACCTAGCTCAGCAAATCTAACCTAGATTTGCTAGATAATCTAACCTAGTAAACTAGCCACAACAGTTGGTGTGAGAACAATATAGAGTTTACAGGACTAGGACACACAAACAAGCTTATTAAAAGTCTCTCATATATCCAGCCTTTACGCATTCAGAGAGAGAGCAGTCTATGGACAGAACTTTTATTCTCTAAGATGGGGAAAATGCAGACGTTAAGACTAATATTAAACTAAAGTATAAATGTATATTTCTCTCGCTTCCATTCTCCCAAGCGAATAATAGAGAGCAGCCCTTTTAAGAGAAATCATTGGTAAAGCTCTGATCACATTGCATATCCTTCATCAAAAAAGCTGAATCACTTAAGACAGCTTTATTTTCACTAGCTGTTTATTACCAGTCAGCTGAACAAGCTGTGATAGTTTTGCGGACGACCATGGTTATACCGCACACCTTCAAGGTGTGTGGAGCATCCATGCTAACACATAATTTTCCATCCTATTTTCTTCAGCCAACCATCACATCAGGCAGTTCGACTCATTTGTAAATTTTGTCTCCAAAGCGGAAGGAATTGCTCCTGCAGCATTGCTAAGGTGAGGTTAAGATAATGAAATTGGTAATTTCATTATTCAGCCCCGGGCAGTGCTGGCACACATGCAGCAGTTCACAGAATCTTCTAGGTTGGAAAGGACCTTAAAGATCATCTTGTCCAACCGTCAACCTAATTCTGACAAAAAGCAA
>JAOXJK010000023.1:94729064-94759029 GCA_025774025.1 Xenus cinereus | reverse complement strand
TCTGATTCATGTAAGATCAATAAATAAGGGGGGGGGGGAAGGGGAGGAGGGGAGAATCTGCCTGAGGAGTGTTAAAAATTCTCAATAAAAGGGAAAAGCATAAATGTAAAGACTGTTTCTTAAAGAAGACTTAAAAACAAACAAAAAATACCCCAAATAAAGGATACTGACTGTAATGAAAAGGAAGGCGTGCCTCAAGGGATTACACGAGGAGCAGTTCACATCAGGGATGACAGAAAAATATGCACTTGTAAAAAGCTTATTTTAATTTAAAAAAAGGGCCATAAACTCTCGGAAAAATAAGCCACTAGTGAGTACCACCAGTGGTCAAGCCAGGCAGTGTCCTGCACCATCGGGCACCAGGAGGAAGCAGAGTGACCCACCTGGCTGAGCTGCTCACCAGACCAGAAGACTCATCTCATCAGCTGATGTTTCCAGTGGCAGAATATATTAATTTCTGTAAGCGTTGCTCTCCTCACTTATTGGGATAGAACGGATCTTCTAACAATCAAGCAATATTTTTGCATTGTTTTCTTTCATGCTCAGTGCTATCTTGTGCCAGGAACCATCAAAAGCTTTCCTTGCCTTCTCAACTGCCCTGGGCATGAGCGATTAATCTGGCGTGGTATAGAAGAGACCCAGAGATTGCCTGTCTGTCAGGACACGAATGCAGACATGGTCTTCGTTGTCAGGATTGCTGACTTGCCATAAATCCCACCCAAGCCGTGGACTGCCTTTCACAACCTCAAAGGCTGCGATGATGGAGTAGTCAGATGGGAAGTCATTTGGGTAAGCCACGCTGTAAGAAAAATACATGTAACGCCTGTTAGAGTCTGCCTGCTGACAAATACAGAAAAGATCCATTCAATAAATCACGTTTCTGATGGTTTTCACATAGCTATTTTAATGGCCCTGTAACGCAGGAGCAAGACCCACATCAAGAGACGTTGAGGAATACGTTTTAAGATCAGTATTTAAAGGATTTGGCTGCATGAGGCTTCCTGATACTAATTAACCATGCGTCTGGGGACTTCAAAGAAGAAAAGGTCACTATCTGCATTTTTATCTCGGGCAAAACTTCTGCCGAAGACAGTGGGGCTGCTCTTCCTGTGGGTCTGTGCCGCATTCAGGGCTGCCCCACCAGCTGTGCAGCAGAGCAGGTTGGGACTACCAAGAGCAGGTTGCCCACTTACCTAGCCCTTTGAGGTGGGTTGCCTTTCAGCACACCCAAAGGGAGTGATCTCAAGGTGCTTTTATGTCTATTACAATCGCAATTAACAAAATTTTTTGTTTTTTTAGTATTGTCTCTTAAAAAAAAAAAAAAAAAAGCAAACACTGAGGGCTTAATTCATAGCTTACATAGAGCTTTTCCCACGCTGCCTGGTAGGGTTTCTGTGGTGGGCTACAGATCATGAGCTGGATTCTTCAGCTGTGCTTCTCTCACTTGCTTCGGACAATCCGAATCCCTGAAGAAGTTCAGACACTGCAATTTGGAAATACTTTTATTACTTTCATTTGTTTGCCATGGATCCACAAAGTTGCATGGCAGAAAGTTGGTAGAATTTTCTGCCCTTCTCTTTGGACTTCAGTGGTGGTGCTGCTGAGCAGTAGTGGGTAATTGCTTATCTAGAAACACCGACTTTGTAAATTCTGCCAATATAATATGTAATTGTTGTGGTTATTTCTCAATCTATATTCTAAAATCCTCAGGTTTTGCAACTCAAGGAAGTGAAGATACTGCCCTCCTTTCAAAGAAGGTCTGTACGCCAAGGACATGTGCAGCCCTGGTGCTGGCGGTTCTCAAAGGGGTGTTGGCTGCCCCAGAGGAAGTCAAACAAAAAAGAAATTATGGACCTGCTTCCTCATCACCTATTAAAACCGGACGTTTACAATGGTTTGGAGTGGAGAACACACAATCCTAGCTCTCCACAACTTCTGAATCTGCAGCTAAAATCGATCACTTGATTCCTCCTTTAAGAAAGCTCAACGTGATTTTTATTAATTTCCTGGGTTTTGCTACCTGGCGCATTCTACAGTCAGTGCACTTTCAAACCAACAGACTAGTTGGAAGGTATGAGACATTTCCTTCCTCGCCTCTAACAATGACTTCTTGCCCTGGGAAAAAAATATCTGCTCTTCACAATTGCTTATTCCGTAGGTAATTAGAAATAAAAAGGGAGTGTTTTGTCAGGAAACGTGTTTCTTATCCAGCTGCCCGAAACACAATTGTCTCCGCTCGCCTAATTTACGTGTAGGCTTCAGTTTTGGAAGCGTAGCTGAAGTGCCTCGCTGCTGGTGGCTTGCACGGACCAGCTGTAGAAATGGAAGCCAAGCAGAGCGCTCGGGATGAGTGTTTCCACGCTGGTATCCACCACGTTATACCAACTAAAGGAGATTTACGATTTCAGAATAGACTGAAAAGACCCACCCGTAGATGTAGAAACAAATTTGGTGAGTTATTCCATAAAACAGCACGATCTTTGGATGCAGAGCACATTTTTTTTTTTTACTGTTCGTTTTCACAAGGCGGAAAACCATTTTAAGTTTAATGTTAAATTGCATCCCAAATGAAGGTATGGTTCATGTGGTCTTCTGTTTCTGTGTATGCACAAATGAAATAAGTACACATAAATATGTATGTATTAAAAAAAAGGGGGGGGAGGAACTTATTCTAACAAAGGAGATCATTGTTAATTCCATGAGGTGTAAGGTTATTTTTCCCCAAAAAAATCCCACAAACAACCAAAACCAAGCCAACTAAGGTGGTGTACTTCAATGGCATTATCAGAATTTGTTAGAATACTTCCATTTTAAAACATCATGGATAAATTATGAAGAAAAAGCGCGGTTACTTCTCTTTTTTCTTTATCATAGCACGTTTGTGTAACAAAGAAAAGTATTTCCAACCTACTCCAAATTAGAATTTATCAGCTATGAGGAGGAAAGGGTAAAAGAGAGCGCTCTTATGTTTGCATACTTGTAGCGTTGATTAAATACAGACACAATGAAGTACTGAAGAGTACCACCAAGAGAACTGAAACAACCTGAAATAGCATTGTATGCATTATATGATGCATTAGATAAGTATCTATGAATGAAACATTTAATACTTAAATCTGATCGCTATTAATGATAGTCCACTACTAACAATCTCTTAAGCATTAGGCTTGCAGCGTTTTTTTTATGCAAAAAAAAATACATATATGAGTATAAACAAAGTAGTTGATAACCTTATAGGTGTTGTTATTTATTTTGCTCCAAATCTCTCTCTAAAGATGCTTTACCTCTACACTGAAGAAAAAATGCGTAAATGCTACAAATGTAAATATCCCTTCACTATATAAATTCATGGCCTAGAAATATACACTGAAAATTAGATTGAAGAATCATCCACAAGTAGAAAGCAGCAAGCTGCATCATCCATACCCAGATTATTAATATAGCAATTTCTCACTTTTTTTGAAAAACTAACAGAATTTCAACTAATGTGTATTAACAAAATTCCAGATGTAGTGCACAGTGGTACAATTTAACTCCTTTGTCGAGAAGTGAAGTTAAATATTGAAAGTGTCCCTTAGAGTCTACTGTGAAAGTCTGTTCTAAGAATTCAGCTTTCTGCTTTTCTACAGACTCTCACTAGATGATTAACATAGCTTTTTTTTTTTTCCACATGGTTTTGATGGTTTTTCTCTTTCCTGTTTCCTGAATTTAATTAGCCAGACACGGATTGTATTTTCTACATGGAAAGTTATGGTATTAAACAGATTTACTTCTTACCGTTCTCACCGTAAGATCCAGCCCTGAAGCTACTGATGTCAGAGGAGTTTTGCTCTTGACTTTGTTTGAAAAAGATAAGGCGCAAAATCACCCAAGGCAAAAACAAATCTCAATTTGTTAAATTGCTCCCTGCAAAGCAAACTCCTGCTTCCTTCAGGCCTGGGCAGAGGTGGGGAACGGGCGAGGGAGCTGCTCACCGCAGAGGGCCAATGTATGTATATACATACATAACGTCCCTGTGTGTGCGTGTGTGTCTCTTGGCCAGAAAAAGAATGACTGATCGATGAGTTCCAGGAATCCTCTGCAAAAGCCTCCCTGGAGACAGGACAGAAACAGATCCTTCCCCCGAGGCCTTTTTGGAGCGCTTCCAGAGGGGTAATGTGAATTCTGCATCTCCGTACCCTGCTCAGCATCAAGCCTGCAGTTGCAGGGCTTTGCATCAGCCAACCTGTCTTATCGTCTTCCCCATCAGCCTGTCTCTGGCCATTATCAGGGAAAAAGGCAGAGGAATAAAGAGATATGCGTGTACTGACGCACACAAATGCTTATCAAAGCAAGGATAACAGCATTAATATGCTATTAGGCTGCTGCAGCAACAATAACAACAGGCATTCGGAGCATAGTGCTTTAAATACTGATATCCAAATAAATAACAACACATAGAAATCACCTCGTAAAATCAAGATCAAAAGACTTCTCAAAGCCATCTTTCAAAAACTTGCTTAAAATGTTCTATTAGTATCCCCAGTACTTTTCTATCTCTGTATATTTAATATGCAGAAATGTTTGTTATAACACTTCATAGCTATTAAAAAGCCATCTTTGTTAAATTATGTGTATATTTACCTTAAAAGACAGCCTGCACATTTTGTACTTGATACCTTTGGGAAAAAAATGCTTTTAATGTTCCTATAATACAACATTAAAAAAATTCTTATATGAATTGCAGTTTAACCAGTTGATCCCTTTTTGTATTCCAATTATTCCGGATAAAACCACACATTGTTATGAAGGAAAGGGAGAGAAATTAAACATAGCAGTTCCTCTTACACAGTTAACCATATGCTGCTCTTTCTGGACAGCCAGGAGGAACAGCCGAACGGGACGGATACCCTGTGACGGGCAAAACTGTTCCAGTGCAGGAAAGCAACGTTACAAACGCAAGCAAGAAAAAGCAGATCTTTGACAGGCAAAAGCCAAAGCTGCTGCGGGAAGCGAAAAAGCCTAAGAGCACACACTGGTAAGCAGAAGGAAATACGTAAAAGCTCCAGATGAAAACAGACCCAACAAGGATACCTCCCACCAAATACCCTTTTCAGACCCCCATTACTTTGGGCACCTTGTCTTTCCCATTGCAGTGCCTACAAACTCTGCTTTCTTGCAGTAACGTGGGATTACTGAGTCTTCGCTCCTCTTGGATGGTCTCTTTCCAAATAGAGTTGCCTTGAAAGTCTCACCACTGCTGAAAGATATTTCTGGGTTGCTCTTCTCCTATCTGCCCAAGAACCTTCGAATATCTGACACCTTCGTGGCAGGGCAGAGTAAGTCAGATTTAATTAACAGGTAAACTCTGCTCAACCACCCTTGAGGCTCCAGACTTCTCAATTACTGAGCCTTCTTTATAAAATTTTCTTTTCCTTGGTTTACCTAAGGGCGGGGTTGTAATATTTCAGCACATCACTTACCATCCAGCAGTAAGACATATTTGTTGAGCTGAAATCTAAAAAACCTTTTCAAGCTGCTACTCATATCTGCTATGGAATTTTTGGCTGCCTGTTCATTACAGAACACAAGATTGAATAAAATTCTTAATTCATTATAGTGAGATTGTTGCTGATAATCAGAAGTCATAAGGAAACACTTCATTATTCCATTATTCTCCTTATTTGAGGCAATTCTATTCATACGTGTAAGATTCTGCTGGACCTTGTGAGACACTGTGTAGTAACAAAGTGTAATATTTTACAAGGACTTAGTAAATTCAATAGAAATAGATCAGACTCCTAGCGGTACCATAAAGAAAAAGAAACAATCAATGTTATAGCTGAGCTATAACCATTTATCCATCAATAACTATTTGTTTCTCCCTCTCACACCACCTTAAGGTGACTCCATGGTGATGTTCTCCTTAGGCTACCCTGGGGCATCAGGACAGAGGAATGGGAGATTCCATGGCTGACACTAGAATGAACCCAAAATAAGCCATTTGTGTCCTTGTGTGGAGTCCCAGCCGCCCCACCAAATTATCCTTGAAAAAAAAACAACAAACCAAACCCACAAAAACTGAATAGCTGCCAGTAATCCAAATCATCAGTTTGGAGTGGTTATATTGTGTCTGGCCGTGTAACTGGTAGCAGCACCAGGGGACCAGGTAACTCTCACTGGTACCTGGTGTATCTCCTCACCCAACACTACAGTAAGTTTCAGGAAATACATGTGGTAGCAATCTTCCATCAAGACAAAATGCTGGAAAATTCCTTTCAATCCATACTATTCTTTCTGACAGAGCAGGTACTTCAGTGTGTGACATTCAAGCCTGTTGTTTCTCTGGCAGCTGCACACTCCTCCCATAAGAAGCAACAGCACTTTACCATCTAATACATAAGAATTTTCCCACTCTCATCCAGAGCAAGACATTTCCCTCCTACCATAAGCAAATCTAGTGTTAATGAACTTCCATTATATACCACTTACATCAAAACATAAAATCATGAGAGGAAACAGAGAATTATTACATTAAAAAAAAAAAATTCATGCCACATTGAGAGTTTCTTATTTACAAGCTTGGATAGAGTGCTTGCCTGCATATTGTAACCTTGGCATCTGCACAACTGCAAACTTTCATTAATTTATTGACTTAAAACACTACAACATGTATTCATCCGTAAGTTTGAGGACTGCTATTTCATCTCCTGTCGCTCTTTCACGACAAAATAGAGATAACTTCTATTCCTCCTAAAATTATCAGAAGAGAGGTCAGCTTCAAGCATGTCTAAGCTGGCTTCAGATTTAATGAAACCTGTTTACTGCAGGAGTGAGTACAACACATTTACGATAGATTTCTTGGGATCTCGGGGAGAACTCCTTAGTGATACTGAAAGATAACACTTGGAGAAGTAGCGAAGCAAAACTTGAATTAGGAGAGTAGTGGCATACCTATCAGCTGGGATAAAATAAATCCAGCATGGTAGCCATTAAGTAGCCTTCAAACTAAGACTTCAACTGAAACCTGTTCTGTAGTAAACCCCCGCCCTCAGCTCTAATACCCAGACAGCAACTGCAAATTGCACAAGCAGTTGAAAAAAAAATGCAGGCCATCCACACACAAACAGCTACCACCAAGTTTCGGGCTTTTTGATAATCGTGTGGCTCCTTTTTATTGTCTGATAAGAATCACGCCTAATTTCTTGGACTGAAAACAAACAGATTAATGTTTCTCATTCTTGCTGCCGCTTCCTCTGTTTCATACTAAAATGTCGGAACAAAATCAGCGGTGAAAATACTCATAGCCAAACACAACAGCTGTCCCTTGCAGCAGTGGTTCCACATTATAAGGATGGGAACCTAATGAGTTCCTAAGGAAGTCCCCCACACCACTATGAATCAACCCTATGGTGGTCATCAAAAGTCCCTTACACAGGAGAATACACTCTGAATATCTCTTCCAGCCATCTTCATGACCCTCACAAATTCTGATGCCAGTGTCCATGCTAGTCTGCTACTTCTTTCATTTCTTTGCAAATATCCATCCCTTCGACAGCTGTCCTTCCTCCACTTTCACTTGGAATTTTTCCCCTTCAGCCACAGTGGCTGCCCTGGTCTCCTATTTTGATAAAGTGGTTCCTTCAAGGGTACCCTCTCAAACATTATTCAAACTAGAAAATATTTTAGTAACAAGTGTTTCTAGATAAAATACTGACATTAGTCCTCTGCCAAGGACTACAACTGGTACAATGTTGCTAATGAATAAATGGCAAGGTCAACGTGTCATCATTGTTATAAAACACAAAAGTTATATACAACAACTAAGCACAAAATCCACCCCCAAGCATAGGTTCTTACAGATTCCTCATATTTATAGATCAAAATATTACACAAGTAGTGAAAGGAGAAAATCTCCCCTATTTCCACGTATCTATTTGTAAAACCCCACTTCTGTATTGCTCTTCTGTTTTTGGTAGAAAGACTAAATCCCTCCATAGCCTGAACACATAGCAACTCCATGTCCATGCCTTCCCAGGTAACAGGTGGGGCACTGGTCTACCAGGCAGAGCTTTTACATTTTGCAGTTTAAAAGCAAAACCGTCTAATTTTCACGTCGGGTAGAACCCAGAGCCTCAAACACGTTTGCAGTAAAAGGGGAACTCACGTTGGCAGGGGATTTTCTCTTGCTGGTCCAGTGGAGGGCAGCAAAATATTTAGTAAAGATATTCCTCATTTAATGTCCTCCTCGCTCAGTTGTCTCAACAAACGGCTTCATAAAAATCTTGGACGAGTTCATTACTTCTTTGTTTGGCTTACAAGACCTTACGTATTTGTTTATTTTAGTGAAAAGTTAAGTTTTTAGACTATTTGAGACTATTTTTCACATTAGAGATTGTGCCTTAAAACAAACAATGCTTCCTGTATAAATAACTCCGTGGTGCTCCCATTCTTTCCAGAGCTAACGACATCCGTATCAAGAGGAGGAGGGTACTAATGCTCTGCCTCGAAGCCAGCTACTCCATTCTCTGGAAAGCTTGTGTAAATTTACCAGCGATTTAAATCCAACTGCATATTTCCAGCGCAGCTGTACTGGCATACTGATCGCCTTGCATCATTCATTTGCTACGAGTACGCGTTATCTCAGCTCTTAGTTTAATATAAAGCAGTCAGCAGTACTCATGGAATAGTTTGGAGACTGCGTCCTAAACTGGAAACGAAATTTTTTAAAAAAAAACAACAATATTTTAATGCATCTGTTAACGGATTTTGTACAATTCTCTTTAGTAGAAGCTGAATATCGAATATATGAATTTTACACTGATATCTCATGAAAAGCTACTGATAATAACCTTCCACGTAGGGACAGCCTGACTGCAGAAACACTGGTGAGAATACGATACAGAATGCCTAAAAGTCTTCAGTCTAAATCACAGGAGCTGTAAAAGATCTTTCACTAAGGAGCGCGCGTGTGTTTTATAGGCTGTAAGATCCCACTCTCCCTATCAGATGTACGGGGTGTCCTCCTGGAAATCTGGAAATGAGCTTGCCTACTGATTTTTATAACGACCACAAGGCAGAAAGCAGAACAAAGAGGCAAAACCCAGTGTTTCATATTGTAACTGAAGCAAAGAGCTACCAGGTAGCTGGATGCAGGGGTCTATCAACGAGTGCTGAGTTAATGCCGAGAGTACACTGGAGAACCCTTCCCACCCCACAAAATGGGCTGTGGGGAAAACACAATGAAATTTTTCCCAATTATACCCCTAGAAATTCAGGTAACCTGCGCAAATGAAGCGATTCTCAGAAACAGAAAGGGTTTGGCTGTGTTTCTCACAAGGACACTGGCGGCTGCTGGCACTGTAGGCACTTGACTGCAGACAGAGAAAATGAAGAAAATCATGCAAGAGAACTGCACTTTGAACTGGGAAGAGCAAGGACTCCAACTGGGGGTGCAGCAAGGTACTGGGGCTTTCCTGTAGGATTCCCATACAGCCACTCCGGAGTATTTCCAGCTGATGTCCTTGAGAGAAGGTAAAATTCTGGATACTCAGTGAAAAAAAAACAATCAAAAGAGATGAAATCTCTTAGTGAGAGGTGGGATTTCAACCAGGAAAGGGGAAAGCACTGACAGTGGGCGGGAGGCAGAATTTTATGCAGCATAATTCCTAAGTTAATAAACGCCTACAGTAGGATATTTCAACAAGAAACAAATTACCAACTTCCTCTTGGAGCTGTGTAAACTACCTATGAGAAATGCTTACTTAGATAGGATGTAACGGTGTGTAATACATCTTGTCAATGCACAAAGTGCCTCTACGTGCGTATAAATTCTATTTTATGTTTGCACTTCACTCTGGCAAATTATTTTCACTGACACGTGCTGAGGTAAATGTAATTACAGAAAACACACTGCTCAGAGAGCGAGCACCGGCACCAGACTGGAAGTCTTGCAGAAGAAAACTGCTCGGCTTTACAGTATGCCAAGGATTGACTGAATGACTGTCCCGGATCGTGCAACGCTTAGGAGGTCATGAGGGCCTGCTGAAGAGCAAGAGGAACAACCTGTGCAAGTTTCATCCAACACAGTTGTTTCTCAACTGGAAAACATCGATATTATTCCTAAAGCATATGGACCTGTCTTAAGTGGTTGTTTATTGCTATTGGTATTAATTGCTATGGAGCCCGATCGGATGGAGATGTTGAAAGGAACAAAGCCGGAAAAGGGAAACAATAGCAACGAGAAGGAGCTGCCAAGTGCACACAATAACCAGGTTCACAGCTGCTAAAAAATGTCCCACGGAACCGTCTCCCTGGGACTCAACCGTCTCACCAAGGTTGTCCAAGAGACAACCATGCAAACACTTGAGCTGGTCTTTCCTTTCCAGGTTCCCGTCAGGCTTGGGGGAGACGCCTGTCCTGCTCACAGCACATTCCTTCTGGATTTTGCTGTGAGGCTCCTCTTGATTTCCACCGGCCCATCTCTGCCTGCTTTACTCTGGCCCTTTTATAGCACCAAACGCCAATGAAGGGCCAGTAGCTCCCTCTTACCCTTGACAAAATCATTTATATCACCAGGATGAGACTCAACACAAAGTTTCTTCACAGCTGGAAGCCTGGTTACTGCATATTGTGGTGTCCTTTGCCTTGGCTACTGCCGGGCCTGGTTCCCCAATATCTTCCCTACCTTAGACCCTTAGATTACCTCCGCCTTATGCAAAAATATGGACAAAAAAGGTAATGCCTTTTACTCTTCTCCCAGCTCCTTGCCCCCATGCCTGCAACAAGCTCATTGCTTTCCCTTTATACGCCTCATTTTTAGTTTAATATTTTTGCCAGGGTAGCACGCAGCTCGCTTGGAGCAACAGCTCTGACCTGAGGTGTAGCACATTGACTGCGTATGGGATTTAAAGTTCATTTGGGAGCACACAGCCAGGCTGGTAGGCCCAGAAAACATAAAGCAAAGTCTAAACACATTAGCTATTGTATATGATTGCTTGACATCACAGACTTACCTGTATTTCTACCTGTGCTGGGATTTTCCAGCACAAACACAGAATATCTGCTAAGAGTCTCTCAGATGTAACTATCCCTGTAGAATGGTTGAGGTTGGAAGGGACCTTAAAGATCATCAAGTTCCAACTCCCCTGCCCTGGGTTGTAACTGCGGTTGTAGAAAACGAAACAAGAAATATTATCAGAGGTGGTTTCTGCTCTTTTCCTGCAGTGAGGCATCAAGCCCATGGACAACGAGGTCTGGGAGGCAGCCAGGGCTTCTGCCCTGGTAGAGGAGCACCTTCCTGCCCCGGGCTCCATTTCCTGAATTGTACACAGCAGTGGCAAAAGCTGCAGCTGGGGACCAGAAGAGCAGCTTGCCAAGCCAGGGAGTGAACGATGGCTGGGAGGGAGGCACCTTGCAGCTGGGACAAATAACGTGGGTATGTGCAGGAAACCAAGAAGCCGGAGGCCCCGCGGAATGGCGAGGGGAGAAGCAGGAGACAATGCCAGCTCCGAGGGGGGCTCATGTGCCTGGGTCTCCAGGAGGGAGGGAGATAGAGATGCCTATCTGACCGCTTTTATGTGGGCTCACAGTCTGAACTGCAGAATGGCTCCTTTGTCTCGGCCCCTTGCTGGGGCTAAAAGCCATGAGGCATGCGGCCAGATGGCCAGGGCGGGCTCCCAGGACCCGGAGGGAGGAAAAGAAGGAAAGCTTCATTCCTCAAATTTGTACTGATCCCTGAGGCTTAGAGAACAAAACTCCAGGGAGCACACGCAACCTCAGGGGGAGATTTAGAGACTGAGCTTCTCAGGCAGCCAGAAGGCACTTGCAAGGAAAGAGAGGAGCTGCGGATGCACCTGCCCTACATGACATATAGTCTTAGCTGCTTAGACCTGCTTTATGAGACGTGTGTGACTTCAAAGTACAGCTAGTGAATGGGATCTCCATTCCCTTGCCCTGCCCTGGGCACAGGAACAAATCTAGTTTTAAAAGAAAGGCCCATAACCTTACGGTCCCCTGAGAGCAGTCGCTCGGGGAGCTTCCCAAAATAGAAACCGCGTGGTGGGTGCCAGAGTCAGCGAGGCAGCGTAACTAAGAAAATGGATGAAAAACAAGTGCTGAGCAACACAGAGGTATTTTTGTATTAACCCTGCCAAATGGATTATTTATACCCTAATCTTCTGCTGTTGGTATGACTGAGCTTTTTGAAGGAAAGTTGCAGCCAGCTTCTCCTGGTTATTTAACGACCGAGGCAGATAAGCTCACACCTTAAAGCAGTTCCACCAACCTCTGGCTGCCTTCCCATGCATATGGACTTCAGGATAATTCTTAAGGCAGAAAGTGGCAGTTTACAAGGAGATATTCTGGGGACAACGGAACATCAGGACTTCCCAGACTGTAAACAGACCTTAAGTAGCAAAACTACATCAAGCATGGAAAGTGTGCAATTTCGACAGAAACATCCACGGCATGAAATGCTGCTTGTTGGACCTGGAGCCTGGAAAGGGGTTAAGGTGGCCCAAGGATGTCAGTGAAAGCCGAAAGGCAGGCAGGCAAATACACATAAGTAGGACAGGGTGCTCCAGTTCACTGGAGTCAGGTGCCCTGGCATGGGCACACCGAGGCACTTGGAGAACAGAAGTGAAAGAAGTTGCCTCCAGAAACCACCTTGAAAGCTTCAAGGCAAGGTCTTCAACAGCATCTGACCAGCATCACCCACAGAGCTGACACCTACCTGCCACCCAAGACCTGCCTTCAGGTGCCTCCTTTTGCAGAGCCCTAGAGCCCCTCTTCGGCGTTACCAAAATCCAGGTGTTGCTCCCTGAATGACTGAAACCACCTACCTGGGACTAGCAACAGCTTCTGCCTTTTCCTCATTAGCTCTGTTCACGCCACGGAGGAAGAACGGTCATCCTCAGGTGTCTGTACGAGACTATGCAGCTCACCCCAACTCACCACTGAACTAAACCCCTCCAGTCAAACTTTGGATTTTTGCACTTTTATATACATGGTATGTATGTATAGACATTTATTTTACAGAATTCTAATAATGACTTCCTACCACCTTCCACTTCTTTCAAGAACCTCCAGTACTTGGCTATCCATACTATTAGAAAAGTTCATTTTTCCTCAAAGCGTAGGAGAAATCTCCCTTACTGCTTCTTGCTCTTTCCCTACTGGAACAAATAATTTATTCCCTTCCTCTTCGGAGCATCCTTTAAAATATTTTAACAAACACTGTTATCACACCTCCCCTCAGTCCTCACTAGACTAAACAATCCCAGTGCCTTCCACTCATAGGGCATGATTTTTTAAACCTCTGTCGTTCTTTTTGCTTGCTTCTGGACTCTGTCCAGCTGGACCACATCTTTCTTGAAAGCGCAGTGTCCACAGAATCACATCTGAAACATCACCAATATGTTAAATACTGTAATAGTTGCTTCAAAAGATCTCATTATACAGTACTCCCAACATTACATCTCCACGCCGGACCTGTAGTTTTTAACTTTCTTTTTCTTTTTCCCCCCACAGGCTTTCACCAGGGAAAAATACAACTTGGGATGTTACCAAGACAGTTGAGGGGTGTAGCACAGACTCCCAAGGGAGGACTCTGATGGCTCTGTACAGCAAACCAGGCCAGATGCCAGGTTAGGCTTGGGAGAAGAGATGTTACCTCCTACTAGATGACACAGACTTGACAGCAAATTTAAGCTGACTCAGAGCGGTGTGCACAATGCCCATAACTTTTTCAATACCTCATGAGTGGTAAATGGGGGTATTTCTGTTGCCATTACAGCACTTTTGGGGGTTTCGGTTATTGGTTTTTTTTTTCTTTAAACTTAAATTACTTCTTGACCACTAAACTACTTCTTGATCCATTGATAAGAATTATACTAATGGAAAAACTAAGAAAGAAGAAATACAAATAAAACTACTTATACACACGCAAGTTCGTGCTGGGACAGATGCCTTAAGTTTCCTAACTTTGTGAGGAAAAACTTAAGATTATGAAACAACTGCCACTATAACCATAAGAGGGGGGAGAAATAGTATAAAGCTTGGTTTAGGACTGAATAATTATTTATTCAGTCCTCTGAATATTAGCTTTGCCTAATTATTTAATGGACTCCATGGCAAGATCCACAAAAAGTCTTCACTGACTAACATCTCAGTTACCTTCCTTCAATACCGAGATATGCAAAAAGTCCTCCAGAGCTCGCAGGTCCTCTATTTCTCCCAGTTTGGCATGAAATTTAGCATCCAATTGCACTTTTTAACCTTCACTTATGACTGCCTACCACATTTTTCTCAGGGCAGTGTCTGACTCACAATCTGGCATCATCATCCCCCCAGGAGTGCGTGTTTGTCTCAACCAGCCAAGCTCCATAATAAGAGCTTTTAAGGTTTCTCCCTTTCTTAGTTCTTCTTCTTATCCTGATCCATCTCCAGCATTTCCCGCTTGCTGAGGACGTAGGAGTGAGCATAACCTACACAGCAATACCTAATAACCAACCTGCTCTTCCTTGCAATATGTAGGCCATCAAACATATCTCCTGCTACTAATTTCTGCAGCACTCAGAAAATTACTTACATTTCACTTCTTAAAGTATCTTCATTTTCCTTTATGAAAATACAGCTCTCTCACTTGGACTGCTTCTACCCCTCAGCCAAATTTTTTGAGACTTTGCACCAAAACTGTAACTTCTCCATTTTCTCATTGACCACATGTCTCTTTTCTTCTTGGTTTCTTCAGTATCTGCATTATGGTCTTTCTGGTCTAGGTCGCATTTCTAAGTGGAGATTAATGAGGAGCCTGAGTCAATATTTAGGATTAGCAAACGGGTGGGTTAACGAACACTGAGGGAAGGTCCCTGTGGGAGGGAGAAGCATGTACCTGCATTAGTCACATCATTAACATCGACACCCTTTAACAACTGGTTTGTACCAGAGTACTCCAGGAACGGGTTAGATTTCTGCGTTTAAACGATTGCATACCTTTGCACTCCAGATTTAGAAACTGGCTCAGTTACAGGCTTCACAATCTTTTTTAACATTAGCTGTTTCTTCCACATTTTAGAGAAACTATGTGAAGTTCACAAAAAGCAAAGATCTTCCAAAATCAGAACAGAGGTTAGCCTGCGGGGAGCACTGCAGTGGGGAACCCACCAGGTCTTGCACCTAACTCGGGAGACTTGCAATCATCCAGAGGCTGACACAAGGACTGGTGTGTTTTAAATTCTTAACTGAACCCAACAGAATCTAGTGAGCAACAAAAATCAACAAAACAAAACCGAGCAAGCCGTGGAAAAAAAAAAAATAAAATAAACTTTTTCCTTCAAATTTAATTTGCGATGCGTACCACCCAGAGAGGCGGGTATCTGTGGAGATTAAACTTCGTGTAGCATCAAGTCTCCCCTGAGATTTTATATAATTAAAATATATTCCTTCCAAGGCAATGAGGGACTGCTCAGAAGAAGGCAAAGCGTGTGCCTGGATAGAAGGAAGAGGGAAAAGGAAGGCATTACATAGACACTGGCATGGCTTGTGGAGCTGGCAGGGCTCAGCACAGCCAGCCTTGGGGTGGAGATGACTCCTCCAGCAGCACGTAGGTGTGTGTGGCTCCCAGAGTGCTAGCAGTGTGATAATGGAATGATTCCTGGCTCTGCAGGCAGCAGCCAAGGTATGGTCATGGTGATCAGCCCTGCCTGAGGAGGAGAGGGCTTGGTGCACACCTCGGGGGGCTTCCAGCCGTTCTCCCCCAGGGGTGGGAAGCAATGCCTGGGAAGCTCTGGCACTCAGCCCACTTAGGGGTTGTTATCTTGTGTGGGCACAACGCGCAGATAGCTGATCTGCTTCTGGGCCAGAAGAGATCCAAAGAGATAGCTGCTGGTGGTGCCACTGTACCTGCGCTAACAAGCTCCTTCAAAGACAGTAAGTGTTTCGATAGCAAAAATTGAAACCACCCATGAACACAGAACTGCCTAGATAACCAAGGATGCCAACAGCATCGTAGGATGCAGAGTCAGGCCATTCCCCAGCTTGTAATTTAACATTTCTACCCAGCTCCTCGATGGCAGGGCAGCCAGCATAAGTGCTGCTTCCCAGGAGCAGTCAGTGGTTTAGCACAGAGCAGTACCGCACTCAATCCTGTCATCCAAATTCTTCGTTGTTCTTGGAAAACACACCAGCATACCATGGGAGCAGCTGGTCTAATTGCTTCCTTTCATTACCATCTATGGATGCTTCTGTCAAGCCAACCTCCTTTACTGACTGGGCTTCTTTACAGCTCTTGACCTTCAGCCTCGTGAGAGGGTTTGAGACACCAGCTACATTGTCCACTTCCCCCGTCGTCTATTTTTTTAACCATTCTCTGCCCTTCGTGGTCATTCATAGCAGTTAACTCTTCTCCACAACTCACCCTGCTGCACAGCCTCAGTTGCAGTTTGTCTGAGAAAGAGTATGGACAAGCTAGTGGCCCTAATTTTTTAAGTCCTTTTTTTTTTTTAAAGCTTTCCAGGTATTTTTTTTTTTCCACTTGGCAGACAAGTTTCATGTTACTTACTTTTAAAATCCTACAGGGAAGAATTCTTCTTTGGTGTGAGGTAGCTATGGCAGAGAAATCTCCAAACTCCTGTGAGCATCTCACCTCCTTCCTCATTCCCAGTATTCTGCATTGTTTTTACCAATTGTCAGTATCTAAATATTGTTTAGCAGAGTATCTCTGACACTTGTGGTAGAAAATCTCTCCACATGCAATATCATTAGAAACAGCAGCAGCATTACTGCAGAAATAGCACAGTAGTATTTACTGCACACAGAGCTGAGTTAAACAGGTGCTGGTTTTTTAGACTTTGTAGTGGCCAATAATTAATAATCAGCCACTGAAATTTGTATAGTACAAATTTTATTTCCCTTGAGCCCCATTTTTCTTTTTTAACCCCAAGAGTAGACTTGTTTCAGATCCTCAGTCCAACAACGCCACTATCTGGTTCCAGCAGAGGGGATATAGCAGTCCCATCAGCCATGGTGGTGACCCTTCACCATCACAAGGCTTTTCTTGGTGCAGCATCCCTCAGTCTCGGCAACCTTATCTCAATCCTTCGGATGCCAAGAGAAAAGTGGCAAAGCCTGTCAAGGATGCAGATTTCACAGGTTTGTCTGCATGACCAGTGAATTTGTGCTTAGAAGATGCTTCTGACAGGACGGTTGGGTTGCCCACCAGCTGCGACATCCATCTAGACAAACTAACACCTTGTTGGAAACCGCATGGAACAACTACAGCGCACCCAGGCAGGGCAGAGTTGCCCTTACCATCTTCAAATAGAGACAATATAAACAGCAGGAGTTAACCACAACCATGTTGGACCGCTTGAGGACTAGTTGGAGGATTTGCATCTGCACCGATTAATATTTGTAACGCTAGAGATTTTTCAGCTTAGACAGGAACCACAGCAGAGCAAGGCAAGTTGATACAGAGTAAAGGCATGAACTTAAAAAAAAAAACAAAACCAGATGTAAGAAAATAAATAAATAAAGGAATTAAATCTACATTTGTGAAGAAAAGTCCCAATCAAAAATACAGTGTGTTAGCGATCCCATAAAACTCTCCATCTTCACATTTTTCACATATTCAGCTAAACAGCAGGTTGCAAACAATGGGAGAATTCCTCTTCTGAGGCAAACCAGGAAAAAGAACAAATGGTAGAAGTTGAATTTGGATCAAAAGCCAATAACCCCAAAAGCAAAACCATAAGCTTCCTTCAGACAAGTATTTCCATTGCTTCGCTTGTGGAAAATGCCTCTATAATTAGAAAAAGAATAAACTGGTTTTTTACTATTTATGTAATAATTTTTTTTTTTTTCTGATAAGAACATTTTGAGAGACCTAAAAAGTTTTTGTCTCTATTTATAGGTTTGCAGAGTAAAGTAGCCTGACCAACAAAGGAGTATTATAAAACTGGGGAATTTTGAAAGACTAAAAATACTCACAAAGCTGCAAAGCCAGCCCTTCTTGCACAGTTTACACTCCAGCTGACAGCTTGAGGTGAGAGATGAATTGAGAGATCCAGGAAGACGGCTCTAAAGGCACGATGCAAACTGTTCTTGAGGGTGAAAAAAAAATGGAAAGAGATAATTTGCAGTAAATGTCAGCTTGAAATCATTTGTATTATAGCAGTGCCCCGAGAGTTTCTTACACTGTCTGTTGTGTAATATACTACATAGTGTAATTTTGAGGTCATATATGTACCGCACAGTAAATTGTCATTTTAGCACTGTTAAGGGTGACGCTCACCAAGATGGTCTGGGTATCAACATCATTAGCCAAAGCATCTGCTGTTGGCCGGTGTCAGAGACAGGATATGAAAACAGGGAAGCTTTTGATTTTTGTACTGTAAGACCAACGGGCTGCACAGACTTATTAGCTTGGGTCTCAGCAGCAGCTTAATTAAATCATCCTTTAGGGCTGTACAAGCTGGCCAGGCATAGCCAGAGCCATGGTGCTGCTCTGTTGGGGTATTAAATCTCTGTGGTTTAAATCTTGTGAACTTTAGGGAAATAGGTTGGGTGGGAAGGACCAGCCTGCGGAGGCCCATGAAGGTTGTCACGCTGCTTTCTGTCGTATGAACGTTGTTAAAGACCCTTTTGTAGGAAGACCACCACCAGGGAGTGAGCTCACTCGCTGGGTGACTGTGCCATGGGCACTGCAGGGAAAAGACACGGGGGAAGAGCAAAAGAAAGCATCAACGTGTCTCCAAAGACTTTTGTCTACTTTAAATACACGAAAATCAGGTGAAACTAAGGATTCTCACCATGAAATGAAGGGTCTTTAAAAGATTACAAGATATTTAAATCAGTGGGTGCCATGAAATAATAACACCACGAAGGCGAGTGGCACTTACTGTCATAAAAATGAAGGTGGTCAAAAAGATGGGAGGACTTCTGGAGGATGCTGTCTGTGACGATCCCTGTGCAGTAGCACTGCATGAGCATGGGAGCACCCATCCCAGTGCAGCAGGGCAGAACCAAGAGCTCTGGGATGAGACCGAATAAAGGGTGGGGGGGTAATAAAATCAATAAATCAGGCTGAAGAAACCAACTCACAAATCCAAACCACGTGTGGCCCCCAGCTGAGGAGGGCACGCATGGAGCTGGTGCTGCTGGAGGAGCGCAGGACACCTTATATGGGACAAGGGAAAAGATACTGATGGGCCACAGAAGCTGTTTCACGTGCAGACGGGCACCATCTCATGGTAGGTTTTCAGGGGAAATTAGCATAGCGAGATGGAGACCCGTGACGGTTTCCTTCCAAGTGGAACACAACTAAGGCTGTGCAAATAAACTATAGCTCACTAAGCGGTTCGCAGGAGATGTGCTCAGATCTTCTGAGATGTTCTTCTGAAGGAAAATTAATAAATAGATGAAACCCTTCACCCAAGAGCAGTTGTAGGCTGGTACCTAGCAGAGTCCCCAGCACGGCTTGGTGGGCATCATGGTTACAGCTGTACGTTGACCAGAACTGCCACCATTCCCCAGCACTCGAGCCAGGTACCATGGAGCAACTCGCATCCCTACCACTAAATCCACTCTCCAAATCAGGGGGGTTGCATCCAAATCAGCTATTAGCATGGGACGGAGGCTGCTCCCGGCTCCCAAACTGTGCCCAGGAATTGCTTATGAGGGTGGAAGTTGGTTCAGGCCAAAACCATGCCAGAGACCTTTCCAACAGCTTAACACTCTGGATGGGACCGGGTACCGGTGCTCAGGCACTGGGTAATCCACTGCCATAGACACAGCTAGTGACTCCCAGCAGAAGACTAATTGCTGTCATGCACTATATACGCTACAGTTCATCTATAGGCACCTAAACTATGTGCAAAGACCATATCAATCTTTATTGGGAGATGCTATATAGAGACTAAAACCATGCCTTGGTAGTAACACCCAACTCCAGCTTTGTTTTAACGAGGTCTGTGTCACTTGAAGAGTTACTAACCAATATATTTGACCTCTGGTCCTTCGAAACTGGTAGAAAATAGCAAGAAATAGAAGCAGCAGACACTGCCCAACACGGTAGCCTGCAGAGGAATGTTCCTAGAGAAGAGGGAAGTCACTTATCAGCAAACAACCAGTGTTACTGCAAGGGTGATATACCTGAAGTAATTTTCTTGAATTTCCAAAAAGCTTTGGAACAAGGTCCTTCCCTAAGACCCCTAATAAATCAAGGCTGGTGTTAAGGAAAAGAGGAGGTCCTTTATAAAGCAATGTTTTTAAGGGGGGGAGAAGAAAAGGTAGAATTAGAAAACCACCTTTCACAGCGGAGGTTCTGTTCCTGTAGGGAACTGTGCCTTCCAATGCACTCATAAATGGTAGAGAAAAAGAGGCAGCTTTACCACAAATGAGAGCAGGGTCTGGTGAGGATATCACATAACTCAGTGATGGGGCAGTCCAACGAAAGATGAGAGTCATCACTGAACAGCCAGAGGGTGTCAGGGGGACGGTTTCCCATGAGGCAAAAAGCTTACAATCAGCAAGTAATGTTAAGCTGTATAAAGAGGCTGGTAACAGACCCAGATGAGTTCTCTTCTTATTTCTACCATTCCTCAAGGTACAGCAGAAGTCAGCAAGAGTGGCAGAGCAGATCATAGCCATGCTCTCAAATCAACTACACTTTTCTGGGTAACTCTAAGAATACAGCTGGAAAAAATAAAAGTGTTATAAATCTGGCAACATAACTAATTTTATTTTTAGACTGTTGTCAAAATCCACTGCTTAAAAACATCAGTGGTAATGGAAATTTCTTTACGAGACCCACCTCTACCCTTATTCATTAGCTATGTCAGTGGCTAGAATAAAATTTTTCATGGTTTTATTTTATTAAATCGATGTAGGATAGTGTGATTTTAATCTCTACTCTTCCCTGCTGATATCTACGACACATCACATGGTCTTGTCTCCTTATGTCCCATTATGCTTTTTGATCCTATGTTTCCAAACACCGATTTCGTTTCCCCAGTCTCCGTTTCCTGCAGCAACCAGCATCACTGTTCCTTCTGTAACTTCTCTATAAGAAGGGAAGGATTTTGTATTCACAGAAAACACGGCTTCCTAATGGAAAATGGTTTTCCCGGCCACGCTTAGGTAACCGAGGTGCAGCACCCCATCAGGCAAAATATGTTCTCTTCCACTTTAAATGATCTCCGGGGTAAGCAGATACAGAAAAGTACTGCACAGAGGATCCAAACACAGAGCTTCGGTTCCCCTAACTATTATTTCTGAACTCTGTTGAAATTCAGGACTTCACTGCCAGGAGTTCGCATTGCTCACATTTTAACACAGAATCGGAGCAGCCCAAGTCTTGGATGATTTGCAGCTGGATCCCCTCGTTTTTACAAACAGCTGGATCCTTGTGCCCCTTGAACTTTGCAGGCTCAAACTCCATCGAAGAAACATGCTTAATATAAAGACTGCAGAACCTGGCAGAGATGTAAAACGCCACCTGCAGCATTTACCCAATCTATTCGCTTTAATCCCATATTACTCGGTGCAAGGAGACATGCATTAGTTATCCAAAATTCATTTTGGTATCAGAAAACACAGGAGTGTACACAAGTCACACCAGACTGGGAAAAAAAAATAAAAAAAATCCCATTAGCAAATCTGAAAACAAGTGCATCTTTTGTTTTCTGTTGGAACGGGATCCAGATCAGGCTAGTTTATGTTACATTCCTGGAGGGAGCACGCCGTTGCAGCATGTCACATATCAAATTTAGGCATGAACCCCTGAAAACTAACACTTGCCACAGGTGGTGTAAATTCCTCGTTTTCTGTGTTCCAAGGGATATTTTTTTTTTTCCTAGTTTGCTGATAAATATCATCTGACAATGTCTGAAATCTGAAATCCTCTGCTTGCAGAGGAATGACACCAAGGGTGGCTACACGAGCCTCAGCAACGTGAGGACCTCCTCCCCTCCAGATCCGAGAGCCATGCCCGGCTGGCTCCTGTCCTGGCTGCTGCCCAGGCTGCCGAGCAGCGCTAATTGGCATTTTGGGATTTATCCTGCAAGAACTCCACGCTGAGACCATTCAGAAGCACTGTAACCACCCTACCTAAGCCTGCACTGAAACTGTTCCACACAAGCTGAAGGGCGCTTTAATCAGGATTGACTTGCAGAGCAATCTGCTGAGCTCCGTTAAGTCCTCAGCATCCCAAGGAAAACAAAACTGTTCAGAAGGAGAGCAATCCGTCTTCCCCCAGCCCGCCCCTCCAAAAAGAACTGATCTGGGGTTACAAAATGCCTCTGCATGTGGCAGCAAGACACGAGATGTGTGTCAAGCACCAGAAAAATCATCATCAAAATTTGACATGACAGATGAACATAGGAGGCATTAACAATAGGCAGTTTTTTCATAGCTTGCTTAGATCCCTCGGATAAGAGCAGGCACACGATTAACCAAAAATTCTAGCCAATAGCTGATGTTATTTCAGCATTTTTCAAATGCTTCAACTAGAACCTTGTCAAAATAAACGGTGGATTTGTGCTTTATGTGCTTATATGGCAAGGTTGATCCACGCTGATACTATTACAGTGTTGTAAAGCATAAAATCTAGTTAATGGTTGCTGCCAAACCATGAATCAGTTGCAAAATAATGACCTGAAGTATGTTCTTTTTTCCATTCTCTAATATTGCTTTGCAGCACAACCCAAACAATTGCTCATAATTAAACTGATTGGAGGAGCAGACACTGGCAGGAAATACATTGCTGGCACTGGTCCGATAGCACTTCATTGTGCTGAATTTGGAACAATTACATCAGTTCCTTTCATTTTGCAGAAAAAGAGGAGGGGGGCTGCTTTTTTATCTCCTGCTCTCTACGAGCAAAATCAATGTTTATCAAATCTCCTGAAGCAGATTCGTGGTTTTTTTTAATGAACAGCATAACAGCATCCTGGGTACCCTGATGCCTTTGCTCATCCTGTTTCACCTTCTTTATATTAGTCATGATCCATCAGGGTTTTTTCTAGGAAAACATGAGTAGATCAGCTTCTAGTAATGGAAGGACAGAAAATGAAACATATTACACAGCAAGCAGGCAAAGGTGCCGAGTGAAACTGAAGTCCACGCTTAAGACTACATGATGACTTGTGAATTCTTACAGAATCATAGAAACATTTAGGTTGGAAAAGACCCTTAAGATTATCAAGTCCAACTGTAAACCTAACACTGCCAAGTTCACCACTAAACCCTGTCTCTCAGCACCACATCTACGTGTCTTTTACGTCTCTCCAGGGATGGCGACTCAACCGCCTCCCTGGGCAGCCTGTTCCAATGCTTGACAACCCTTTCAGTGGAGAAAGGTTTGTAATATCCAATCTAAATCTCTCCTGGTGCAACCTGAGGCCGTTTCCTCTCATCCTATCACTTGTTACCTGGGAGAAGAGACCAACCCCCTCCTCTCTACCCCCTCCTTTCAGGGAGTTGTAGAGGGCCATAAGGTCTCCCCTCAGCTTCCTTTTCTCCAGGATGAACAACCCCAGCTCCCTCAGCTGCCCCTCATAAGACTTGTGCTGTAGAGCCTTCAGCACCTTTCCTTTGTTGCCCTTCTCTGGACACGCTCGACCACCTCAATTCTTCCACATCTACGGAGCAAGAATTGTGCTTGTGTCTATTATAGAGTAGAATAATCTCCCAGAGCACTGTAGGGAAGCTAAAGCCACATTTTGCTCTTGAGCAGACGTGACCAGTTGAAAGAAAATTTGAACAAAGGGTATTCTGGTACCAATAGAGGCAGATAGTCAAAAGAAAACTGCATAAAACCATGAAACTGTCACTTCCACTTCACAGTAGTTTTGTGCCCCAGACTAGTCTTAATTCCCAGCCTTTTAGAAGCTTGCTTTCCTACACAAATCTAAAAACATTGAGCTCTGAGTACCTACAGCTCACAGCTCTCTACATAGACACAAGCCATATTTAGGAGGTCCTTTAGCAGAACGAATGCTCTATATTGCATGGAGCCGAGTTTTCAGATCCCATGGGTGCCCTGAAAGAGCAGGTGGGGATTTGTCTTCATTCTACAGTGCACGGTCTGCTGGGCAGCTCACAGAAAGCAAGGACGGGGTGGCCCAGCATTGGTTTCTCGCTCCCAGCAGAACATGCGCAACCTTGGGCTTGTACAGAGGCCAGTCACAATCTGGCAGTCAGTTAGTTACTCATGCATTCAATTAAAGTGCTTTTTTTCTCTCACACATGCCCAGAGATGTAGCACTTCCCATGAGTGGCTGTGAATAGATCTTTGAAGAGGTTCTCACAGAATCAATGTACCTCTGTTTCCCCAAAGCGCTGAACAGAGGGCAAACTTGGTTCAGAAATATAATCTATATGAGTATATTTATAACAAGCGAGATCTGTGCATTCATATCTCATTTGTTACCCATGTAGACCTTGAAACAAAATCCAGAGTGTTTTTTGGGGAGGGAAAAAAAAAAACCCAACCACCACAAAAAACTCTACTTGTGAATAGAGCACTGTGCAAGGAGTAAGGAAGATATGACTTGCAGCTTGCCTTCAGCAAGTCACTTTGTTTCTTTGCCCTTCTCTTTCATGGTCTTAAGTCTTTTCTACCTCTATTGACAGCTTCTTGGGAGCCATAGCTATGGCTGCTACGCTCCTAGCTTCAGTAATACTATAAATACCAAACATCATTAAGGATATGAGTTTGTATGTTCTAAAGATGAGGGTGTAAGTCACAGAACGAGAGAATTGTTCAGGCTGGAAGGAACCTCTGGAGATCATTTCATCCAACCTCCCTGCTCAGAGGATGGTCGACTAGAGCATGCCATCCAGGACTACGTACCGTCAGGTTTTTAATGTCTTCGAGGATGGAAACTCCACAGCTTGTCTAGGCAACCTCTTCCAGCATTCAATCACCTTCAGAGCAAAAAGTTTCCTCTAAGTGCTCTTCCTGTATTTGAACTTGTGCCCATTGCCTTTTGTCCTTTCACAGGATACCACTGAGAAGAGTCTGCTTCCATGTGTCTCCCAGAGACAGAGAGAGCTCCCTCTTTCTCAGCCACTCTTTTTATGTAAAATTCTCCAGTCCCTTCATCATTGTGGCTCTTTGCTGGGCTCCCCCTAGAACGTCCAAGTCTTGGACTGGAGAACCCAGAACCGGACGCAGCACTCCAGCTGCAGCCTCACTAGTGCTGAGCAGAGTGGAAAGATCCCCTCCCTCAACCTGCTGGCAATGCTTTCCCTAATGCAGCCCAGAATGCTGTTGGCCTTCTTTACCACAAGGGCACACTGCTAGCTCATGGTCAAATTTGTGTCCACCAGGTGCCCCAGGGCCTCTTCTTCGAAGCAGCTTCCCAGCTGGTCACCCACCCCCAGCCTCTCCTGGTGCTTGGGGCTGTTCTTCCCCAGGTGCAGGACTTGGTGCTTCCCTTTGTTGAACATCATGAGGTTCCCACCTGGCCTTTCTCCAGCCAGTGGTGATCCCTCGGAAGGGCAGCACAGCCCTCTGGTCTATCAGCCTCTCCTCCCAGTTTTGCATCATCTGCAGAGCAAGTCCCGGACCCAAATAAACACGATGCGGATTGCCACACGGGAGCAGAAGTACATTTCGCCCTGTCTTCCTGGTGGATTCTGGTTGTACGGTTTGCCCAGCCCCGAAGCTGCTAGAGGCCACCTAGACTTTAAGATCACTGTGGGTTGACCCATCAGAGGCACGGTGGGGTCACCGTGCAGAAAGGCCGTTTGTCGTCTTGGTGCTGCATCACGCCATTCTCAGCCACGAGAATAAATCAATTACACGGGAAAGTGAAGGAGAAATAACAGCTGCTTATTAGAGGAGTGCAGCAGCTCTGAGATACAAGTAAAATGCCAACGGTTTTTATTGGATTTTTTCCATGTTGTGAACAATCTCCTTTTGCAGTTTATCTCTCTGTATAAGAAGGAGGGTGCCTACTTTCTATTTATATCTTTGCTGGGAAAAGATTCAGTGTTTTGATTTTATTAGAACGCTATTAAAACAGAAACATTCCAGAGCCCCAAACCGAAAGATAAATTCATATTCATGTTTGTGTTTCCCTCCAGCCTGTGTTCCCTCCGCAGGAGCACTCCATGGGCAGGGTGTAGTGTAACTGCTCGACTTGTACATTTGCACCTAGCACACCCAACGTCTTCTCCACCAGATAATCCCCTACGAGGAAACACTGACGTTTAGCTATTTTTAAAATTAATCATAATTTAAATTTCCAGATAACTCAGGATGTCTTTGCCGGACAAGGAGGATTAAATTTAGGTTCCTGAACGGGCATAATTAAATAATGATCTGCTTGAAAGAGAGGGATGTTCTTTTCAGGTTGAGGACTTGATGAAGTTTAGCGTGCGCCAAACCAGTTTCCTGATTTGCCAGCAAATTTCCTGAATATTCCCAGCCAAATTGCTTTAATCTGCTTCTCCGTTTCCTATCCACGAAGGTGGCACATTCCCTCCTTTCTCCTCTTTATCTCTCTCGGCGGTGAAACGGTAGGAGCAGAGCAGTGCAGAGTAAGGGACCAGCAGCGCCGCGGTAACCACGGGTTTGTGTGTAGGACACTTCCTACGAGGGCTGAACAATTCTACCCTGTGGGCAATTTTGGTAAATGCTACCTTCAGCAAACGCATCTCGTTTCTCTTTGGGTCAGGTTGTTCAGAGCAATTCTAACTTCCCCAGGAGGTGTCTTTCTGCCCCCCTGTCTCATCTGCTTTTTAATTTTAAACATCTCTTTGGAGCAAGACGTAGATAAAGTGTTATCTCTAAGATAAGAGAATGTTTGGAAGCACACAGAATACTTATCCCTTTCTAAATCAACCACCCACCAACCTCAAAAAAAAAAAAAAAGAGAAAAAAAAAGAAAAAAGTGTTTCAATACATTTTGAATTCCATTCTCGAGGTGAACTTTGTTTGTGATATGCCAGGAAGAGATATGTATGACACCCTGGGGCAAACTACTGAAGATTAAATTTAGATCTTCATTTGTTTGGAATTTTTCAAAGTACTTGCATATATTGACTTTTATATTCTCATTGCACCTCATTTCTTGGTTTCATTCAGCATAGGGAACAGAAGTACCAGATAGTCATTATCATTTTTCCACCCAGAGCCACGAAATCCCAGAACAAGAAAACCAACCCCCTATGAGCAAGAAATGCCACCTCTTGTTTTTCCAACTCTGCTAGTCACCGCCGCCGACACAGCCTTCAGGCCGGGGAGAGAGGAGAAGTGCTGGCAGAGTGCCGTAACCACTTCGCCAAACAGATGAACCACTTCGCCAGACAACAAAGAGTTAGAGATTTGGGAAGAGAGCCACCATCAGAAGCGGTGAAAACAGAACGTGTTTTGTTGTGTTAAAGTTTGTTGGCAGCGTAGCATCACCAAAGCATTTCTGAGGCAAACCAAGACTAGCCAGGAAACTACCACATACGGTATTTTTCATATTTCCAGTAATTTGCCTTTTTTTTTTTTTATTAACTATGGAATGATCACCAACACAAGTGCTTTTCACTGGTGCCTTACACAACCGTGTCAAGAAATATCAGCTCCAGAAACGCCCTGATATTGTCCAGCCTGACAGGCTAGCTGGCCTCTTTACACCATTTTGCACCGTCCCTCCGTGCGAAGACTCTCCCAGTGTTGTGTCAGCTTGAAGCAGGGCTGTTCATCTGCCAGAGCACAGCCCTGCCAAATAATACCTATTGCAAGACACGACATTAGATCTGAGACTCCGCGTTTTCTTTTGGCCAGCCTGCCCTCCTGAAGGACTAACGGAGGGAAAACCTTGAAAGAAAAACATAACTAAACACTGATTTTAAAAAAATATAAATTTAACTTGATTTTTAGTTTTATATCTTGGTCGGTCGATCCCAAACTCACACCCCCACCCAAACGCTTAAAGCCAGGAAACCATCTTTCTGCTCCAGGATTTGCTGCTCACGTTTTAATTGGCAAGTTCTATCAGTAATTTCTACTTGAATTGCACACTTATTTCAGACTTTAATTAGGAACTATGCTTTAATATGCTTTTTCTTTGTTGTCCATTGCAATAGCCTTTTATCGCTGTGACATAGCATCCTTGGGTAGGGTAGGAACCAGGACAAAATCTTTTGTCTACAGACACACGGATTTCAGCCTTATTTCTGCTATTCTAAGAGGTATGAAGAAATTATGCCATAATTTTCTCTGACGTGCATTGTTAACTAGATCTCTCCAGCGACAGACACAGCTGGTGCTCCAGTCTGAGACTGCACACGTGAGTTTACACAGTACAATTTACAGCAAAAACGTTTCCCTGCAAGTTAATATCACAACAACGAAATGACGTCCTGTCTTCTATTTAAATCCAACTGATTTTATCTCTAACTCTACCTTCTAAACTATTTATACGTCCTGGCATTGGACTGCAAATCACCTCTGTCTGGTAAGCTCACACAAACGCAAAATGCTACAACCCCAAAAGAGAACTCCCCAAATCATCACTTGGTATTAACGCGGCTGCCTAAAATACTGCCCATCCAACAGGTGCTTCTAAATGTTTTCAGCACTTTTAACAATCATGCCCTATACAATTATTGCACAGTTATGTATTTTTTCCAGAGGCTTTTTAATGGTCGAATGACATCACTGTGCCTGAACTCAAACTCCCTCAACATCATTTGAGCACTCAGCTGAAAATATTTGCTTTTATTTATGTAGAGTTGGAGACCACGTCTTATACCCTAGAGTTCAATAACATAGCATTCAGGGCCAGAGTCTGACTAATATGTAAAGACATCATATGAAAAGACATTCCTGTATACAACAGGCCATATATCCAAGATTCCTTAATCTCTGCCATTTTGATTGAAAAGCTCAACTCCAGCTGATAATGCCCTTTTTTTAGTTTGCATTGCTACTTAGGAAATTCCTGATTCATTTTCTACTTCTACTAGTGTTTCACTAGACAAGAATAACATAAACCAGAGAAAAAGTTAATAAAACAAAGGAGTGGGTCTGCATTATCGACCTGTCTTTCCTGCCAAAACTAATTAAAGTCAAATCACGGTTAATAAAAGCTACGAGAAACCATTCTGCCTCTTCCAACACAATGGCGTTTATCTACAAAAAGAGAAGGTTTTACCTTTTTCAAAGACAGTTTTTAGAGTCATTAATTCTAAATTTTAGCCTAAAAAAGAAAAAAAATTACTACCTTCCTTTAGGAGGAGAAATGAATACACCTTCATCAGCCCTTCCAACACAAAAATCATGGAGCTTTGTGAATAAAGAAATATGACCAAAGTGGAAATCTCCACCACACACAAAGTCCTGACCTCGAGGGAAGGTTAAAAAAGAACAAAGCGTATCTCACAGGTCTGCGTCCCGCTACTCGGTTACTCCTACAAGGTACTGGCATGCTGCAGCAAGTAGCATAAATCCTGGTCCACCTCTATGGACCAGCAGGACACAAGGCAATGGCATGGTCCCACTTTCACCTCCCCACACAAGTACTCGGAGCTACGGATTCAATACACAGTTACACGTCCACACCTTCAGAAAAGAAAATCAGGTTTCCCAAATTCCCACCCGCCCCACTCTTCCAGGAGGCCCCTGTAGAGGACACGGAGAGAGGATGCTCAGACTCCTGCCAAAGAGGAAACCCAAGAGCAGCTACCAGGCGATGTTGATAGCTGTTCCTGACTACAGAATCACAGAATCCTCATGGTTGGAAGGGACCTTTGAGATCATCCAGTCCAACAACATAATATAAACCAAACAAAAAAACCCACTACAAACAGACACAACCCAACAATCCTGGGCACTAGAGCATGCCCTGAAGTGCCACGTCTACACGTTTCTTAAACCCCTCCAGGGATGGTGACTCCACCACCTCCCCGGGCAGGCTGTTCCAGTGCCTGACCACCCTCTCAGGAAAGTCATTCTTCCCAATATCTAATCTAAACCTCCCCTGCC
>JAOXJK010000023.1:94697442-94712458 GCA_025774025.1 Xenus cinereus | reverse complement strand
CATCCAGTTCATTGCATGCTGCTATGATTTATTAACCATTTGCACTTTAAACTTAAGTTCACTGAGGCTGAGTTTTCCTAAAAGTTGAAAACCATAACAAACAGAACATCAAAAAAAAAAAAAAAAAGACTTGGGGGGGAAAAAAAAAGGAAAGAAATAATTTGACAAAGGTCTACAATAAACACAATGCATTAATATGCCAAGGATGTTGCAGCTCTGAAGCACTGTAACTCTAGTGGCTGTTAGTGAAGTGACAGTTTTAGTGAAGGAAGGTCATTAGACTAGAATCTCTGTCCTTACTGTACCTCTGCAGATGACCCTTGATAGTCTGAGGATTCTGGTGGCTTAGAAGGAGTTGACGTTTTGCTGTTTGTCAACCATGGTTTACCATAGTTGCGTGTTAAATGATGGGGTGTCTGTATGAAACAATGGTAAATCAAAATATGAAGCACAGTAGATGGAAAACAATGTCACGGAGAAGGATATCCAGGCTTTCACAAGGAGATCAAATGTCATAGTAGAAATAAAAACTAAGCAGAAAGAGTTGATGACAAATGTTCTGAAACGAAGAGATGGCAGAGCTTATTTTTTAAATGAAAAGGAGAGGTTCATTGCTCTTTCAGAGCAATTCCCAAATTGCCAGTTAGCTCATGCGACACCTTAAACTTAAAGAAGTCTTCTATTCCTATGTTGCAAACAAACAGTAGAGGAAATACACTGAAGAGACTCCTCAGGTTCTCTCTGGACTATGAAATAAAATTGAGATACTTCTTCCCTGCCAGCTAGGGAAAGCACCAATATTGCTGGAGCAAGGGAAAAAACCCCAAACCAACCTATACCCCCCATTTCTGCTTACCTTTGGTGTACTTGTAGCAACTGCTTGTGGGGCTGCTGCCTGGCCAGCTTGACTTGACAGAGAAGTAGATCTGTTGGGAGAAGCACCCCTTGAAGAGGGTCGTGACCTGCGGCCCCGTGGTCGGAAAGCTGCCATGCTTTGACTAGCACCATCTGCCAAAATGAACTTTTCACGCAGCTCCACATTTGTCCTCCCTTTAGCTGCAGCAAAGAAAGGTGCTGATTTAGTCAAACATGAAAACTGTCACAAGGCTGTTTATTGTCATTTTTGCCATGCCAACTCCAACATATTTTAACAATAAATAAAATGCATTACATTGTAATGCATTTATTTTGGACACAGAAGAGTTATGTGCAGAACTCGCTTATTCTAATACTTTATGCCAGCAGGAATGAACCACTGTCAAAGGAAGTCAGCGTGATAATGGAATGCTCAACGTGCTAAATCATTGTTAATCAATCAACTATTAATACATAGACACAACCTGACGAGCAGTTTTGCTAACTCTACAGCTATTCATAATAAATAATACTTGCTTGGATGTTCCAGAAGAAATTGCTAAGTACAAATTACAGGAAAGCAGCAAATATATTTATTCAAAACTCTGAAGTGATGTAGTTTGGCAACATGCAATGATGAACATAAAATCCAAACTATGATGAGGTAATCGGTGGCTAAGCACTCACACACACGTACAAACACACATACGAGAGAATGTTCCGCAAGAATAAATGCAAGACATGTTAGCATTTAACTGTGTCAGTGTGAGTGACAATTGTTTTTGAAACACTCTTAAGCGTGTCAAAAAAAATTAGCTTGCAAAGCACCAGCCCATGTAGGAACACATTAAGCTAAATGTGATGGGTGTAGCATATTGTTAAAAGTATATATTTTAATAAAGTGGGAAGGAAATGAAGAGAGGAGAAGAGGAGGAGAAGGAGACAAAGAGAGGTGTTTGCCAACCTATAGTAGGCTGAGTGGTAATTGAAGAGTTTGATTCCGAACGTAACATTTTACTCCCGTGATGATGAACTAGAAAAAATGACACAGGACATGGGTCACATTAAAGAAAATCGTTAGCAGGAGAAGAAATTAAGTACAGCAGCTGCATATGCAAGAGACTCAGAGCACCAGGCCAAAAGACAGGACTCAGAGCAAAAGCTGTCTCTAAGTGCTCCGAGGTGAGTTCTCAAAGGTCTCCTAGGCAAAAAGGAAACAGTGCTTGGACAGACTCGGCTGCAGTCCCCAGTATACTCGTGTAACCTATTTATCTGCTGACATAAAGAAGCAATATAAGCTCAAATTATTTTATATAACTATGCCCATTACTTTTAAAGCTGTTTATGACAACAGTTCTTTGAAAGACGATTTATCTGACTACATGAGAAGCCTTCGGTGGAAATGCAGATTTGCTTAAGTCTGAACCTGCACCACTGCCACGAATGACTCCTCTCGTCGCTGGCTTCAAGAGGATAGGATTAGGTACCAGTGCACAACGTCCAGTGTCTGGGTGATTCCACAGAGACTGGTATTCCTTCAGACCCACTCTGCTGACTTGCTCATCTGCTCATGTGTTTCCTACGAAAAAGGGATAAAGCACTACAGAAAATACTAGAGAGGTATATAGGATCCTAGGTTTATTAAAGAAGAGGGGATAAAGTTCCAAAGGACTCTTAATCCGAGGACAGTAATAAGGAATTCCAATAAATTAATTAGATGGTTATTAAGTATTGTATCTCTCAGGGTCAACCCAAGTAGGAATTGCAACAGTCTACCTGTCAATAGGCCTGAGAAAAATGTTGGGGATACATCAAAACTAACCAAGTTAACCCTTCAATGAAGTCAGGTATTTTGAGGCACGTTTCATTTTCAACTACTGTGCACTTTTGAGGAGTAGGAATAGAAAGCTATGAAGTAAGGATGGCTCTGGAGGCATAAATGACTTTCCTATAGTAGCAGGTGCAGAATCAGGTGCTAAATTTCAGTTAGACCTGTGGTCCAACACCAATAAACATACCATTACTGCTACATTCCTTCAGTAAACAATATATGCAATATGTTGGTAAGCAAAAGGACTATTTTTAACATTGCTGAAAAACTCAGAGGCGTCATCACAAGTTTATGACAGCTCTGTTGTGCTACCATGGGAAGAAGTTTTATGGGTACCTTTTAAGCTTGTTGACAAATGTTTCTAGGCCTCAGTGGCGCACTGTCGGCCCTTACAGGGTTTTGTGGTAACTCCTTTTTGGATTTAACATCCTTGACTTAGCATGCCAATTGCTACAAATACAAGCTCTTCACCCTCTCAAGGTCTGTGCCAAACGGTTTAGAAATCTTGGTCCCAAAGCAGAAGCTGTGTGAGATAGCTGACACCGGGGTAAGGTCTACAGGACACTTGATGTCTCTGCCTTCACTGCCACTGGCCTCTCCTAAACTCCCCCGTGCTGTTCTTGCGCTATTCCAATATTGATTACGATTTTATAGAACTCCTGGGAGGTAAAAAATGCAGTAAACTTAGTGCTGCTGGTTAATAGGACAGAACTACTGAGTTACAGAACATCACCTCACTCTGAATACAGTCATTATTATACTTTCTGCAACTTTCCTACTCTGGCTATTATTTGGCTTGTATCTCTCCTGCTCCTTTCACAAATGGCTTCTTTACCATCTCCAACTGTTCCTCCAAGAACGATGCCAGACGGAGCGTACTTTCCCACTACAGAAGTAGGCTTTCTGACAATCTCAGATGTCATTACGTTGCCGTGTCCCGATAAAACAATGTACTTGATACAAAGCCCTGGAGGGCACGGTGACAGAGCGCTCCCTGCTTCCCCACAGCACAAAGTCCTCCTGACCGGAGCATTCTCCACTTGCTTTGTACAAGGCTCAGGGCTCCACAAAGCGGTTCTGGGGAGGATGCCAAGGAAAAGACAGGGCTACGCAGACAGAGCCTGAAAGCCTGGGCGCAGCCACTGGCCAGAGAATTTTTGTTTGTGTTATCATTGTTACTCTTCGATTCAATTGCCTTATTTTAATTTATTGCCTTAAAACTTCTCTCTTGCCGAGAAGGTTTTATTGGACATTTCTGTGTACTATTTCTGCCAAGTCATACAAGCAGCTTACACGCCATAAACTCTATCTGGGCTAAGTTCAATTCTTAATTACACCACTCTAATGCCGGAGAAACTGCGCAGAAGACACCACAGTTATTCTACATATCAGTGCTAATGAAGAGGATCTTTACCATGGGATTTAAAGTTTACAAAAACAGATCATTATGTGACATTTAGTGAGATGATGTTTACAGAACTGGCATTTTATACAAGTCAATCTCCATCTTGAGACAACAAATGGTAACTATATCCAAACAGTTATCTGCACGCCCATTTTAACAGTGGTGTTACATACCCCTGCAAGGATCATTTTTCACTAAGAACTCATCAAGTGCCATCCAGCCGCCTCCAACACGAACCATGACTGTACTTCTTAGGATACGAACAAGGCGCAGCTGCTGAGAGTCACCAAACTGCAATAAAAACCAAACAACAGTCTCAGGGTCTCAGTCATTCAGACACAGTTCAACGCTGATAGGTTAAAAATCAGACACTTTAAAAAGTTTATTTTAATATTTAATTATTAGTAAATGCTAAAAAAATCGTATTTATTTATGCAGATTATTAAAGCTGTTAAGATTTCAAATAAGATGCCGTTGCATTAATCCAAAGGAGATGGCAGGACGGTAAGAAAGAATCTCAGGTTTAATTTTATGCTTGATTCTGAAATGTCTGAGCTCATAAAGGTAGCAAAATTAGTAACACATTATTTAATTGGTTACGATGTGCGCTTGTGCAAATTAATGAAGACCTATTGGCATTATTTCACCACTAACATCTTCTGCAACAGTCTAGATTTTAATGATGTCAGCTGAAAAGAAGGCAGCATCGCTTTAAATGATCAGTACGTGGGCTGGAGAATCAACTGTGCAACACTCATTGCACGGTTGTATCGATTGATTGATTTCCTAGGGATATTTTCAGGTATAGCAGTGACACTGCTCACCTATAGCGAGGCGCGCGGCGGGAAAGGAACATTAAAGAAACAACGAATGATAGATAGCTATAATTACTTTCCTTTGCTATAAACTGTCACTCCTCTACACATCAAGGTTCTTCACAATTCAGATATGCACAAAAACCTGTTTCAAACGAATTCTTGTAGTAGCCCACTCTTCCTTTGGGCTGATGGCAGGCCTAACAAATGTTTTGCTCTTGAAACCTGTATAACAAAATCTGTATGCAGGATCTCCGTTCAAACCCGGATCAAAGAAAACGTGACCAAAATGTTGACCCCACGATCTCATGAAAATTAACCAGAAGAATTCAGTACTTTTGAGCCAACGTCGCTAAAATATTTATTTTGATAGCAGATCATCAGGCCAAGTGTAGTGCTTTCGCAGAGCACTCACTGAAACCAACGGGAGTCAAATACAGCTCTTTGGGACAATCTTTGACCCTTGGAGAAGGCTGGCCATAGTTCAACTGTACCTACTTGCTCCAGTGAGGGGACTGAAATGCTTTAAATGCAAACCACACAAACGTGCTCCCTACTTGTTAAATGACTTCAGTTGCTTGGTACTACTTAAGCCAAGAAGAGAGAACAAGTTTAAAGGAATATTACTTTTAGGAACCAAACAAAAGCAAACCTTGCCGCTTAATTCAATAATAATTTTTTTGTTATAAGTAAGAGCATTTACATGAGCATTGTTTTTAAGGGCTTTTTAATAATGCATTCAATATGTGCTGAACAAAGAGCCATTTTACATATGTAGATCAAAGTTAATAAAGGAAATAGCATCCAAATTGATGCTGTTTATTTTCATTGGCTTGTTTCTATAGAGAATTTTTTCTAGAGGTTCTAAAGATACTATCTTTTTTCTTTTATTTGTTTTTTTCCCCATTCCAACTTAATTCTTCGGTTAGACTCCATCAGGCAACTATGCCAAGGGTCAGACACAGTATCCTTTGGAAACTGCCTACCTAGGGGTGGTTAATTGGGGCAGCGTGGCTCCTGGAAAATAACACAGGTATCTACCAAGGCATTTTAACTCGGTCCATTTCCTTCTTAAAATAGCCTGGATACCAACTTTCCTTTAACAGTATTTACCGTTGTTTCAAATCACGGGAGGTAAAAAATAAAAATGTAAAGGATGTCTAGTTTAAGCTACAAAAAGGCCTGTTCTTGACAATAGCCATATAACATCACTGTCACTAGAGAAGCCTCAGCCAACTTGCTGGAGGTGATTTTTACCAGGATGCTGTTCTGCACCAGTTAAGAGTTGGATGCTCTCAAAAAATGCTGCATTTTTCCCAGATCTGGAAGTACAGATGGCAGATAAGAGGATGAACATAATTTCAAATAGTCTTTTTGAAACAGAGGCTTGTTCTAGATACGTGGAAAACACTTTAAATTATTACTTAAATATATTGCTTGAGGCACGTGGTAAGATTATCCACTGCTCTTTGTGCATTCTTCTATACTTCAACAGACTTTGCTAATAAATAAGAATCCATCTACATTTTTAACATCTCTAGATTTAAAATGGCTAATGCTGTTAACACCAGCATTTCCAGCATGGATTATACATATTATTGCTTTTATAAGAGCATGAATAAGATACTAACGGTATCCGGTTTGTGTAAAGTATTTCCATTCTCACCAGGCAAGCATGATTTAAAATTTAAGAAGCTGTGTGTCAGCATGTACCACAGGAATAAGTGAGCAGTGGGTAGTGTATCCTCCCTGTGCCACTGCGGTACGACTCACTGATGACCCAACTGAAAAAAAGTATTCTTAAACACAGCTCGAATACATTAGAGACCCGTCACAGCTCTTTTGAAAACACTTTGGAAGAGGGAATAGTCTAAAATGGAACAGCAAGTTTAATTTGCCTATTTCCAAAATATGTATTTTATGATTCAGCACGTTAGTGTATAAAATACCAACAATCAGAGAGGTTCTTAATCAGTCTGCTTGACTGCACAGGGATTTATTTTTTTTCCAGATTTTTTTTTGCCTAATTTTCAATTACTAACTGACACGAGATCTGTGTTTACTGTGATTAGCCTTTAATCTGACAGCCTAAAAAAAGGCAACACAGAATTTTGAAGCGTCCCGCTACAGAACTGAAAACTGGTAAAATAACAGTAATTCTAAAATTGCAGTTGAAATGCTCACGATTTTTTACTATGGGAATTGCTGCTGATCATTATCTGGTTCCTTCAAAAGTAATCTCCTTAATGAGGAAAATGGCCAAAAAAAGCAGGTGAGGGACTGAAGAGGAGGGACCCTGAGACAATGAATGTTCCATAGCATTTAAAGAAATACTGCAGCTGATCAGCAATGAATTAGCTGAAGATGAAAGGATGGCAAGAAAACTGACCATTGCAAGCTTAAATCACTATGTATTAGAAAGAAAGGGGGGAGGAAAAAACTTAAAAAAAAAAAAAAAGAAACGTCATAACACATTCCACTGGTTTATACCTGATTTCCCAGGAAGAACTGATAAGAAATGAAAAATGGAAGAAAGACACGATTAGTTTACAGGAAATTCTCTATATGACTCTAGAACACATGCAAACTAACACATTAGACATTCTAAATAAAGTATCTACTTCAGAGACGAGCAGGTAGCTAGCCATCTGGAGACTGAATATTGGAAAATATTCAAGGCCTTTGTTTCCTTCCCATTGCTGTTTTTGTGATCTCTTAAAAATCATCCACAAGTATTTAGTAAACTCTCTTAGCCAAATTATTGAGTATTCCGTCTGAAATTGTTCTGGTTATTGAATCTAGGGGTAGCAGATCTTTCTCTACAATGTGATATTTATTTTTCTGTGATCTAAAAGCGTTCTGCAGATATCTAACACATTTCTTGTACTTCTTCAGAAAGAACAGTGCGCTCCGATAAAATGACAAGGGAGGATAAAAGCGACTGAATGCACTTTGGTAAAAGATTTTTGAAGTACAACATAATACCATAGGAAAATATCACCATTTTTACAAAACTAATAGAAAACCAGCTACAATTTAAACACTTCGGGTAACCAGGCAAAAATATTGGCTTTTAAGGAGCTGTTGTATGTATGTATGCATGTCCGTATGTATGTATACATACAGTTAGCTTCTAAAAGTTCCCATATATTGAAAACTGTTTCAGTAGCTTCAGTGAAAATAAATACAAGCAGCAGCATTTTCCTGTATTTTTAGCCTGTATGATCTAACAAGAAAAAAACCACAAAATTTAGACAAGCGTAAAGTAAGAAAATAGATAATTGTCATACAAAATTCCTGTAAATTAATATAGCCTGATCCTTTGCATAACCATGTCATACAAAGAATCTTTAATCTGAAAGAACTAAGAAGGTCCTCAGAGGACTTACCCTGTACTTGTTATCCCCAATCTGTTCCACTTGAAATCGCTTTGCACATTTACATTTAGCTACCTGCCTTGTAACCTGCAAAAAACCACAACTGGATGATTACTTTACTGCAAATACCACACTTCTAAATATTTACGTAACTGGTAAACTTCAAATTATATAGGAGTGAAAATAAAATTAATTATTAAAGAACATGACCCGAGTAGAATAGGGTGTAATCTAAGAAAACAGAGAATGTACCTCATCTTCAATTTTGTCAGCATCCGTGAGAGGCTTGTATGCATCCTTGTTTGGATGAAGAGCTGCTACGAATTCGTAATAGTCAATATATCCATCACCGTCTCTATCAAAAATGTCTGCAACAGCACTCATTTCAAGTCGGCTTGTTGGGAATTCTGTAAGACAAAGAAAAAAACAAAAGCTACATTTTTTGGCTTTTCAACGCCATTACAGCGAAAGGCTTTATCACCTACATTGAAAGTTTTTTAGGCACTAGGTGACAGACAATCTTATAAAAAAACACAGGGACATTGAAAAGAGTGAAGGAATCTTTCTGAAAAAAAAACAATCTGGATTTCCAATGTTACCTAGATATTGGATTAAAATGAAGATCATAGTGTGGCTTGAAGAGAGAGAGAGAAGCAAGGACACCAATTAAACTGTAAGATACACGTAATTTTTGGTTTTTTAATATTTTGACCTTCAAAGTGCATAAAATACTACAGATTAACAAGATAAATTGTTAGTGAGGAAAGGTCAGGCAACAATTTCACTGCTAATTAAATCTGGAATGCAAGGCCTTCCTGCTGCAGAAACACACACAATGTTTTGTGAAATCCTTCTTTAGATCAAGCTCACAGCAGCAGAATATGAACCCAAACACATTCTCTACAAAATGGTCAAAGAAAATTTCAAGATGGTGAACAGGGATTAAACCATGAGTATTTAGTAGTTATAACAAATTGATACCAACTGAGTAAAACGAGTAAGCTGTTTAACCTCTTGGTTGTCTCGGGGTTTTTTCATCAACTTCTGTCAATACATGCAAAACAGCGATGCACAAATATAGCGATTTATAACTGTTATTGATAGTGATTATATTAATGCATATTTATCTTTAATAAGAATCATATGATCATGTGAACTGATTTTGAAAATTATCTATAGGTTTTTTTTAAGGTATGATTTACTGTTCTGACTAATCAATGAAATGTAACTGGTGAAGTGGCTAGTGTACTGTAGAAATGACAATCTGAGTCCAGTAAACTATTAATTAGCCAATAATATAATGTAGCATTTGTAATTTGATTCACAAGAAAGAGTTCCCAGAATCTAGAAATACTTTAAAGTAAAATAATTATAATTTAGATTAATCATAATTATTGATTTCAAAAGGGAAATCGGTGACCTTCTAGCACAATAAGCTGCATAGAGTACACTATAGAGACAATAAGACTTCATGAGATGTTTGTTCCAAGTTTGACAGTAAGTTAAATTTTAAAACTTACTTGAAGAAAGAATTCCATCAATAAATTCCTGCCTTGTTATCTTTCCATCCTGATCTTTATCAATCCTCCTAAAGAAGTCCATCACACGAGACTTCTTATGGTTCATCCATCGCATGTATTTTTTCCTCCAAATATCAAAATCAAAGTTGGCAAATTCTCTCAGCTTAATAAAAAAGAGAAAGAACTTTTTCAGTTGAAATCAATCAATCTAGAAAATCCATGTCAGAGACACCACCTGCATTCTGTTCAATAATTGGTTCTTTGAGGACCTGTATAAACATTTTAAACATCTTAATACCCCTTATATTTAAAATGAGAATGACAGCTTTTAAATCACGCGTCACAATGTTTTCAGTTAGTTGTTATCATACAATAGAATACAACAAATAATGAAGTTGTTTACAGTATTTACAATTTAATCTAGGGTAAACAAAATTATGCAACAGGTATGTACATTCCTTTTCTGACCTCTTCAAGTCTGTCCAAAGCATCATTAAGTTTTCTTCTCCTTTCCAAGGCCAGAAGCCAGACTTGCTGCCATTTGCTGACCAGAAGGTTCACCCGTGGGTTCTTGGTTTCAATTTGTGTGGGGGCTGCTGACAGATAGATGCCTGGTGTCGGGGAACGCTTTCCTGTTAAAACATGATAAAATGTCTAAGTCTCACCCAGTTCAAACAGAACAAACATTCATGTGAAGGGTACTTGACCTTCCTAAAACTACTCCTTCCTGTCCCAAATAAAGAACCCACACCTTGATACGATTCCATCTAATGGGATTTTTTGTTTTATTTTTTACCATGGTGGTAACCACATGGTGGTTAAAGTATCTTTTGTGTAGCCAGAAGCAGGCAGCAGTGGCTGCACTAGTGAAGCCGCGCAGCTTAAATAAAATCTTTGCAAACCTCTCAGAGAGCTGCAAAGTAAACAACCTGATTTTAGAAGCAGATTCCATGTATGGGTAAGTATAAAGTACAATGGGTGAGTACATCTAAAAATACAAAAAGCAATTTCCTCACTTGATGATTCACTTTCCTTTCAACTTCACTGAAGGCACTTTCTAACTGGATCCATATCATCTCGTAGAGAGTAAGAGCAAATTTTGTCTCTACGTCTTTGTGTAAAAGAAGTCGTTCACACTTTCAGATAACGGTAGATTTTCAAAGACTCAGCAAGTGCACATTCTTGGAAGTTTAACAGCACACGAAAGGCTGCACGCTTTAAAAATAGGTATTCAAGAAGTACAGGACAAAATTTAAAAACACAAGTCTCCTATGAGAAATTTCCTCACAATGAAAAATGAGAGATAATTAGAAAAATCAAAAAGAATTTCACTCTGTTTCACTATAAACTAATCAAACCTATTAGATTATTAGTAGTCTGTTATCTTTATAGATACAACAATGGTGTGTGTGACCTGTCCCAAAATATTTCATTACTTACTTCCCGCTCTCCCCTTATCAAGGACAGGAATATGAGACTGTACAGGAGTGGGTTCAACTGCCTTTCTTTTATAGGTCTTTGTAAATTTATCCACATCGGGTTGTTTTCTGGTCATTTCCTCCACGAATGTCTGCAATCAGATAGAGGTGGTTTTAATTAACAATACACAAAAGTGACCACAGGAAAGAAAACCACACAATAGCAAAACACCAAGTTACAAGAACGGCACAGAAAGACTCTTATAAAAAAAAAGACACAGATAAATGTTCTGTAGGTAGAAAAATGGGCACTATAAGCTTTTAAGACCACGGTGGCCTGGCTGTTAAAGGAAGGCTAAATCTGGAAAACAGTCTGTCAAAAACAAACTGGGCATTCACTGCATCAGCAGCTCCCTCTGGCACTTGATAAAGATGTTTTTGAAATCACATCAGTAAAGCCACACCGTAACACTAGTTCTAAGGCAGTAGCACTATCAGGCATTTCATGTGGAGTTTTTTTATTATTATCCTTGTTCTTATGGGGAGTTGTAGGCTTGCTTTTAGAACAATGTGGCACTGAATTTTTTTTTTTTACTTTTTTAACGTCAACAAACTACACACACTTTGTATACATACAAAACACACGAACTGAGTACCTGAAAAGGGATTCAATTATTAGGAGAGGAAAGAGCTAAGGAGATTCACAATTGATTACAAAGCCCAGCTGAGACAGAGCACTATTTGTGGAACGTGCAGGACACGTGTCACTTAACATGCCTTACCTGATGTTCCGCTATAAGTGCTTTAACCTCGTCGATCTCCTGGGGGATAACCTCTTTATCTTTTTCAGTGAGTGTAGTCTCAGCCCACTGCAACCAGGACAGCAAGGCTTCCAGCAATTCCTGGTTAGCGATAAGTCCAGCCAGAGCTCCTGCCAGCCTCTGTTGATGTTGTTTAGCCCATACTAAGACCTTGGTAAAAGAACCAATACATGAGTATATGCACATCTGATATTCTTAAAATACATTTAAAATTGCTTTGCTAACTATAAACCCAGAGCTTCCTCCCAGCCCTAGCGATGTTTGATTATCAAATGTGCTAGATACAGCGGCTGATCACTAAAGGTGCTAGCTGAGTAGAATTCCCAGTTCAACACCACATTTTTTCCACAAATGTTCATGATTAAGTGCTGTTAAATGCAGTAAGTAGGAAATTCAGGCAATATATTACAAACTTTTTTAAACCAATATCTGTAAGTTACTGAATCACGGAGAATTTGGTGACTGTCTTCCTCCTGGGCATTCCTGAAGCCGTACTTCGCTAACACCAGAGTTTTGTTTTTCTTTAAACTTAATATACAACAAAAATACCACCTTAGCAGCTGAGACTGTGGTACACCCTCAGAGACCTACTTGTAGCCACTTTAATCATTTGAAAATCTTCTAGATCAGGAATATGTAGGACTGAAATCCTCCCTAATGCAATTAGAAAATGCTTCAAGTTTGCTGTGCATTTGCTTTGCTTTGCAGCTCTTACATTTCTCCCTAGAAACTATTAGCTTTCTTCACATGGGAAGTGTCAGGCAGTATTTTCTTTAATACATACAAACAAAGAAGCTTGACCATCTGCTTTAGTTCTTAAAGCCCTGTAAGTTTTAAAATAAAACCTAGGGAAGCACGGCTGGTATTCACATACATCACTGCGGGTATTTTAAATGTTTAGTTCTCAACAGCTGGATCATTTCCTCCCAGTGTAACGACCATGTTAGTTGTCAGCTATCTTTCAATCGAAGATGGCTTGACATATACTGACCTCTTCAAACCTGGCTCTGATGATTGTTATCCAGTTCTTAATGGTGGTGATGGAGTCTGGGTGGCAGATAGCTAGGATAGCTTCTCCCATACTTGTTGCTTTATTCACTTCTGCCTTTTTTTCTTCCATCTTCTTCATAAATTCCTGAACCACAGGTAATAATTTCAATTAGATGTTGACAAAATTTGCAAGAGAAAACTGAGTGCATAGTCTGGGAAGGTCGCAAGCCTCTCTATCGTGCAAAGAGGTTCAACTTCGAAGAAGCAAGTTTAATTTGTCTGAGAAAAGTTAAGAATGTCTAAAAACCCTATTCCACAGAAAGTACTAAACGAAGCTCTAAAATCTCTATCCCAGTTTCCCATTCCTTAAAAGCCCACCATATTGTAAATACTTGAAAGACACATGCCCTTGTTAAAAAAAAAAGAAGGAAAAATCATAGGATTTTAGAAGTGCTGTACATCAACTATATGAGGGTTAGAATCATTACTGGCAACATTTCAGCTGACTTGGATTGTCTGTCAGTTACAGTAATTCTTCATAATAAACTACCAAGCTCCTAGCAGAGGCTGGAAACGTCCAACTATAATTACACGCTCAGACAAGATGATAGAGGACTTCAGGAGCAGCTATACTAAACTAACACAAATGTGAAAACTCAGCTGCCGAGGGAGAGAAACAGCAAGCAGAGGGACAGAGACTGCTAATTAACCAGCTGTTTTCAGAGGCGCTGCCATGTGGGAAAAATCTTGTAAAAGCAGAAGGATGTTTACAGCTTTAGACGTCTGAACTCATAGCCATTGATGTTCCCAGGGAGTCCAGCAGAGGAAAGGGTGGCAGGACCAGAACTGCGTGCGGAGGGGAAACAACAAAAAAATCTGAAGGACTTGTCCCATCTTTTCTACAGTTTGTATTTCTTTAATTATTATTGCTACAATGGTTTTACTATTCTGTCTTTTTTGTTACATCTAGATGTCGTGTCTGTGTATCTTTGTAAGCACCCTTAACTGGAACTGCCAACATCTCCCAGTGCCTAGAGGAATTCTTTGTTATATTTTAACGTCTTTAATTGGGCTAAAAAATGGAACTGTGTCTCTGAAAGTTTAACTCTTCCTCTCTCCATCCACAAAGGGCTATTTTGGATCCCAGAAATTAAGGATCAGCCAAGTCAGATCCTAGAAAATTCAAAATCACCAAAGCATTGTAAAAACAGATTCTAAAACTCTTCATAATAACATTATCCTGTGCTTTTACAAAGTAAATACGAAGCTATTATGAAATAAAAGTGTAAAAGAAACAACCTCTTCTGTGTAGTTCTAAAAGCCTGGAAAAGGTAAGCTGTATACTAAAAGCGATTCATCACTAATTGATTTTGACTTAAGCTTAAAGTAATGTCAGAGTCTAAGACCCAATCATAATAGTGGTCCTTGTCTCATAAAAATGCATGAGTTCTTACAATATTTCAGTTCAAAATAGTTTTGGAAAAGTTGAGGTGGGCTGTAGTGAGAGATTACCAAAATAAGGCAGGGCCAGGAGGAAAACGGAAAACAACATTGTTTTCCCTGCACAACTGTACTAGAATATCTCAAAATCTAAATCTATGACAAACTACTTACAGCGTATTAAGCTCTTCCTCAGTTAAAAGATACCAATCGAATCGAACTCTATGGCAGTGCAGTGATACAGACAAGAGAGGAGATGGGATGCTTCTCATTAACTAAAGCAGTGCATTAACCTACTACACCTCAGTCCCCAGAGAGGATGGCAAGTGACAGAAACATCTCTGCCTGAGACAGCAGAATTCATTAAATCATGTGCAGTATTCAAGAAAAGAAATTCGGTAATGGGCATAAAGTCGGACCATTTGGATAAAATATCGTCCTAAAGAAACCTTTCAAGATGTAGCTGGATACCAATGCATTAAAACTATTTTACAAGAATCACAGTGATAAAAGAAAGATACATTTCATATTTAGTCATACATTT
>JAOXJK010000023.1:94683266-94697417 GCA_025774025.1 Xenus cinereus | reverse complement strand
GGAGCATTATAATACAGACATGGTGTTTAAAACTAATATTATATATTACATTTCCCCTTATTTTTTTTTTTCCTTCCTGAAAGCTGATGTTACAAGCATAAGAAGAGAGACCACTCACTCAAGGAAAATTTTCTGTATGTGCTTATTGAGTGTTAAGGCAGCAGCGCCACAATCTTTCTCAGCTTGACAATTTCTGTATTATTTGGCCTTTAAAATAAAAAAATAAATGTGCTTGGAAGCACATCTTCTAAAGCCTACTAAAAAAAAATATTAAGTACGGTATGGCCACATCTAACACGGAGGCTGGTTGTCTTGAGCTAGAGATTATTCTCCCCAGCTGGACAAGGTTTCTCAGAGACAAACTTTGCTTTCATTTGAGGTTCCATTTTATGCTTCAGCGTTGGCAGCACAATTTTGAGCTGTTGTACAGAAATATTTTGTTAATCAATCTACACTGCAGTGGCAGAAATTTAAGGTGTTTTTTTTTTTTTTCTAGTGATTTCAGTGGACCTGAGATTTCATTCAGATAGTTCTCTGTATTCAGAAGAGCAAAAAAATTAAATAAAAGGGAACTGATGAAGCACATGGAAAGGCAGCTAATGCCAAATTTAATTGCATCGGAGACAGCAGGTTGCTACTGCCAACATTAGTCAGCATATGCTGATGCATTCAGACAGTTGCCAGCTAAAGAATAGCACCCAGTTTCCAGGGCCCTAAATTAAATCTGAAAACTTCTCCAAAACATTGCAGTCTGAGTACCTTGAAAACTCCTCAGTTAAGAACCATTACATAGTCATACCCTGCACGTACTCCTCTGTGTAATAATATCCCCAAACTCAATTTAAACAGGATGCTTTTCCCCTCTCCATTTCCTAAGTTTTGTTATAACTTTCTTCAGAGCAATGACGAACAATTCCATTACTCTTACAATTTGCTCTGTAACAGCGTGGGCACTGCATTGTTGGTACTATTACTACTGCGCTTACAAGAAGAGTTTTGCAGGGGCTTAAATGTGCAGGTTTGTAACCTCCCGTGTGGAGAGTGAAAATATGACTTCTGTGCTCCTCAGGCATTTTCCCATTTCATTAGTGCAAAGTAGTTTGATGATCTATAATCTAGTACCCGCAGTACCTATGGCACTGCAGTGTTTCAGTACCTAACGCACGTGAGGTGCGACAGCACGCTGTTTCACCGTGACAGGAGGTTAATGGACGATAACATCATTCTGCTGACACTTACAAACGACCTTGAAAGAAAAGTATATGCCGGTTTTGCTCAACGGCGCTAAGACAACACATATACTTTTGCTACTGTAGCAGTCTGTCTTATAATTTTCAGGCAGCATATATTCCACAGAGGGGTTTGCATCTGTCTCTAAATGTGTTTACAGCAACTTTCTAAAGGCCCATTCTATTCTTAGTAAGCCAAGAGGGTTCAAACAACTCCAGTATGGGCACCGAACTGTCAACCTCATTAAATTTGTAGCTTCACTATAAAAACGGTTGCAAAACCAAACACTGGATGCTGGATATGACTATATGGGATAGATTTTGCCTCCTTTCCTTTATTCTACCCTCTCACCAGCCTATGAGAAGGAAGAGGATCCTCTTCATTTTCTTGCTTACCCTGTGCTGCTCTATCAGTGCAAGCAAGGCCTCTTCATCATCCGGAAGGACCCCGTGGCAACGAAGAGCCTGCTCTGCCTCTGCCTGCCACGCCAAAAGGACATGGACAACAGAGTGGAACTCTTCTGCCTGTTAAAATACAAGAAGTCAGGGTCAGTCACGAGGGGATCTGACAGACACACTGCAGCTTACACAAGGAGACTGAGCCCACATTTGGAGTCATTAATCACGCAGCAGTACTGGCGCATTAACTTTCCATTAAAAAGTCAATGATATACAGTACTACGTTTTCATAACTGTAAAAATATCTCATGCTTCCCAAAAAATTATAGGAAGCCTAAAAGCCTGTTCATGCTTTTAGGCATCTGATTTATAGCGTATTTGCAGCTCAGTTGAGAATGTCATGTCTTTACGCTGACAAATTACACAGGAGGTGCTTTCACGGACCAGCTGGAGAGATGAGAACTCTATTTTCTGCGCAGCCTAAATCACTGGCTAAGCAAAATTAATTGACAGCCCGTTGGTTACTGACCCTTTTATGTCTGGAGAAACGAAGTTCCACCTTTGGGCACAGCCATATTCAGACACAATTAGCGTTTGAGGTAGCTTAGGACTGTGCCTGCTGAGATACCAGAGAGCTGGACAAACACGGTCCCCTGGGGAGAGCGGGGCTGGAATTTTGTACACAGTGGATCCGTGGCTATTGCAGGAGCCCCATCCTAGCATCAGCCCAAGGTAGTGTATCTTCATAGAGCTGCACATCCCATTTTTTGGGGATCGGTTCCGGCCAATACTGACATACATACACTGTTCTAGCTCCTGAGCGCGCTCAGCACAACCCCATTTTTTTCACAACGTACTTCACCGTGCACTGTAATTGTGCCAATGTAAACAAGTTTTCAGTACACAAATTTACTTCTTTCCAATAAGGCACGAAGGGCATAAATATGATTGCAATCTCCAGTTTCCTGTGAAGGGAACGTAGTTCTTAATCACCCTTCACGCTTGACTGTTAACTTCAGTGATTTCCTTAGATGGTAAGGTCTTTGAAACATTTGCTTTGCATTTGTGGTATAGACTAATAATAACAGCAATAATAAATGCTAAGAGGCATTATTTATGTGCTGTGGTGAAGGGATGGAGACAAGGTAAGCAATGCATGAGCAAGAAAATTAGTATTTTAAATTAAATTAAATTAAATTGAATGACGTGAAGTGAAAATGAAATGAAATTTCTGGCAGCTAGACGGCAAGATATTTTCTCTGCTTCTCATAAAGTACATGTAGCACCACTAGTACTCCTTTACCTGCCGAAGAGCTTGTTCCAGTCGTGTTTGCTTGGATACTGACAAGGCACAAACTTTCTCCCAGCGAGTGCTCAGCTCCTGCATTTGGACTTTGACCCAGGAAGAGTCATCCCGACTGCCTTCTATCAGCTCTCTGGCAGAGCGCTTCAGAGCCTGGACACTGCTTGTTCTTTTTCCCAGCTCCTTCTGGAAAACCTGGGCACCACCAAATACATTTGATATGTTGAATTCATCAAGGAATAATTACGTAAAAGAGAAACAAAAAGGCCTACTGGTTATAAGAAGAAATCGAAATATGGGTTTAGTTTCAATCAAGAATAACTCCATCAAAGTGAACTCAAAACACCAAGTTCTGCTCATTAGACTCCACATGAAGCTATTTACACTCTATCCTATCCTAATAAAACTGGAATATGGTAGATAAAACGTCAGGCAGATCCTGAGAACGCATCCCGATGCAATGCATGGGAAATCTAGCCTCCTTGCCACGCTGGCTTTACACTCTTTATCAAAGCAATTGATCTGACACACTTGATTAATGCCCAAGATTGCTGCAGCAGGAAAAGATCAGATAAAATGCTAACAACCAGGAGAAGGTTTAAAATCACGAAACCAGAACTAAAACCCCATCTGGAGGTCTGACTATAAGGCTGTAGATCTTGTCACATATTCATATATTTACGCGAGAGTATGTTCACAGTCGCAGATGGAACAAGCTCCAGTTACATAGAGGAAGCTCTTAAAAGTAGATATGACAATTACAATATATTGTGCCACTGACTATGACCTAGTCCTGACGTATAATGGGACTGCAGAAGCAATCCCAGCGTATTTCACATCAATTTTTATAGACAACCCACGTTTCCAAATACTTATTTTTAATGAGGGACAAAATCTCCTCCTCACTGAACCCTCCTCATCTTTGGGTACTGGAAGTCATGAGTAGATGAGCAAAGGGATTTTCACCTCACAATCCTCTCAGGCTCCAGAGCTCTGACTGTGTGTAGTCTTTGCAATACCAGTAACTTCAACAGCTGTTTCTTTTGACATACTGAACTGAAAAAACGGGATGCAGAGGCACAGTTCTACATCTCCTACTTACTCCCATCTCCATAAACTTCAGCAACAAAATAGTGCAGCTTGTCAATGTAGGCTTCCTGGGTGATAATCTAGCTGTACACTCCCGTGCATAACTTAAGCATTCCAACTACTTTTCTCCATCAACAGAAAGCAGCCCTGCAGGTTTGAAATGCTGCTGTAGTCATGATGAGCGCACCGGACATTTGGTTAGCAGATGTACTAAAAAAGAAAGCCCTGTCTCCCCCAAAGATTTCCAGTAAAATAATTTTTGCCACCTCTTGCCCTCACACACATATTCATAAATGCACACTTGTGATTTTGGACATGATACTCATAAATACACAGGAGAACAGCACTAAACAGAATATCTCAATGCTAACTGGTGTCAATGAGTCACTAACAGTTGTCTTCTGTGTATGTTTTAAAACACTTTACATTCTTGATGACATGTCTGTGTTACAGAACTATTCCATGTTTCTAAAAATTACAGAATATCCACATAAAGGGACCATCAAAATGCTACACTTGCGAGTAACCCAGTAATTAAAAAAGAATATTTTTGGAATTACCTTGTGATTGTCGATCAGGTTCATCACTAAATCACTGTCTCCGTGTACTGGCTGATCTTCTGCTAGCTGAGGTTCAACTTTGTACAACCAGTCAATGAGAGCTTGCAGAGCATCAGTAAACTGTCCTGAAAATAACAGGGCTTCCTCCAGCTTATTTTGTCTGGGGAGAAAAAAAATTAACACATACACACACAAAAATAAGCATTCATACACTCCAAGAAAACATTTTCAGCACAAAATCTTAACAACTAAGGGCTTTAAATCAGTGTTTCCCTTTTTAAAATGTGGGACCATTCCTTCCCCTCTGCCCCCCAGTCCTCCTTCATACCATCAGTACATATTTCTAGTATTTTACTGCTTTGGCACTTTTAATTATCAAATAAGCTAGTCACTCTGGTTTTAATTTTACACAACAGAAGGCAAAAGAATTCTCATGAGTCTTTTATCTTATCTGTTGAATAATTACATTGGTTTTCATTTACCTTTCCACTGATTTTCCACAAATTGTATCCCACTTATCCCTTAGTTCACTCAGCATATTATCAAGTTTCAAATTGTCATCAGCCAAGGTGGTTTTCAAGGAACGTCCAGTCCTATTTGTGTTGTCATATACAGAATGTTTAGCACCAAGAGATTTCTGGAATTCCTATACATATGGAAGAAAAAGAAAACACCCATATAGCATTAACTGCTTACAGGCCACAATTAATTTATCTTCAACATATTATTTGCAATGGAAATTGTAAGTGTTGCTGCAAGAAAATTTTAAACTTACTGCAAAATTTCTAGTCTGCTAGGGCCACAGTGCACCTCAAATTATACGGGGCTTGACACTAGCAGAGTCCCTGCCTTTTGCCCCCTCTGGAAATGTAGCTCTATGTCTGCTGGAACAACTTCTGGAAAATCCTTCCTTCAGTGAGAGCAATGATTCCTGTCATATTCCCAACATAATATTCCTAAGTTTCAGCAAGGAGCTGCCTGGTCATCACAAGAATGTGAAAGAACTGCTACTTTGGGACCCATGAACCGAGCAGTCTTCACGCTATATTTTTACATACAAAGATTTCAAGCCAGTGTAGAGCATCCCAAGGGCTACAAAGGTCATTCCGTTTTACCTCAGCATGGTCAAGCTGGGAAACCTCCAACCACAAGCATTTAACCCTCCTAAGATTGAAGCATGCTATACCTGGGAAGAATTGTATGCCAAAAGCTCACAAATCCAGGCACAAGAAGCAGCCAGCTGACATCCCAATAAGTCAATTTGGGCTGGAACTCACGATCCCAAGCAGGTTTCTGTGATCCAGGAACTTTGGAAGATGACAGTGTCACAGCTGTTGCATCTACTCTGCCAGCTTTACACAGGCACAGAGGAGCACAGAGAAACACAGCTCATCTGATCCTGCAGGGGAGTTACCCGACTGACAGAGCAAATAATTAAATAAAGGAACACTGCCAAAAGACAAAACCAGCACTACAGCAGCAGCTTTTAAGTGGTAAGAATGCTTTGAGCGTTTTATTTCACACCTTCATGAACTGCTAGCAGGAAATCAGTTAAAAATAAATCACAAGTTTGCTTTAGGAGACTTATATACAGAATCAAATATTCTTTTTTTTTTCTTTTCGTCACAAAAAAATACTAGGCCAAAAGAGTTTTTGCGCAGTGTTTGCTGAAACAGATTTTCATCTGGTTCTCAAGAGCAACGCTCGGCATCATCAAATCCAGCAAGGAAATGATTACCACTTACAACTTAGAGTAATTCCTCAGGGATGTAGAGAGATGGCAAAGATTCCTCATGGCCACACGCGTGCCTGCTCACCTCCCAACTGGCAAGCTGGTCCCAGCTGGCCTGCGCCAACCTGTGCCATGGTCGCTCACAACTCTTCCACCAACTTCCCCACGTGTCCACATAATCATCTATTCTTTTTAGATGTGAACATGCGTCAGGGAAAGCTCAAGTGGAATGGAGGTATCTTGAAGAGGCAGGCATCGGGTTATGCCATGCGGACAATATGATAACTTTACCTAGGGTGATTCAAGGTTCTTATTTTAAAACTTGACTGGTATTTTGCACTGCACAGTCCTTACACTGGAGTTATTTCAGGATCCAGAGGGAACTGAGGATCAAAATTTATCATAAAAAACAAGGCAGCATTTATTTTGTAATTGACCATTTCCTTACTTTCAATTTCCTCATATAAAACAACAAGGAAACACATTTTAAGAAAGAATACAAACACCTTTGTCAAGCTAGAACTACAATAAAAATAATTTCCAAAGTGAAGGAACTTTTATAGAAGTTCCTTCAATACAAACAATACGTCTGTGCTCTTTTCATTTGATGGGGTTTATTAACTACTTAACACTACATACACGGTGTTACTTGATTTGCACGAGAAAACAAAATGATATTGCTCCATAGAAGGATGATGCAGGACAAACAGATATAATTGTGAACAAAGGGTTGCAGCCCATTATTCTTTGAGGGAGTCCACACACTACACCGTATCTACATTCATTTGATATCACCTTCCACAGAGGTGTAATTGAGAGTAGATTTTTGTTTAGGCTGCCAGGAGCAGACAGGTAAGACGAACGAAATCTCAGTTAATTAACTACCTCCCTCCCTTCAAAGGAAGATGGGAACATACAGATAAAATTAGGCAGGTTCATATAAATGTACAGTAAGGAACATTCAGCATTAGCACCGGAATGGATTGGCTGACCTATTAAGGGTTTTTCCATTCCTGACTTCTAAAAATGAGAAAAAATTGCTGATAAACACACCATGAACAAACCCCGAAAGTCCCTGGCAACACACTAGATATGAGAAAACATATTATCTTGGCTTTTCTCTTTCAGGGCCTTTTTTTTTTGGCAGTAACAACTGGCAAAGAGCAAGTCCAAATTATTGCTTACAGCACAGAGAGAGCACGCATTCAGTTCAGATAGCAAAATCGTTAACTAAATGGAGCAAGGAAACCTTCAAGGCTGGACACAAAAGACAAAGACAGACACGGGGGGTATATGTGGGAGTGGAAGGAAAAGACTCAAAATACAAGGAAGGACATTGCAGTGTTGGGAGGTTTGACAGCTCATTAAAAAACAATTGAGTTGATTTCTTGGGGGGGTTGTTTGAAGTTTAAAGTCACAAAGTTCACAGAACTCCCTCACTCACACACATTCATCTTTTTCCTCCAAATTGCCAGTTTCAATCCTGATGTCCCTGTACCACATTCCATCCCACTTCTTAATGAGAAATGAGATTTGAGCAACTCAAGTAGCTATTCTCTGCGGGCATTTTATATGAAAAGAAGCTGAAGAAAAGATATGTTTGAGAAAAGTGATGAGGCTGCCAATCCATGCGAGGAAGCTTGGGCTCATAAAACAACTGCTGTAGGTATAAAGAACAAATGCGATTACCAAGTTTAATATTTCAGAAGAGGGGAGGAGAATAGAAGTAGAGAGTCAAACCTCAGGGCCCAAAAGCAAAGTCACAACGTGTTGACCGTACTCGTGAGGAGTTTGAACTTCATATAAAGAAAAGAGGGAAGTGGAAGGATTAAATGATTGATAGCATCAGAGAAGACAAGAAAGACTATCTTAAAAGAAAGGTTTTTAATTTTTTTTTTTCTAAATTCCCGCTGCTGACTTCAAATTCTGGCAACAGCAGCAATCCCAGAACAAACCGAAATTGCAGAGTTAGCATAACAGAATGTTAGTGTAGGTTTTATCTACAGGTTTTAACAGCAAACATAGGTAAAACTACTTTTTCTTGACCAATAGCCAGCTCTCCCATATTAAAGGAGAATTTTGTTTATCAACCAGGAAAACACTTAGGTCATCATAAAAACTGAGCCATGATAAAAAAGTAAAGCAGACTGACGCAGTAACCAATTATTAATATATATCGCAAAACTTGTCGGAGGTAAAAGCAACCATCAGAAGATACTTTGGGAGGGGCAAATTAGATATGTAAACCCTTGGGGATATTATGCAGAATGAAAAAATAGGAGTAAATGGAGATCAATAAGACTGACTTGAAAAGTAGACGTATATTAAAATGTAGAAAAATGAATGATCTTTCAATACTCTGACGAAATTGTTCCAAGATAAGTCTTGAGACACAGTCTGTCTCTGAAGATTCTACCACTCACCCACTTGATCCCCAGCAATATATTATTCTAGGCTCAAAAGTAAAAATAAGCAAAGACTTCTTCCATCCATCCTTTTACTCTGCGTGTGATGGAACTACAGAGCTCTTACATTATGATTATTTGAAAAGGCAGGTCAATTAGGGAGATTTTTACATTTTCACTCACAGTAGCTGTGTTTGTGGAAAGCTAGACTTGGAATTTTGAATCCCGTGAAGAGAAAGAACCTTTGCTACTACTGGTGTCATTGTACTTTCTAGAGGATTTCATTAATATTTCCACTTCACATAAAAAGCAACTGCCAATCAAAATACAAGACTATTTTTCAGTTTTGAGGTGGGTGGTCCTGTAGTACTAAAAGGAAAACCACAACCCAATTAACCGGATGGTAAAATTGCGGTTTTAAGGACTCAAAAAAGCCTGCAATATCCAGTGACCTGCTGGACGGTCGCACTCAAAGAGTCCAAGTGGAGACCAGTGACGAGTGGCGTGGCGTTCCTCAGGCTACTGAGACCAGTGCTGTTTAACATCTTTGCTGGCAACATGGACAGTGGGATTGAGAGCAGCCTCAGCAAGTTTGCCAATGACACCAAGCTGTGTGATACAGCCAACACACTGGAGGGAAGGAATGCCATCCAGAGGACCTGGACAGGCTTGAGAGGTGGGTCTTTCCAAACCTTACGAAGTTCAACCAGGCCAAGTGCAAGACTAGGTACTGTGACTTTTTTTTTTCCACTCCTCGCTTATAGCGCACCACCATTTAATTTAATGCTAATAAACACTCCACGGTAAGGAAGCCACAAATCTACTTCCTTTGCTGGTAGAATGGTACAAAACTGATAGACTTACTTATATCTCATCGGGCACTTTGTACTTCATCACTCATGACTCACCTTGTGCTGTGCGAGCTGCATCTTTATTTTGTCAGGTTCATTTGCAATTTCAAGATCTGAGTCCAAAGCTTTCTCTGACTCTTCTAGCCATTCCATCAGTTTGTGCCAGGCTTCGTGGAACTGCAAGAAAGCGAGATTTGCATGGATTCTGAAATTCACTGATTCATAAAATAGTTTGAAAACATTAAACCCAACTTATTCTCTACAGGCCAAACAAGTACTCTGAAGACTTTGAAAATATTTGGTGAGCGTTTGCTCCCTGGTCTCTCAAACAGGGACTAGCTCAATCATGTGCCCACTGGACTTAGCCTCCCTTCTCCCAAGTGAATTAGCAACCTTTTATGTCCATGATCTGCACACACAGTATGCATCTTTCCAAGACATATTGGTAACTTCTGTTGATGTGTCGGTCATTCAGATTCCTACATTTTTAGTAATGAATAGCAAATGCAGCGAGAATGGGGCTTAGCTATTGCCTCTACAGGACAACAGCAGTAAATCACTGGGGAAAACTCCCATCTGGATGACTGCTCAAGATTTTCTTTGGGACATTCACAAATGCTCTCATTATATCAAATGCTATCTTAATGGGCAAGGAACAGATCCTTGATCTTCCTTCCTGTCTCAACAAAGAGAGTGCTTCAGGGAAGGAAGCAGGGAAAGACCAAAGATTCAACCAGTTTTCACAAAGCAGCATCCCTTTGGGATTCCGTTTTTCTAAGCTGGTTGATTCTCCCCCTGCATCTCTTTTGAAAATTCTTCTTGCCTGGGCTGCCTATACATGAAAGGAACTAGTTCAGAAACTTCTCAAGGCTCCTGGACCCTGTTGTTCAGGGCTGTGGATCAGGCCTTGACACCAGTACCCTTCTGTACTCCTTCCCTGCTCTGCATAGATAGTTGTCGTCCTAAATTAACAACTTACTGTATTCAGCCCTGCTGTATCTGTGAATGCACAAGAGAAACTGCTGGAAAATAAGTAACATCTGATTATTATTATGGGCTAATTTATTGCTCAGAGAAGTTCCTACTCTATAAGCTGAGTGGTAGTAAACATGGGAATATGTTCAGCTGTGAACATGATAAAATCTTGAAAGGTCATGTTCATTTGAATAAATAGAAGCTAGAACTTCCTATTGACATTTAAACAGGTTACATTCCTCTCATGCATTTTGCATCTTATCATTTATGTTCCTCAGAGAGGGGAACATGAATCTAGGGAAAAAAGCCATGAGAGCTCCCTGGTGAGGAAACCTGTGTAAAAAAGCCTCCAGGTTTTTAAGGAAATAAATGGAGGCATCTTACCACACAGAAGATACTGGTCTAGTCACTAACATAAGAGATTGAAGAAGTGATGAGTCTTAATCAGGGCACAATGTAAACTCAAGGAGAAAATACTAAAGGAATACTCCCACAGATTATTGAAAGGTGTTCAATCGCATTCTTTAAAATAGAAGGGTTGACTGTGAAGCTTCTTTTTGAGGACAGTCGATATATACATGTGGAAGCCATACTGTAACTTTCTTCTTTCAGACTATCCTGCATTGCAGACAGAAGTCACTGCTTGGGTTGAAAATGCTGCTTTCACCTCACAAATGAAGTGCTTTATGACTGAATCACAGAAATTGCTCCACTAACTCAACGGTGTCTGTTACACTAAACGCGGACTTACTTGAAAGTGCTTTAAAGCACCATATTCTTCAAGAGTCTGGATGTAATTACAGCTAAGTTCAAAGAGTTGTACAACAGCTGTTGTCCAATTACCTTTTTGGCTTTCTTCCTTGCATCATCCAAAGCTCTTTCCCTTTCAGCTAAGCGTTGAACTACTTTTTCCCATCGACTCTGTGCAATAATCAGCTGATTCTTAATAAGGACAACATCCTGTTTCTGGCTGAAATATTTCAAATGGGTTCCAGTTTTGTCCAGCTCTATGATCTGATCTCGATGAGAATTCACTTCTGTGGCAAAAACCTTGGAAAAAAGAGAGAAAATTACTCCAAATACTACATTGCTCAAGAACTGGGTAAACACTAAAAAAACCAGTCTGATAAAGAATGATGTAGTGAGAAAGACTATAAAATGCAGTTTTAAAACAAATTAAACGTTTCTCTGAGTGCCAGCGTTACAGGGTTCATTTGGACATTGTTAAAGTATCTCCACAGAGTGGGAGAAAAACATTACACATCTGTTTCTTTACATACCTTGTGTTCATCAATTTGAAACAAGACAGTATCCAAGATAAGACTTGGCTGAGAAGCTGCAGTTAGAGTTTGCTCAGCCTGAGTAAGCCAATTGCCGAAATCTTCAAGTGAGTTGTGGAACTCCATTGCTAAATTGAGGGCTTCTTCCAGTTTGGCCTGTAAAGATACGTCATACTTTAATAGCAGTTGATATTGTGCAGGGGCTTCAGCCAAGTAAACCATTTTAGTTCATGGAGTAAACCATTTTAGTTTAGCATTTTAAAACACATTTCTAACTGGAAGTTTCTGAGTTTTAAAATAACAGCCTACATTTGAGCATATTAAAGGAGATGGACAGAAGAGTAACAGTAAAATTATGTATGATAGATGAGTAGAAAATGCAGCACCTAGTACCAAGAGAAAATTTTCCACATTAGAACATCACATCATCTACTACTTAATCCTAATGGGACATGTGGATTTATCCATGTCAATACAAAACCAGTAAAATTGCAGAAATCTAAGGTGGCAGTGCAGTTCGACAAGCCTCAAAGACCTCATCTAATTTATTCTCTTGTACTAAACAAAGAACAAGTTTGCCTAGACCACCTCTTTTTAATAAAGCCCAACTGTCATCTTGCTTGCCTGAACTGAGACTACTGTTGGGTATAGAATTTTTGTTGATTATATGACAGCAGTCAGATTTTCAAACTCAAGCTCAGATTTTCAGGCTCAGCTGGCCTAGCTCAGCACTCCAACCTTACAGCTTCCTGAAAGAACATGCTCATGTTGGGTATTAATTAGTTGGACATTCTTACATTATACAGTTACCTTAACAGAAACCAACATTCTTACTTGAAAATATAACTAAGTTGTTAGTTAAATATTTGTGCTTATATATCAGGGCTCTACAGAGAGTTCCTCTGTTTGTAATTATTGATATTCTTCGTTGTTTGATTGAGGTAGAACAAATGGACTATACTTCGTGAAGGAATGAAAGCAAAATGAAATTAATAAGAAGAAAACGTATGTTGTGTATCAGTGAAATCATCGATCCACGTTAGAACAGAAGGTAGTCACTTGAAGTAAGTGGCAGAAGGCCAAGCGCTTGGGAATTTTAAGAAAAAAAAACGGATAAAAGCTAGGAAAATTAATGCAGCCATTCTGTACTGAGAAAGAGATAAACTTGAATGATCAAGTAATTTTATTCATTCTCTCGTGTCTATGATTACTGTAATAAAAACCAGAAAAGCCCTCCTCCTACCAAATGAGCATTATCAGTATCAGTTAACACATTTCTATAGAACAGGCTTGTGCCGCTCTCTGCTATCCTCTCTTCAATTATGGATAATCAACCTCTTGAATCCTATTTACTTTCTAAGCATAACTGTCTCTACAATTTATTTTAAACCTAAAAGATCAAGCAAGTATGTGTGCATAAAAGCACTGAACATTAACATCCTTAAATACACGATTTACACTTCTATTTTTATGTAAAAACACATACTTTTCTTTCACTGAGCTTTGTTTGTACCGATTCCCATTTTTCTTTTAAGTTATTTATGTCCTGCTCAACGTTTGTTTCGGCAGACTCTGGGCATCTTGCAAGCATCTGCTGGCCTTTCTGCATTAGACACTTATATGTCTCTTCTTTGGCTTCAAAGGCAGCACAGAGTTCCTAAAGAAAGCACAAAAAAAAAAAAAAGTCAGGTAGAAATTCAATACTCTTTACAAATGCTAGTATAATATTTATTCCTCCTGCAACATTTAGCAGGTATGATTAAGACTAATAAAGGAAACATGTGCAATTAATAAAAAGCCAAATGAGCAAAGGAAGGGCCCGATTCTTCCGGAAATGAGAACCTGTATTGTCTGTCAGATGTTTTCTCTGAGATCCAGTGCTTGGCAAAGAAAGTACTATGGACTCATTGCACAAGATTTGCTACAACTTGGTTGGTTTAAAGTCCATCTGTGGCTGAAACACAAAAAGCCTCAGCATTATACAGTGTGCTGAAAGCCCAGACCTAACCTATACACCTTCACAAGTTGGAGGGACAACTTGGGAGGGCTGCTTTGGTGTACACCTTCTCTTTTGTTTCATCTGTATCTTCCTTCACCTGCCAGGTGAGAGCCTTTAGACATTTTACACACACAAAGAAAGCAGGAAGAATAATGGTAACAACTGTTTTACCTGCTAACCATTCTACTAATGCTTCTCATTGAACCATGTTAAAGATGAGGTGGCAAGAGCTCCCACACATCCCTCTGACTCAAAAGTGCATGTTCATAACACACCATCCAAAATGTACCAACAAAGTTGCTGCAAACTCCCAAATGAGGGACATCTTC